>VXAB01004848.1:0-110018 GCA_013399175.1 Odontophorus gujanensis
GGCTCATGTTCAGCCAGTTGTCAGCTAACATCCCCAGATCGTTTTCCTTTGTGCAGCCTTCCAGCTGCTCTGCTCCAAGCCTGTAGTGTTGCCTGGGGTTTTGTGACCAAAGTGCAGGACTCAGCACTTGGTCTTGTTAAAGCTCATACAGTTGGTCCAGCCTGTTCAGATCCCTCTGTAGGGCCTTCCTACCCTCAGACAGATGAACCTCCCAACTTGGTGTAATCTGGAAACTTACGGAGGCTGCACTTAATGCACTCGTCCACATAATTAGTAAAGACATTAAACAGGACAGGTCCCAGTAGCAATCCCTGGGAAGCACCACTAGTGACCAGTCACTGGTTAACTCCATTCAGCACCACTCTTTCCACTTGCCAATCCAAGCAGTTCTTTTCCCAGCAAAGAGTATACCTGTCCAAAGCCACCAGCTGCCAGCTTCTCCAGGAAAAGTTAAAAATGTTAAAGGAAAAAGCAAAGTTTCCTCAACCATTCCACCACTGCAGAGATGGTGTGTGGCATGAAGGCAGGGATGTTGTAATAAACAGGCACATAACATATTGCGTTCTTTGAATATTATGGGCATTTACATAAAGTGTCTGAACTATAGAGAAGGAAAATAATGTAATAGTAGAATGACAGGCCACAAAGGCCTGTTATAAGGTTGTCATTCTCACCCTGTTCAAAAAATAGTGGACATAGGTGAGTGTTGCCCACTGCTTCTAGCTGAATGCGTTTTTGCTGTGGAGCTAAATGATTTTGTCTCTGAGACAAAAATTTTTCCATTTCTGTAAATCACTCTTCAATTGCATAGTACTGATCTAGAGGCACTGAGCCTTTGATAATAGTTAGAACAATATTTATTTCTCAGTGCTGCCAAGGACTTGGGAATTCTAGTGAACGAAAAGCTGGTCATGAGCTGGCAGAGCATTCTTGCAGCCAGAAAGGCCAATGGTATCCTGGGCTGCATGGAAGGAGGAGTGGCCAGCAGTGAGAGGGAGGTGGTTGTTCCCTTCTGCTCTGTGTTCAAAGATTCCCTTAAGAAGTTTCCTAATCCCACAGCTTTTTCCATAAAAAGGGTCACGTTATATAAAAATCCGGGATGTGCAATGGGATTGCCAAAAATATGAAAAATCGTCATCCAAAAAATAAGAAAACAAACTTCTCAGGTGTCCAACCTCCCATACTTCAATCCGATGTCTTTCTTTTTATGATACATTTTATATCTGATTTTATATTCACACAGCTCAATTGCACCAGACTACAAAGGCAGAGCAAGGAAAGAACACCAGTAACTGGTAGAAAAAAGCTTTTGTATATTTTCTTTCAACACGGCCTTTGCCAACCGTGNAGGGCCTTCCTACCCTCAGACAGATGAACTTCCCAACTTGGTGTAATCTGGAAACTTACGGAGGCTGCACTTAATGCACTCGTCCACATAATTAGTAGTTGGTCCAGCCTGTTCAGATCCGGTTAACTCCATTCAGCACCACTCGTAATAGTAGAATGACAGGCTGTAATAAACAGGCACATACCATATTGCGTTCTTTGAATATTAGTCTGAACTATAGAGAAGGAAAAAGGAAAAAGCAAAGTTTCCTCAGATGTTGTAATAAACAGGCTTTACATAAAGTGTCTGAACGATAGAGAAGGAAAATAATGTACATGAAGGCAGGGATGTTGCCAAGCAGTTCTTTTCCCAGCAAAGAGTATACCGCACATAACATATTGCGTTCTTTGAATATTAGTCTGAACTATAGAGAAGGAAAAAGGAAAAAGCAAAGTTTCCTCAGATGTTGTAATAAACAGGCTTTACATAAAGTGTCTGAACGATAGAGAAGGAAAATAATGTACATGAAGGCAGGGATGTTGCCAAGCAGTTCTTTTCCCAGCAAAGAGTATACCGCACATAACATATTGCGTTCTTTGAATATTAGTCTGAACTATAGAGAAGGAAAAAGGAAAAAGCAAAGTTTCCTCAGATGTTGTAATAAACAGGCTTTACATAAAGTGTCTGAACGATAGAGAAGGAAAATAATGTACATGAAGGCAGGGATGTTGCCAAGCAGTTCTTTTCCCAGCAAAGAGTATACCGCACATAACATATTGCGTTCTTTGAATATTAGTCTGAACTATAGAGAAGGAAAAAGGAAAAAGCAAAGTTTCCTCAGATGTTGTAATAAACAGGCTTTACATAAAGTGTCTGAACGATAGAGAAGGAAAATAATGTACATGAAGGCAGGGATGTTGCCAAGCAGTTCTTTTCCCAGCAAAGAGTATACCGCACATAACATATTGCGTTCTTTGAATATTAGTCTGAACTATAGAGAAGGAAAAAGGAAAAAGCAAAGTTTCCTCAGATGTTGTAATAAACAGGCTTTACATAAAGTGTCTGAACGATAGAGAAGGAAAATAATGTACATGAAGGCAGGGATGTTGCCAAGCAGTTCTTTTCCCAGCAAAGAGTATACCGCACATAACATATTGCGTTCTTTGAATATTAGTCTGAACTATAGAGAAGGAAAAAGGAAAAAGCAAAGTTTCCTCAGATGTTGTAATAAACAGGCTTTACATAAAGTGTCTGAACGATAGAGAAGGAAAATAATGTACATGAAGGCAGGGATGTTGCCAAGCAGTTCTTTTCCCAGCAAAGAGTATACCGCACATAACATATTGCGTTCTTTGAATATTAGTCTGAACTATAGAGAAGGAAAAAGGAAAAAGCAAAGTTTCCTCAGATGTTGTAATAAACAGGCTTTACATAAAGTGTCTGAACGATAGAGAAGGAAAATAATGTACATGAAGGCAGGGATGTTGCCAAGCAGTTCTTTTCCCAGCAAAGAGTATACCGCACATAACATATTGCGTTCTTTGAATATTAGTCTGAACTATAGAGAAGGAAAAAGGAAAAAGCAAAGTTTCCTCAGATGTTGTAATAAACAGGCTTTACATAAAGTGTCTGAACGATAGAGAAGGAAAATAATGTACATGAAGGCAGGGATGTTGCCAAGCAGTTCTTTTCCCAGCAAAGAGTATACCGCACATAACATATTGCGTTCTTTGAATATTAGTCTGAACTATAGAGAAGGAAAAAGGAAAAAGCAAAGTTTCCTCAGATGTTGTAATAAACAGGCTTTACATAAAGTGTCTGAACGATAGAGAAGGAAAATAATGTACATGAAGGCAGGGATGTTGCCAAGCAGTTCTTTTCCCAGCAAAGAGTATACCGCACATAACATATTGCGTTCTTTGAATATTAGTCTGAACTATAGAGAAGGAAAAAGGAAAAAGCAAAGTTTCCTCAGATGTTGTAATAAACAGGCACATAACATATTGCGTTCTTTGAAACAGGACAGGTCCCAGTAGCAATCCCTGGGAAGCACCACTAGTGACCAGTCACTGGTTAACTCCATTCAGCACCACTCTTTCCACATGCCAATCCAGGCAGTTCTTTTCCCAGCAAAGAGTATACCTGTCCAAAGCCACCAGCTGCCAGCTTCTCCAGGAAAAGTTAAAAATGTTAAAGGAAAAAGCAAAGTTTCCTCAACCATTCCACCACTGCAGAGATGGTGTGTGGCATGAAGGCAGGGATGTTGTAATAAACAGGCACATAACATATTGCGTTCTTTGAATATTATGGGCATTTACATAAAGTGTCTGAACTATAGAGAAGGAAAATAATGTAATAGTAGAATGACAGGCCACAAAGGCCTGTTATAAGGTTGTCATTCTCACCCTGTTCAAAAAATAGTGGACATAGGTGAGTGTTGCCCACTGCTTCTAGCTGAATGCGTTTTTGCTGTGGAGCTAAATGATTTTGTCTCTGAGACAAAAATTTTTCCATTTCTGTAAATCACTCTTCAATTGCATAGTACTGATCTAGAGGCACTGAGCCTTTGATAATAGTTAGAACAATATTTATTTCTCAGTGCTGCCAAGGACTTGGGAATTCTAGTGAACGAAAAGCTGGTCATGAGCTGGCAGAGCATTCTTGCAGCCAGAAAGGCCAATGGTATCCTGGGCTGCATGGAAGGAGGAGTGGCCAGCAGTGAGAGGGAGGTGGTTGTTCCCTTCTGCTCTGTGTTCAAAGATTCCCTTAAGAAGTTTCCTAATCCCACAGCTTTTTCCATAAAAAGGGTCACGTTATATAAAAATCCGGGATGTGCAATGGGATTGCCAAAAATATGAAAAATCGTCATCCAAAAAATAAGAAAACAAACTTCTCAGGTGTCCAACCTCCCATACTTCAATCCGATGTCTTTCTTTTTATGATACATTTTATATCTGATTTTATATTCACACAGCTCAATTGCACCAGACTACAAAGGCAGAGCAAGGAAAGAACACCAGTAACTGGTAGAAAAAAGCTTTTGTATATTTTCTTTCAACACGGCCTTTGCCAACCGTGCTATACCTGTATTGCAAAAAGTAATTGTGCTTGAATGTTTTGTGGGTANGCCAGTTGTCAGCTAACATCCCCAGATCGTTTTCCTTTGTGCAGCCTTCCAGCTGCTCTGCTCCAAGCCTGTAGTGTTGCCTGGGGTTTTGTGACCAAAGTGCAGGACTCAGCACTTGGTCTTGTTAAAGCTCATACAGTTGGTCCAGCCTGTTCAGATCCCTCTGTAGGGCCTTCCTACCCTCAGACAGATGAACCTCCCAACTTGGTGTAATCTGGAAACTTACGGAGGCTGCACTTAATGCACTCGTCCACATAATTAGTAAAGACATTAAACAGGACAGGTCCCAGTAGCAATCCCTGGGAAGCACCACTAGTGACCAGTCACTGGTTAACTCCATTCAGCACCACTCTTTCCACATGCCAATCCAGGCAGTTCTTTTCCCAGCAAAGAGTATACCTGTCCAAAGCCACCAGCTGCCAGCTTCTCCAGGAAAAGTTAAAAATGTTAAAGGAAAAAGCAAAGTTTCCTCAACCATTCCACCACTGCAGAGATGGTGTGTGGCATGAAGGCAGGGATGTTGTAATAAACAGGCACATAACATATTGCGTTCTTTGAATATTATGGGCATTTACATAAAGTGTCTGAACTATAGAGAAGGAAAATAATGTAATAGTAGAATGACAGGCCACAAAGGCCTGTTATAAGGTTGTCATTCTCACCCTGTTCAAAAAATAGTGGACATAGGTGAGTGTTGCCCACTGCTTCTAGCTGAATGCGTTTTTGCTGTGGAGCTAAATGATTTTGTCTCTGAGACAAAAATTTTTCCATTTCTGTAAATCACTCTTCAATTGCATAGTACTGATCTAGAGGCACTGAGCCTTTGATAATAGTTAGAACAATATTTATTTCTCAGTGCTGCCAAGGACTTGGGAATTCTAGTGAACGAAAAGCTGGTCATGAGCTGGCAGAGCATTCTTGCAGCCAGAAAGGCCAATGGTATCCTGGGCTGCATGGAAGGAGGAGTGGCCAGCAGTGAGAGGGAGGTGGTTGTTCCCTTCTGCTCTGTGTTCAAAGATTCCCTTAAGAAGTTTCCTAATCCCACAGCTTTTTCCATAAAAAGGGTCACGTTATATAAAAATCCGGGATGTGCAATGGGATTGCCAAAAATATGAAAAATCGTCATCCAAAAAATAAGAAAACAAACTTCTCAGGTGTCCAACCTCCCATACTTCAATCCGATGTCTTTCTTTTTATGATACATTTTATATCTGATTTTATATTCACACAGCTCAATTGCACCAGACTACAAAGGCAGAGCAAGGAAAGAACACCAGTAACTGGTAGAAAAAAGCTTTTGTATATTTTCTTTCAACACGGCCTTTGCCAACCGTGCTATACCTGTATTGCAAAAAGTAATTGTGCTTGAATGTTTTGTGGGTATTTTGACAGTACTTAAAGCACTGCAGGTGTTTTTGGGCACTGAAGGGAGAGTTTCCTTGTCCCAAAGGGCCCACAACCTGCAGTGCCAACCTCTGAAAGAATTTTGCAAAGTGACACTGGGCCGGTGTGGAGCTCTGATGAAACTGATCTAAAATCACTGAGAGCAAATCAAGATTTTATAGCACTGCCTTTAGGAACGTACAGCGTAGTAATACCAACCATATATAGCTGTGTAAGAACATTGTTGAAATGGACGTATTATTTTACTATGAAGATAAACTCATTGCTTGTATGTCAGGGTTTAGCAGACTGTAAATTCTTAGCTGGGCAGAAGCTCTGACATGCCTTTCTAAACCTTTAGAACTGCTTTGAACAAACCAGGATAAAAATGATGGTAGATGTTCTACAATGACAGAGAGCAAAATAGATAACCTAACGCTAATCATCTTTAAGCAGAACGGAGAATCATGACAGACAGTTCCACATGGAACACTATACCTGTATCCTTATGGTTTTTTGGATATATAAGCATAACCTTATCAAATACAAGATAAGTTACACTTTTTCTGTCTTTCATAGTAAATGCTCTCAGAATACAGTATTCTGAGTATTCACCTACAGTCCTGAGACCAAGACAAATTGAACACAGCCCATAAAAAACATTATGAGAACCATTAAAGGTTTGGAAAAATGCTTTTTACAGGTGCTTAAGTTGATTTATTCCATTTATCAGCTGGAAATTTTTAGGTTAACGCAAGCAGAGCTGGTAAGTGACTTTATGAGTTTGCAGCACAAAGTACATTTATATAAGTCATACCTTTCAACATCTTGAAGATGAGATTAGGCAGAATCAGATATTGTCTGTGAAAATAAAAGCCAAAACAACTTTCTGGAGGTTGTGGAAGGCAGTTTCTAAGTAAAATCGGTTATTTTTCTAAAAGCTGAGATCTGGTTTATGTAATAACTGAATGAAGTCTTGGCTTACATGAGCTTTTTGCACTTTTAACTTAGAATTGCTGACAGTAGTTTTTACTGTAAATCCTCCCAGATTTATAATATGTGGATGCCCAGCACTTCTTAAAACGAGTCCTGGAATTTTTCACATTAAACACTTCAGAAAATTTGTCCTTATTCCTCCAATATTTGAGTTCCAGCTGAAAGCGAGAAAAGGTCTGCACATTCTTTGAGCTCAGAACTTGGATGTTGTTAATAAACTGCATAAGGTGACGGTGCTGAGCTGTTTCAGTTATTAAACTGTATCAGGAGAAGTATGAAAGAAGAAGAATATGCCAAAGGAGAGTAGGGAATATCAAAGAAAAGTGGTATAGAGAGTTCCCATTTGGGCCCACTTAGCTATATTTTCTAACATGCATTTCTCAGAAAAAGACTAAATAGTCCAGAAATATCTTTGGGAATATCCACTGTACAGGGGATCTCCTGCATCTGTGTAAAATGTCGGCTGTCATCAGTAGACACTTGAACATACTTTCATAGAATCACAGAGTGGCGTTGGTTGGAAGGGACCCCAAGGATCATCAAGTTCCAGCCCTGCTGCTACAGACAGGGCCACCAGCCTCCAGATCTGGTACTAGACCAGGCTGCCCAGGGCATCCAAGCTGGTCAGGTTTATGGCATTCATTTCAGGGCGTATAAAAAAGGTGAGTATGATCTACAGTGACTCTGAGGGTTTTGTGACTTGCTGTCAGGGCTGAGCAGCTCCTGCACAGCTCTGAAGACAGAACTGTAAAGCACCTTTGCCCAGCACCTTCACCTCACTCTTAATCACTGAGGTAGAATACTCTGAAGAGGATATCGTACCATTATCTTTCTTCTGAAGCTTGGAGAAAAGATAAAGCCCTCAAAGCACTGCTAGGCAACTGGACTAGGGCCCTTACCACGTAACGGGGAAATGGAAAAGATGACCTGTCACCTCCCTATCATGTTTTGCGCCGAGGGATCAAAGCAGCTGTACCTTTATGCTATATAAAGCATTTCCATCAGCATTAACCATTTTGCCCCTTGATCCTGTTTACCTGTATTGAGCCAGGTTAGCTAATAACAGAAGATAAGAGTTAAAAACTACCAAAAAAGGGAGTCCAAGCTTTCATTCAGCCCATTTACTCATTCAGTGAAAGGCGGGATGACCAACAGCTCTATTACCTCCCACCAGACATTTTCAAGCAGTTTTACAGCACAGATTTCTCTGTCTTCCTTGGTTTTACTCTCTCTGTTTTCATCCTCTTACTCTCTCCCTACTCTCCCTGTTTTTCCCCCACATTACCCTGTTAACATACTCCACCTGGCTTTTTCCTGTCTACTGCTCTAAATGAACCTGTGTCTGCTTTTTGGAGGCTTCCACCAATCCACTGTTACTCCTCGTTGGTCTCCTCTTTTTCCAGTTTAAGTCACTCTTGCCAACCCTGATGAAGTCCTACAGCTCTTAAATTTGACCCTTTCTTCTGTCTTCATCAAGAACTAAAGTTTATTCCCAATCAACCTGTTTTCATCTCTTAACGTGCAAATTGTGTGCTCAGCTCTTCTTCAAGATATGCTGGGTTTAGGTTTGGGCCTCTGGAAAGAAAACACTTAGTCCTGATCACACCTTATGTACAAGTCCACATCCAAATGCCTTCCCCAGGATTTCAGCAGAGGTCAGTCTCGCCTCAGATAACACTTCCTTTCAGGTAACAGTACTCCTTCTCATCAGGAATGAAAGCAGGCATGTTCTTCTAAGCCGTGTAGTCTATAAATTCCCATATGGTGGTGTGTTTTCCCTAGAGGAACTGAGCTGGTTTTCCCTTGCTTCACTATGTGAAATTGCTATTTGAGTGTCACGGCAGCAATTGCAGAGAATGTGGAACAAAAGGAAGACAAATAATGCCGAGATCTGAAGTA
Source organism: Odontophorus gujanensis (assembly GCA_013399175.1). NCBI lineage: Eukaryota > Metazoa > Chordata > Aves > Galliformes > Odontophoridae > Odontophorus > Odontophorus gujanensis. The sequence goes on from VXAB01004848.1 coordinate 8,733, forward strand.
AAACAGTAAGATGTTCAACACAAAGCCTAGCACATTTAGGTTCTTGCAGAAGTTGGTACTCCTCCTTAGCTCCTTGAAGGAAAAGAACAGTGCAATTACCTCAACACAAAATCTTTAGGAAAAAATGCTGCAGGTTTTTCCTTTCTACTTTTCTAATTCCTTTTCTGCAATCCCTTTCCCCCGCTCCGCCTTTCATCACTGAAATCAGCGTATATGATAGAGGTTTAATTTTCTTCTCATAGGGATGGATATATGTTTAAACTCCTCCCCCATTTCTTGTTGTTGGTTGGTTGGAAGAGCATCTTGTACCTTCATTACCATACGGTGTCCCTCACTAACCATGGCAGGTTAAATACCTTATATTGAAGTGCTTGGTACAAGGTTTTCAAACTCCATTTCCTCACTTTGGCAGTTTGAAGCTGCCTAATTACAAAAGCACTCATGATTATATACCATAGTACTGTGAAAAACACTCTATTAGTGTAAAATTTCATCGCCTCAACTCATTGTAAAAATTCTTTTTTAAAAGTCATGCAATACATTGAGTTCTGTGAATGTGGTTTAGAATGTCAACCAATTAACTGATTCTATTACATACATAGTTTTCTACAAGGAAATAAGCAGGTGTGAACTGCTTGTTCACACATGAAAAAAAAAAAATCAGCTTAAAATTATTTGTATTCTCATTAACTGAATGCTTCAGAGCCTTCTAAATTAGTGGATATGAACTCTGCTGAGAAGGGTGACATGCATATATCCCTACAGATGACACCAGCAAATGATCTGGAAACCATCAGATAATCAGACTAGATCAGAATCCACGTTTGGAACTTGAATAGCTGATGTGCAGATTTAAATGCTGGGTTAATTCATTAGAAGAGCAGCAATGAATTTTTAATTACTATCTATTTAAAATTCAGAATACTTAGACTGTTCCAGGGAGATCTTCAGAAGTCCTATTACATACAAAATGCTCTATTTATTTCAATGAAATTTTTATAGAGGCTGTTTAAATCTATTTCAAATAAAGAGATATAACAGGTGGAAAGCGAAGAAGAGCAGAAACAGATGGCTCTTAAGATCCCGATGATGGGTTGTGCTAATATTTCATTCATCAGTGAAAGAAAAAGACTGCAGACAGGTTGTAATAACTGCAGGGCTATGGTCATGTAGTCATCTCCCAAGTGTGCAAGTGCTGTCAAATGCTTAATCCAGCATCACACCAAATGGTGTTCTTAACACGGTTTTATGTTATGGTGGACTTAGTTTAAATTAAGTACTCAATTTTCATACAGATGACTAAAGTTAAAATTGAATTGAAAGTTTTAATACCTCTCTCCCTTAGAAGTAAGAAAAAAATTAGCTACCTAAGAATGAGTTACAAGGTTGAGAGCTTTTTATTTCCAAGCTGGCCGCTCATAGAAAAGGATTCACATGTTGTGCATGCTAATCTGTCTCCCGTGCAGATAAAATAATGATGAATAAATTCACAGACTGTTTTTAATATTGTACTCACTCTGCCATCAAATCACACTGTAAGAGGAGGCATCTAGAGATTGAGGTGAAGAAATTTCTCTTTAAAAAAGCAGAAAATGAATGTACTCTGAGTCAGTACTGAGCAGAAGTCACTGCTCTGCAGTAGCTGAACTGGTATCTCAACGTGAGCTTAATCCTGGTCCAAATAAATTCATGTCTAAATAGAAACAGTCTTTATTGATGCCACTATCTGTGTGGATATTGCACAGGCTGCTGCTCTATTTCCCTGTTACCTAAGGCTCACTGCTAGCTGTCCCTGAGAGCACTCCTGCTGTATACGCTGCAAAAGTAAAGCAGGAGCAAGATACCAAGTTTTACCTCAGCACTAACTTCAAAACAATCCAAAGAAGCCGATATCCTGCTTTCACAAGAAAGATGTCTCTTTCCCTTATTGTGATAATAGCATGTATTCTGCAGAAGTTACTATCTGCTTTTTTTTAGTATTTTATGTGAAAATTGTAATAATTATTAAAATATTTTCTACATAAACAAGAATTTTGCTTCATTCCCCAAATTTGCACACGCCAGCCTTGTACAGAAGGCCTGGATGAGAATATGGCAAATGAAATTCTCCTCCTAAATTTGCAGAAAATGGCAATATTCCTTGTAGTGAAGTATGAGATTTTGGGCAGTAAATCTTGGCTCTCTTCCATGCGTGCTTTCTACATCCATCCTCACCCTTTATATTTTTCATGCCCAGTTGTTGAGAGTAGTGCTATAGAACAATATGCAGGGTGCAAAATCTGTCCCCTCCAAGCTCTTCAAGAAAAGTCAGAACAATATAAGATGCTTAACAAAATGGTTATCAAAATTAAATTTGAAAAATTTGGAAAGGAGAATCGTGCATGAGGATTGAAGCCAAGGTTTAGTCATAAGCCACTCGTTCTTCTATACCTGCCTGTTGTGGGGTGTCTTAAATACATGGTAAAGTTAAATACTGGTCACTGTCAAAAACATGATCTGTGGACTAGAGGGAGAAGAGGCTGCACGAACAACATCAAAATCAGTGCTTTGGGTCTCTGAAATCCAAAGTTGTTTGTCTGCAAAGGATTCTGCATGGATACACAAGCAAATAGTCCTCTGTGAAAAGGGAGAATGCCTCTCACCACTCACACGTATCTCGGTGTAGAAACAGAAGGGTTTCAATGAGCTATTACACTGCCTGTATTTCTCTGGAATTTTTCAACACCTTGATAACTTCTGCAAGAATTTAGTGCTGAGTAAAGATACCCATGCCCTCTCAGACAGGGAAGTACCACTGTTCAGGGTGGCTGTATTCTTGTTCGCCTAGAGTGGTTGTGGAGTCTCCTTCTCCGGAGGTGTTCAAGACCCACCTGGACGCCTACCTGTGCAACCTGGGCTAGGGAGCTGCTTTGGCAGGGGGGTTGGACTCGACGGTCTCTAAAGGTCCCTTCCAACTCTTACAATTCTGTGATTCTGTGATCAGCAGATCAGCCTTGAGTCTGTTTTTTACCAATGAACCAGGCCATCATTGTGCTCTTCTTTTCCTTTTTGTTCTCAGTCTATAGCAGAGACTGTTTGAATTCATTTGTTTTCAAATATGAGTTGAATAAGTCTCCAGAATACGCATGTGGGCAAAGCATGCATTATCCTAAAGGTGCTACATCGACTGAAGAAGTTTTCACAGAATCACAGAATTGTAGGGGTTGGAAGGGACCTCTGGAGATCATCGAATCCAACCCGCCTGCCAAAGCAGCTCCCTAGCCCAGGTTGCACAGGTAGCAAGGCATAGGTTGCAACATCTCCAGAAAAGGAGACCCCACCACCTCTCTGTGCAGCCTGTGCCAGTGCTCCATCACTGCACTGTGAAGAAGTTCCCACTTCTGCACATTTGTGCAGAACTTCCTATGCATCAGTTTGCGGCCATTTCCCCTCATCCTATCACCACACACTGCTGAGAAGAGTCCAGCCTCGTATTAAAAAATCAAAGGATTATTTTTTAATTACAGTAAGGCCCCGTAAGCCACCCTAAAATATATAAAATTCATGAAATTGAAGTCTATACCCTTTTAAAGCTGCATTACTCTTCTATTATTCAATAAAACCATCTTACTGTAAAAGAAAACTGAAGGTCCAAGAAGGTATTGGAGAAAAAAAAAAATCAAATATTCATGTGTTCTTACTCCACGCAACTGGAACTCAATCAGCCAGGATCATCTAGACATTTGCATATTTTTTAAAAAAACCAAAATCATGTATAAGGTACGCTGCCAAACTTGTTCTGATATCTGCTTGTGTGTGCACTTTACCTCTGGGCATGTTGTCTCTTGTTATGAAGATCAGGCAGAAACTTCTTGGTTTTCCATGCTGCTCTCAGCAAACCATCAGGAATGGAATCTCTCAAAAGCAGATTTAACAACTGAAAAGGAATTACAGCCTCTGTAGCATTCCTTCATAACCAAAAATGCGTGAATAAACTCACCTTGATGTATAGAAGGACATTCTATAGGGATCCAATTACACATAAAGCACAGAATTAGAATCAGATAGGTACAATTCTGTGGGTAGAACTACAGGAGAATATACATATTCATGAGGCAGTAATACACAAGCATCTGTAAGGATTAAATTGCTAATGTTTTATTTGTCTTCAGTGGTTCAAAATAGCTGCAGAAGCATGATTGCTGCAGCTGCTGCAAATGTGCGGAGGGAATAAGGCCCTGACACAGAGCTTGGTGCCAGAGAAGTCTGCATTGACAGTCCTATCAACAGCCCAAGATGGAAACCATTATGAAGAGCTGGTGATAAGGGTATGCAGCAACCAAGGATTTACAGGTGATTTTTGCTCTTGCCCTTCTGATAATACATTTCTATGGCACTTTATACTTTCAAAGAGGTAGATTAACATCAGTGAATTAATTCTCAAGATAAGGAGGTAGTTCCACTTTATTTTAAATAGTGAAAACACCAATAGCAAATCACTGAGGTAAGACCTGCCCAAGCTCATGCACTGCATTTGACATTTACTCTCTTGGTTCCCAACAGCCAGCTGTGGAAGTAGTTTAGCTAGTTCTGCTTTTAGAAGCATTGAAGTCCCTCCATAGGTGATGTTTCAAGCAGCTTGAATTGGCTTTAAAGCCTTGTGAGAGTGGATTTTAAAAAAAAAATCTAAAAAACAAAGCCACTTGAAGCTTTGCCTACACATTAGCTCCAAGTAAGTTTAAAATCGAGAAAGCACCTACCCAGTGTGCAGCAAGTGTTTAGAAGTTGTTAGCAGCAATTGCATCTACCCTGAAGTCTCAGCTCTATGATAGCCTCTGCTGAGCCTGCTGGGGGCCACCACCTCTCTTTGGCAACAAATAGAAACGTAAGAACAAACATACTATGCCATGATTTGGGCAGCCTTTAGAGTATTCCATTCACTAAAGAGTGCTTGAAACTATGCATCAAGGTATTTATGTTAATGCTGAATATTGATGAACTCTGCTTATCTCCTACTATCCATTTATATATCTACCAATTAAAATACTTTCTTAAAAAAAAAAAAAAAAAAAAAAGATTAAACAGACAAAAGACATCTCCATCATCCTTAGAAAGGGCAACATTGATTCCAGCCATGCTGAAGAGCTCTGTGCAGGCTAAGTGCAGTTGTTAGCTACACAAAAGCTGTGTGTGCTAAGATACTCCTCTCAGCTGGTTCCACAGAATCCTGTAGCAAATTTAGATGTAAAGCCCATCTCCAGGCAGTGATCCAGCTCTGCTCAGCATGGCTTTCCTCACAACTGTGGTGAGGTTAAAGCGCAGCTCCTTGCTGAACCCTGTTAGAAAAAAAAAACAAACAGGAGAGCTTTGGGGGAAAAGGTGATATGGAGGAATGCATTTTAATCATTTTGTTCATTTTCAGGATTGTCAGGCTGAGTTTTGCATTGTGGAATATACAAAATCAATCCTGTATGTGCAAGGGATGGATGCGAGCAAAGGAGGAGCAGCTTCCGTAAGTGTTCTTGAAAATAACTGTGTTAAAAGCTGTCAGCCATCTCCAAAGAAAATGCTTATCTATGGGCAAGGCTAATAAATGCCATCTGCATGCCGTACAGTAATGCTCTCAGACAGACTTTTTGCTGGCAGAAAGTTTGAAAATTCCCCTCTTCTTCTTTTCCCCGTTCACTTTAAAAATTCCCTCTTTATCTGACATTTGTTATGCTTGTGATAAAAATGAAGGAGATTCTGGAAAGAAAGAGCATACATTCTTGGTTCTTAATAGAGATTTTCCACTGGATTATTTTTGTGTAATCATGTGATGGTGATTTGTAGACCACAAAGCTCTGAAGACCTTTTCCTCCACAGATGTTGGAGAAGTCTGCATTATTCTACAGGGAGCAGCAGCTGCTGCATACTGATGTTGGCATTTCACTGAAGCCAAGGGAATCACAGGCTCAGATACAACGAACTGCCTGTAGAATTTCATTTCCAAACCGACTAGTCCCTGTGCTTTCCTCACATTTCAGATGAAAACTACATTAGATTACCAAAATTTCCCTCTCTTCATGCAAGCATTTGAAGTAGCGTATGTAAAAGTCTGCATCACTTCATGAACTTGCAAAAATAAGTAGTTTAAATAAAAGATCAGTTACATGAATTCAAAAGCCCTTCCAGGCTGCAAGTGCACACTGCTGGCTCACGTCAAGTTTTTAATTCACCAGAACTCCCAAGTGCTTCTCAGCAGGGCTGCTCTCAAGGAGTTCTGTCACTCTGTACATGTATCTGGAATTGCTCTGACCAGAGCACAACACCTTGCACGTGGCCTTGTTGAATCTCATTAGGATCACGCGGGCCCATTTTTCAAGCTTGTCCAGGTCCCTCTGCATGGCATCCCGTCTTTCTGTTGTGCCAGCTGCACACTCAACTTGGTGTCATCTGCAAACTCGCTGAGGGTGCACTTGATCCCACTATCCAGGCCACTGAAAAAGATTCTGAAGAGCACTGGTCCCAGGATAGACCCCAGAGGGACACCACTCTTTGCCACAGGTGCAGGACAAGAGTTACTGAATTCAGTTCCTTTCTTCACATGCCCGTCCCCTCACTTCTTTCATCTGTGACTATGGGTGTTGCTGTGCTTCCTATCACCCACACTCTCTAAACTGGGTGGCATTTGCTTCCTTCTTTTTTGGAATGCTTCCTTTTCACTGTCATCTTCATTAAAATTAACATTCTTATTCTCACATCACAGCCGTGAAGGAAGCCCTGTGTGATTTTCCTTCTTCCTACTTCTAGTAGCTATCCCAATTCCTGTGTCTTTTCATTCTCAAAATTCAGGTCTCATTAGAGAACTTAGAGAAGAAGCTCAACCAGCACAGCATGGTTGACCAGCACTCAAAGTTCTGGCCTACAGCATCAGGAGAAACAGCTGGATTCAGGAATACATTTCAATTTGGTTGCGTGGTCATCCAGACACATACGCAGACAATAAGTTACAAAATTGAAGTTCTTCACAGCTACAAATATTTTTGGAACTTCAAACTACCCCTGAATTATTTGGATATTGCACTTGACATTCTGTGTTATTTTTTGCTAGTTCTGGAGGAGGGGAGATGTAAGAGGGAGTGAAACCTACTGTCAGTACTTTTCCTGTGTAGGTTCGTGGCATCTTTACCATTAACTGTCTTCAAGCACTCTGAATTTTGAGATAACTGCTTTACTGAGCATTGCGTGCTGAAAGGAGTAGTATGCCTCGATGCAGATTTGGTCCATTATTATGAGGAAGCATACTGTTGGACCACATGATGGATTCAGATTTGCTGTTCTCCACATTCCCTTGTCTTGAGATCTATTCTAATGGTGGACTATCACTGCCAAATTTGTTCTAGACTCATCAGAATCAGAAAGACCCCATACAAATCCAGTTGTTGAGATCCCGTTTTTGATGCCACACAAAGATTAATTAGCACCTCAAATAAATTCAAACCCGAAAGAGGAATTTTGATTACATCAGGAACTGAGACTGGTTTTATCTTAGCACCAGTCTGTTTTTAGGATACCCTTGTGGGGAAAGAAAAGAAAGCAGTTTTCTCAAAGTTTGCTGTGGATATTCAGCTTTACGGACTCTGAATTGGTGGATTGTGCTCCTCACTATTTACTGACAGGTGTTATCACCTACTAAATTAATTCTCTCCAGATCTCTTCTTCTATCACAAATTTCCAGTGTTAAAGTCAGTGATATAGTATTGGCAGCTCAGATGGCTTAAAAGTAATATAAACATGTGGCACTTAATACTAATTCATTATTTCTACTCAAGTGGCTTTATGCCTATTTATGGAAAAGAAAAATGGGAACTTAATATAAGTTGCATTACTTTGGGTAATAACTGTGCTATGGGGAAAGCTTCCATGCAATACTCTGCAGTGACATTATCCACAGTAAGCTGAGGTTAGCTGCGGTACAATGCAGGAAGACCACACCATTCAGCCATCCCAGGAGGCTGAAGCTGCTGCTTTCAACGGCTTCTGTGCTGACCCTAGAGGGGCAGCAGAGACATCAGAGCGGGCAGGATCACAGCCTGACACTGTTCAGATCTCGAGCCAGGACTCCAGTGATTGGCAGGAATAAGGAAGGGCTAAAGAGGTGCCAAAACTGGTGTGGGTACATGTGGAGGTGACCAGTGAGAGCAGGTCATTCCACTCTTCAGAAGCAATCCTACAGGCCAGTGTAGACACAGTTAATGACACGTCTGTCAGATACTTTTGTATCCTCGGCCAGCAAAGCCCAGACATGCAGTACAGCTGGAGAGCACCATGCACACAGCATGCATCAGCAAGCAGGTGATGTCATTGGTTGGCAGCCGCAGAGCCCAGCCCCCTCTGCACATGTTCCTCTGCCTCTGTTTTATTTTAATTGCCAGTAAAGCTTCAGTGAAAGTTTGGCTTTCTCTTACGTCAGTAATCCAGGCCAATCAACAGTTCTTGGAGGAGAGGACTCTGAAATCCATCAGGTGACATGGAACACACGCCCACCAGGAGGTAGCAGAGCTGCAGCTGCAGCCCACATCCTCTGCCAGGGAAAGCACCTTGCCAGGAAGTACGTGCCAGCACGGAACCGGCTCCATCGGATAAAATGAGCAGTAGGAATAGGAGGAGGCACTAACACAAAACACTCCCCCAGTGAATTGAGTTGCTAAGTTCTCATTCTTTCAAGAAGCCAAAATTTTATATTTTTTTACTTTGCACTCAGCCATGGGAATTTATCATCTTAAAGTGATTAGGAGAGGCCAAGTAATCACTTTTGATAGACCACAATGAAGTAAATGAATCTTAAAAACCTGCTGGCTCCCACCTCTTCCTATAGCTGCTTGCGTAAGCCAATCTTCCTGATTCACTTAAGTGAAGATTAAAGAGGACTAATAGCTAAGGAAAGAGTTTTCCTTCCCTTCCTGCTTACAGTTCAGCTTGCTTTATTACCTTATTTATCATCTCTAATGATGTTGGAGCACACATAGAAGCGAGGGACATTTAGGAGACAGAAAATTGTTCCTTGCTTTGACCATGGCAGCGGAGATGATAATGTGTCCCAGAACAGGAGCTTAATGGACTTAACTGCTGGAATATTACTTTTCAGGGAGAGTGAGAACAAGAGGTTTCATACTGCTAATTGCTTAAATAATGTGAGAACTAGATGAGTTTGAATATAGCCTGAATGAGGAACTGTGCGGAAGTAAGGAAAGCAAATGACACACTTTGATTCTCCAGCATGTAAGCGAAGGCTGCTAGTATTTGGTGCTAGGAGGTACCAGTATATTAAACTTCATAGCAATCTGCGTTACACATTTTCTGCTGTATTCTGAATTCTTGCACACGGACAGAAGTGTTTGGCTGAGAACAAATCCATATTTACCATGTGTGGATAGTTACCATATAAAACAGATGTCTTCCTTGGAAATCAAGGATGAAACATCTCTCCATATAAATCACTGGGAGTTATTTCTTTCAACTTCAGTGAAGCAGTCTAAAGATATTAAGAGATGAAGAAAATTAGCATAATCAGCTCATGCTCCTTAATCCCCCTAGTCCAACCCAGGAATATTCCCTGTATGTTATTGGTTAACACTTCTGTCCCGGCCAGACTGTCTTAGTTGTCAGATAGTTCACAGCATGCACCTTGGATTTTAAAGAAAGATGCATTACACACAGCACATATTTTAAAAGTATACTGAGTATCATGGAGAAAGAAGAACTGAGTGTAGTATGGGAATTATGGAAGGAAATGCTTTCTTTTCTTTTACTGTATACAGTCATCAAATACATATGTCTTTGATTCCTTCTTCCTTTAAAAAAGCTGCCTCAGATCTGGTAGTGACTGGAGTGACGACCGGGATGGAGGCCGCTGATGGATGGCAGGACCAAAGAGCACAACAAGACAGCTTGGAGCAGTGATCAAGCTGAAAACTAGGGAATCTCCTGAAACATTAAATGTTTCCATCAGCACAGCCACTGAAGGCTCAGAACTACCACTACAGGTAAGAAAATCAGCTTCTCTTACACAAATATTTGCTTACAATTAAGTAATGCCTGGTACCTATCACTGTAATGTTCAGTTCATGTAATCAGTCCATAAACTCCTCTTGGGCGTTGTTTCAAACACAAGAGCTACAAATCCTACCCATCTGTCTGTGGCTGAACTGCCACTGGTGGGGGTGAACTGCCCACAGGTAGCTTCCATCTGAAACGAGCTGATCGTGCACTATTACAGACCTTGTAACACATCCGCAGCATTGCTGAAATAGAACGGCACTCAAATTACTGTTATTAATGAAATGCTTGCTGCTGCAGAAAATGAGTTAAATGACATTGTACTTCACATTTTCTCTCAAGAGTTGAAGAAAAATGCTTAGAAATGATTCAGATAGTTCTACTCAGCTTTATGTCATTAAACAGATGTGATGCCAAATCACTATACACTTTTTGCCATGGACTTAACTAGTTTAAATCAGTTTCTTTAATTCCACTGAATTCAACAGCACAACCAGAGCTGATCATTTGGCCACACAGCCCAAAGCAGTTCCATTTAAAAATAGATATGTAAATCAGTGCTATTCTGATGCACAAAATCTGAAAGAGGAGAAGGTAAAAACAGAGTATATTAATGCCTGTTGCTGAGACAATAATCTTAACAGAGAGGGAATATTGATTAACTTCAGCAGTGTAACTTGGCAGGAACAAGAACGGGTGGTTTTAAATGGCCCTGAGAACAAAGAGCAAACATGAGATAATCTACCAACAGTATAGGTAGTCCTGGCATAAAAGACCCTCATGGGCAGATACATAACTGTAAGAGCTCCAGTGTACCCAAGCTCTTTCCATGGCTTCTTTCCCATCCTCCCATGATCACTAACAACATTCATGTGTAAGTATAAGCCCATCAGACCATAAAACACATTTTTTTCCCATGCAGAGTTTAGCCAAAAGGGGTTACAGGTGTTTTAAGTACTGTTCTGACATCAGTACTCCTTCCAGTTAATTTTCTTGAGGAAATGCTTCAACTGTTACCGTTCCAGCTGTGATGGAGATTATTTTGTTTTATATAAATAATTCATCTGCATAAAATCCATATATTCTTCTTCTCTTTATAACTGTTTTATGTTTTCAACTCACGCTTTATTCGTGTTGCCAGGAACAAGTAAAGAGAATGGAAAATATATGGAGGCTGTTAGCATCTATAGTAACAATCGCCACCATATGTGAATCACAAGCTTTTGAGACAGAGATGATGAGAAATAGTGTAACTGTTTTCAGAGAATGTGTACCATGGCTCCGTGAGGTTCTGTGCACGATCCCATCCTCTTCCTCTGCAGTTTCCCCAGCAGTACGGATGTCAGTCAGTTCAAACTGAGTGAGAAAGCACACCCAGATGACCTGATTAAAACCCTGCTAAAGCCAGTGCAAACGCTCTGCATCATCCCATTTGGAAGGATTTCGGGGATGTTTGACCGGAGACACTGTGACTCATACAGCAGCACTGCAGACACAATGCCAAGGCACCTAGGAGCAGCAGGAGGGGGCATTCAAGAGCCAGAGCTGCTCCTGGCATTATCCACTGCAGCTTGAAATGGTTTCCCATGGCACTCATCAGTAGCAGCAAGTCCTGTTTAATCAGACTCTGGGTAAGGACCGAGGATTTGGCTCAAAGGGGAGAACAGGGCATATTTTTTCACCCACCGTGCAAATGAAGATCCTTTTATAAGGACTGCAATGCCAGACAAATATGTTTGCTGTAGTAGCTGCTATCTGCAGACTTTTTGCATCTGGGGAAAACTGATGTAAAACTGATGAATAATCTGAGGCTGCAATTCCAGGAACATTTCTTCAAAAGCACAGCTGGCACATGGTTGTGTGGAAACACTGAGATGGACCAGGGAACTGTCCAGCCTGTAAAAAGCAAAATTTAATTCCTTCCAGATTTTTTTTTCCAGCAGGATCTGTTTTCCATTTCAGTTCATCATGAAATGATGCCATGAAACTTAATGCAGTGTAATACATTATAGCAGCACAACGCAAATGTTATAAAGACTCCATCACTTTCTATGTAAATATTATGAATATTCAGTTAACACACTGAGGCAAATTATTAAAATGAATGTGCATAGTCATTTTGATTCAGTTCATCACCATATGCTGGTATCAGTAATATCAACATGCTAAGTTAACTGAAAGTAATGCCAACTATCCACATTCTTGCTATTCCAGGGTAAAAATCCAAGACTGTTCCTTTTAGGTATTTCTATACCCTGCTGTTAGAAAGCATCAATGGCAGAATTTCCACACCTCATGAGGAAGCCCATCTCAGTGCTGAGCTGCCTTTCTAGTCTGAAAACGTTCTGTGATACCAATGGAATGATCCTTCATTGCATTTTTTGCCATCTTCCTTCTGTCCTGACCTCAAAGGTAATGCAGTTTTCAATCACCTTTGGATTAAACCTCCCCCCTCCAAAAAAAAATTCTACTGGTAAATGGACATTAGAGGACATGGTGGTGATGAGTCTGTGGTTGAACCAGATGATTTTAGTGGTCTTTTCCAGTCTAAGGCTTTTGTTTCATTTTTTTTCCATGACAATCCCAGCTGCTCACATATGGAGATCACGCCAATGAACTCTTAGTCATAATGAAAACGTATGGAAAAAAGCCCTTTCCCTTCTTTGTGGTATATTTTATTTTTGTTGGTCTTTTTTCCCCAAAATCTTTCACTCCTCTTTAGCTCTGAAATGAAAGTATATACTGGAGTTTTTGTACAGCATCAGTCCTTCACACTAGCAATGACAGATGACTTTCATAGAATCATAGAATGGCCTGGGTAGAAAAGGACCTCAAAGCTCATTTAGTTTCAACCCCCCTGTCGTGGGCAGGGTCACCAACCACTGGACCAGGCTGCCCAGAGCCACATCCAGCCTGGCCTGGAATGCCTCCAAGGATGAGGCATGCACAAATTCTCTAGGCAACCTGTTCCAGTGCATCACCAACTTCTGAGTGAAAAACTTCCTCCTAATATCTAACCTGAATTTCCCCTGTCTTAGTTTAAAACCATTCCCCCTTGTCCTATCACTACCAACCTGTGTAAACAGTCATCCCCCCTCCTCTTTATACGCTCCCTTCAAGTACTGGAAGGCCCCAGTGAGGTCTCCCTGGAGCCTTCTCTTCTCCATGCTAAACAAGCCCAGTTCCCTCAACCTTTCCTCATAGGAAAGGTGCTCCAGCTCTCTGANCATCCTTTCCTTACAGGAGAGGTGCTCCAGCTCTCTGATTATTTTGGTGGCCCTCCTCTGGACCTGTTCCAAGAGCTCTGTGTCTTTCTTGTGCTGGGGACCCCAGGGCTGGATGCAGGACTCCAGATGGAGCCTCACAAGAGCTGAGTAGAGGGGGACAATCACCTCCCTTTCCCTGCTGGCCACCCCTTTCCACAGGACATCAGCACTCTGTGGGTCTGTATGGGAATGTTGCCCTTGGGTGATCAGGTCTGATGATTCCAGTTCGAGTGCTAGGAATACTGCCATAGCACACTACTGTGCCAGTATATACAGTCATCACTGTAACCCTCTCCAAAAAGATTGTCGGTGGCAGTGGGAAACATTTGGAGCCTTTTAATCTCCATCCAAATTGACCAAATTCTTCATTTAGGACTCGTGGATTCCTCACTAGTAGCAATTTCTCACATGGCTATGGCTGCAGTTCTGTAACAAGGCTTATTCTATCTACCCCGGTGAACAGTGGCTTGGATGGAGTTTGACACAGTTGCAGTCTAATGGTGTGATTCTGCCATGGCTTCCTTAGGATTTCTGTTATTGAGGCTGACAATAAACACAGGGCAGCGCAGGCAAGTCTAGTACTGTACTGCATTACTCAGAAGTGTGTCCCAAACCGGCAGAGCTAGTGGGGCCCTTGCACACATGCAGATGTCCAAATCCTGTCATCCTTTGATATCTTATAGTTTAATCATTACACAGCTAATTAAAACAACGTTAACTTCGAGTCTTGACCATGAATTACTTCATTCTCCAGAACACTTATCTGCTTGGCACGCTTTCCTTCATCCCACAAAACACGTCTGCCATCTTCTGGCCAGGCCACCAAGCATCCAGAGGCTGGCTGGCAGCACACTTCAAAGTGTCTGTGCTGCATGGGCTTATAAAACGATCAAATGAGAATGCTGAAATGTAATTTTGCTATGGGATGTGATGTTTGTCTATCACAGAAGAATTTAGCTTTCTGGCTGCGCAAAATTTCTCAAACAGATTTGTGTGACCTTTTATTTTCATACTTGCAAGTATCCTGAGGGTTTCATTTATTCCAAGTGTAAAGGAGATACTCAGCTGAAGTTGTCATTATTGAGCTGGTTTTACATTTAAATCACAAGTTCCAGTGGCAGTTTAGGAAATCAGTGTTGATTAAAACTGGAACGATGGTTTCCACGAACATTTTTTAAACACAAATGTTGCAGCGGAACATGGAGCTATACAAAGTTCATGCGGTGTCACATATTTGAGGTGGCTCTAATTAAAGCCAATGTCAGACTTGGATATGGCCTTAGGAAGCTCCAAGGAGTTTGCTAATTAGAAGTAAAACCTTGTTTAGAAGTCAAGCATTAAATTCTGAAAATACCTATTTTGTCCCCAGAATGATGTTCAAAAGCTGAATTTATTTCTGAAAACTAGGAGTTACTTTAGGTACAAGAACTACTGGCTGACATTTCACAGCCAGTGAATCCAGGGCTCTGGATTGCATGCTCATGAATACTCCCTTTAAAGTCTTGATTAACCCAGAAGAGCAGAATGCTGATTACATTCTTTTCCTAGACAAAGGCCATCCTGTAGGAAAAATCAATATAAAAAAGCTTCACATAGCTACAGTACATTAATAAACCTGAGAGAAAAAGGACAGGCTGCAGTGTTTTCACAACAGGACATTGGTTTGGATGCTTTTTTCAATATCAAAGGTACACAGTAAATCTTTGTAATATACGCATCTACAACTTATAATTTTCAGTGCCTCCATTTAAATCTATACAACTGGTACATAAAACAGAATTTCTGTGCTCCGTATCACTTGTAGTTAAGAGGGTTAATGAGGGATCCATCTCCAAGAACATGCAAATAATATTTTCAGTCTAATTTCAGCACTCTCCCAAAATTTACAGGGCCATTTCTTACATCACTGTTGGAAACTGCACTATTCAGCCCTCCCTGCTACACTTCCCTCACCCAGCTTAAGTCAAATGAAGGGCTAGGAACCACCCACGTTCCCTGCATAGGCAGTGAGAGGTTGTCTTCTCTGGCACCTCTGGAGGAGGACTCTACCTGTCTAAAGACAACTGTGTAGTTTTACATAAAGTAGGCTTTTAGAAGGCAGTCAGCTGAGAGGAATCCTACCCAAGGCATCTCTAGATCATTATAAACCAAAGAGCTGAAATGCCTTTGAATGAACTTACTTCTCTCGTGAGGAGCAGAGGAAGTGAAGCTGACTGCTCTTTCAGCTTCAGTGCTGCAGCTCATTGCATAACGTCAGACAAAACTTCCAGATTTCTTCATCAAATCTACCAAATTTATGACCATTTATACCAAGGCCTGGGTTTCTCTGGAAGAAAAAGGCTAGATAGGTCACAGCTCTGGCCTTTCTTTTGTACTGTCCTCAAGTCCCTCATGCTGTATTTATACAAGACAAAATCATGCCACTCTCTTCATCCCAGCACCTCCTCATCATGCACAGCTAACCCTCAGAGCTCTCTTTTTGCTGATCAAATTCAGTGTTCAGCAATTTTATTTCTGAAGACTCGTGGTCCATGGGAACTGTGTTAGGATTTCCTCTGCCAGGAAGGATATTCCATGACCACCTTTTCTGCCATGGCAGGTCTGTTTTCCAGCATAATTCTGATTCTCCCCACTTTTGTCACTCATAAATGTCCTGTGAACAAATACCTCACAGATTAGCTCTTCTGAAGATAAAGTCACCCTGAGAGATCTGTCATTTGATCAGAAAACAGGAAATCATTCTTTCCAGCATGCTTCATTAACCAAAAAACTGTTACGACACGAAACAGCATTCATTTGTTTTTCACCACTTTTACATCAGCTAACTGGTGTTAATGAGATTGAAGTAATCTGACTGGTGGTTCAGCTGTACACTTCTGTCAGCCGTGTTCAGTTTTCAGGAACTAGCTAAATTTGGTAGGCCACAGATTAGCAAACAGCTCCAGCTTGGTACTGTGCAAGCAAAGGGCAAGGAACTGTGGGCAGCGTTGTTTCAGATTTAGAAAACTGTCCTGGTTGTGAGGTTTGGTGAGACTGGCAGTCACAGCTCGAAGCTTGAGTCTGTTTATTAATACTGAACATAGTCCTATTGAGAAGTGGAAGAAAGCTCTGGCAGATGAGGCTCAGCGCAGAGAGAGCAGGACATTAATGCTTCCATAGAAGGGATTCTCTCTGCAAGTGAGGATATTTCAAGAAGACCAAATTTTCTGCCATGGTACACGTATTTCCTCTGTAATTCTGATTTTCTCCACATTTCTCTTTCACCAAACAAGCAGTACAAATTCTACAAGGCTGTGTGTCACGTGCTTTTCATTCAATACGCCAGGCCTTGCCTTCCAGCCGTGCAGCTCACCGCACACAGCCATGTATCACCTTTCAAGCAGAAAAAAAAAGGGTGTAATGGCTAATTATTTCCATTAGCTATGAAAAACAACACATAGAGTAAAGCTCTACATGTACAGCTGCTGTTTAATTGTGTCTTCAAAAGGAGAAGTGTCATTAATGAGGTAAAAATACAACATTTTGTCTGCATTTTGTTTTTCCGTTCGCAGCTGTATACCACAAAGCATGGCTGAGGTCAGATAAACTGCTCTGATCGCAGCATTTGGCCTTCCATGTGCTCCATGCAGTATATCAGAATCATTTCTATTTCTCAACCAGAGACACCTCTCTGGAACTTTTGTCTGGCATTTGTAAAAACGCAGCTGCACCGACTGTCAGGTGTTGCCAGAGTCCTGTTGTAGGAGAGGCGCTGTTTTCTGAGAGCAGATGGATACGGAGCTGTCATGAAGTAAGGCCAAGAACTCTGACAGAACAGAAACAAATGCTCAAAACTGGAAAAGCACTGAACATCAATTCCAAGGGCAAATTTCCAGGATCTGCTCCGAAATGCTCTGAATTTATTTGACCATTTTAACATTATTATTATTTTTTTTAAATTTGTAATGTGCAGTGAAGAACTTTGCCTTTCCTACTATGGATTAATAGCAGGATTTGGTGGTGGGAGGGGGGCAGGTACAGGGGAAGGCATTACAGAAGGTATCATACCCAGCTGACAAGCACACAGTATTGCCTGTCTAATAACATGTACCCAAAAAAACTGGCAGCAAAAAAAGGGATTCTTGGTAGTGCCAGAGACACAGATCCATACTCATGCATTCTGTAAGGGTGGTGAGACACAGAAATACGTTGCCCTGTGAGGTTGTGGATGCCCTCTCCCTGGAAGCACTCTAGGCCAGGCTGGATGGGGCTGTGAGCATCCTGGTCTGGAGGGAGATGTCCCTGCCTATAGTGTGGGGCTGGAACTCCATGATCTTAAAGGTCCCTTAAGATTCTGTAATTTTTTTTGCTCACTTTGTTAAATCATTAAACCAGGTCTGTAATGCAGCTCTGGCAAAGAAGGCAAATTCAGCAGCAGAAGCCATGATGTCTCCGTGCGTGTGGAGTTGTGAAAGAAAAAACGTTTCTCCGTGTAGTGCTCAGGAAAAGAAAACAAACCAAACTGAAACAGAAACCCTGTATGTAAAGGATCAGGGAGGAGGCATTCTGACTGGTTGCCTCATATAGGAAGTGATTAAATCCTTCTGTTCTTACGTACTCTCAGACACATCCCACAGGTTCTGCCCTGGGCATACACCGCCACAGTGACACGTTGGTCATTGCCACCTTGAACTTTAGGACTTGACAATCTGTACAGGCAAATAATGTAATTTTACACTTAATTCATGCTAGATTACGAACAAAACATTGCAGAAGCCCCCAGCTAAGAAAGGTTTTCTAGCAGCGTACATTTTGATAGAATAGGATTTAACCCTAAAAATATGTATTTATAAAGAGATTAAGGCCGAGTTTAACCCTACAAATAATATGACCATTTTTCCTGAGCATATACATGCAACTGAAGTGAACTCAGTAATTACAGTTGTGTGACAATGCTGAATTTGGCTGGTGATTCCCTACCTGAAAGTTGCAGGAGTGCGAACTGCGAAGTTCCAAGTCTCCAGTAGGTGTCACCTTCACACACACCGCCCGCACGAGAATCAAGGCCAGGTGTTTTTATTTGCTTGGGTAACAGAAAGTCTTCAAGAGTGGAAGAAGTTTTCAGAGAAGCGTGTGTGAAAACGTATTAATTTGTTCCACTCCGCTTCACAAACACGGGGATTTCTGGAACAGCTGCAACCTGGAACTGCTCATGCACAAAAGAACTCCACAAATCTATTTCAGTAATTATGTGCCTAAAAAACATCTGTAAGATATGCCTGTCATGCACATATTAAAGCCTGAGGCCCGATTAATGGATTCCTTTCAGTTCATATGTCTTTAAAGCAAAATAAATATATGTTATATCATTGCCTCTGATCCTGTAGCACAAAAATAGATTTCTGATCCTCCTGACTGATGGGGATATTAAATGAAGCTGGGATGGCCTCAAGGGAGCACTGAGTCCCATTGCCACAAACGATGCTTCAGGCTGCTGATTCCCTGAAATTATGCCTCACATAAATAAATATTTTCACATGGATTATTGAGAATCATTGGTATCAATTTCCTGATGCAGACTGCTTTTTACTTCAAAGCAAATCCCTTTATTTCTATTTAGCAGCTTAACACAGTGGTCAGTTCAGCAGTCGGGGTAGTAAAGTCATTCAGGAAGGTCTGAGCCCCTTTGATTCGGGCATTGTCAGCCCTGTATGTGAGACAAACACTTTGCACATTTCAAATCCTAACCTCTAGCTGCTGTTTGGCATGGGGAGAGCCACTAGGTCAGAGTTACGCCTTTCAGTGTGTGATTAAAAAATGCACTTTGTCCTTTGTTTTGAAACGCAATCCTTTAGCAATCTGGTGACTTTTTTTGTTTTGTTAGCTCAGGGCATTGCTTAGGAAAGTGCCTACGCAATTCTCTTGGGCCTGGTCCAAAATCCCTTGAAAATAATAGAGAGGGCTTAAATCGTGAGCTGGTGGGACATGTGGAAAGGCTGAGTGGTGGCAAGTAAAGCCAGGGGCAGGCGTTCACAGAACGTGGAGGGGTGGCAGATGTCAAAAAGAGTGTGAGCTGACCTCGACCTGGCCTTTCATTGACAAAAACAGTGGGATGGAAAGGCTGTATGGAGGAAAAGGATCTGGGATGTCAGCTGACAGACAACTGAGCATGAGCTAGCAGTGTGTCCAGGTGGCCAAGAAGGCCAGTGGCATAGAATTGGAGAATCCTTAGTGTTGGTACAGACCTTTAAAGGTCATCTAGTCCAACTCCCTTGCAATGGACACCCACAGCTGGAGCAGGCTGCTCAGAGCCCTATCCAGTCTGGCCTTCAAAGTCTCAAGGGATGGGGCATCCACCACATCTCTGGGCAACTCCCCGCAGGAGCAGAGAGGTGACTGACCCTCTGTACTCAGCCCTGGTGCGGCCGCTCCTCGAGTGCTGTGTTCAGTTTTGGGTCCCTCGCTACAGGAAAGACACCGAGGCCCTGGAGTGTGTCCAGAGAAGGGCAGCAAAGCCGTGAGGGGTTTGGAGCACAAGTCTGATAAGGAGTGGCCGAGGGAGCTGGGATTGTTCAGTCTGGAGAAGAGGATGCTCAGGGGAAACCTTATTGCTGTCTACAGCTGCCTGAAAGGAGACTGCGTTGAGGTGGGGGTTGGCCTCTTCTCCCAGGTAACAGTGGAAGGATGAAAGGGAATGACCCCAAGTTGTGCCAGGGGAGGTTCAGGTTGGATAAAAGGAAAAAAATCTTCTCAGAAGAGCGGTGAGGCAGTGGCACAGGCTGCCTAGGGAGGTGGTGGAGTCACCGTCTGTGGAGGTGTTCAATAACCGTGCAGATGTGGCACTGAGGGACATGCTTCAGTGGACATGGGGCTGAAGGTTGATGGTTGGGCTTGGTGATCTTAGTGGTCTTTTCCAGCCTTGATGATTCTGATTCTTTGACTACTGCATTATTTGCATTTTTAATCTTTTTTCTTTTTTCTCCTGTTTTTTAACATCGAGCATACTTGACATTTCCCAGAGTTAGGCAGTGCGTATACCCGAGCTGTCTGTCGGGATGCACAAGGAGGGCAACAATTGCAGAGATAAAAGCCTTTTTTCCCACATGCCCCAGCTCTGCGGTCACACACTGAGGATGACTGAGGTTTTGCATCACCCCTAATTAAATGGACCATTCCTCCTCCCAGGTTCATTACTCAGGAGGCGGCCGGGAAGTGGCTCTGCCCACACCCGGAACGCGAGGGCAGACGTGTGGCAATTCCACGGGCGAAGCACACGCGGCAGCCCGTGTTGCGGGACGTGCTGGAACCCCACGTCCGGTGCGGTTGGGCACACACCGATCCCACAGGCGGCGGAGCAAGCATCGCTTCCCTTCGGGAAGGGCTCCCCGCAGCAGGCGCACGAGGAACCCACCCGTTTTCCGCCCATGTCACAGCACGCAGCTCAGGGCCGGCTTCCTCCGGGGGCGGCGCCGCGCATTGTAACGCCCCGCGGCCCCGCCTCGCTGCCCGGCCGGGCCCGGCCCCGCGGAGGGAGCGCGGAGGAACATGGAGGCGGCATTGGCGCTCCAGGGGGCCTGGCCGGGCCGGGCGGCAGCGGGGCGGTAGCGGCTCGCCGTTGCTCCCTCGCTGCCCCCGCTCTGTAGCAGGCGGGAGGCGCGGGCGGCCTTTCCCCTCTCGCCGGGGGATGGCGGCCCCGGGCCCTCCGCGGCTCCCGTGGCTGCGGCCGGGCCCGCGGCTGCGCTGCGGGCTGGAGGTCGCGCTGCGGGTTCCCAGCCTGTTCCTCATCGACGCCATCTTCAACTCGGCCCCTCTGCCGGGCGGCTCCGTGTGCGCCGCGCTGCTGGGCGTGCTGCTCCGGCTGCTGGGTGAGAGACACCGTCCGGGCCCGGCAGGGCACTGGGGGCGGCCCCGTCCCGGCTGGACCCCTTACTCGCTGCTCGCTCGGCTTCGGTGCAGCTGCTGTGCCGCCTCGGGCTCTCCCCGGCGCCTTCCCCCGGCTCCGACCCCTTCCCGCTGCCTGCTTTCTGCCGCCCCGGGCCGTTCCCTCGGCGCCCGTCCCGCTGTGGCCTCGTCTTCCCCCTTCTCCTACCCGCCGTGGTCCCTCTCAGCGTCCTCCGCCCCACGCCCGTCCCTGTCCCCGGGCTCTTGGTGCGCGTCCCCAGCTGCAGGGCGGCCATGGGCTCGTGTTGCGCTTTGCGTTGTCCCCGCAGCGGGCAGGGCCTTGTGAAGCCGCGCGAGGCCGATTGAGCAGGGCCCGGAGCGGTCCGCGGAGTGTGGCAGCCGTGTGCCGTGACCTCGGGAGCGGCGGCCCTGAAGCGCCTCAGACCGAGTTCCCAAACTTGAGAGGTCTTCGAGTTGGTTCTTTTCCAGTCTGTTTGTTTTTTCTGCCCTGGGATGGAGGTGAAGTCACTGGTGTAACTGTGCGGGGCTGAGGGGTTGTGTGCCCCGAGTTGTGCTGCCTGCCGCACAAACTGAACCGCTCTGGGCATGGAAGCCCGCGACAGGAAGGAAAGGAGAGGCTGAAATGCAGGCCCGCGGCACGCTGACTTGGTGTGGTTTTGGTGTTTGCGTTAGGAAAAAAATAAAATAAAATGGCAGGGACATGGGTCGTACAGCTGCCAGGGGAGGAGAGCCAGAGGAGAGGTTAAAAGTGGAAGATAAACAGTAAGAAGTGCTTTGGGGGCAGTGTTGCAATAGCAGATGGGGGGAAAAGGGTGAAGTAAAGCAGGGCAGCAGGCAAGGGGAGAGCCAGGAGGAACCCCGAGCAGGAGGCAGGTGCTTGGTTTGAGGGGCACAGGGCAGCTCCTCAGCACGGTGGTCACAGCATCCAGCTGCTGGAGCTCAGGGAGTGTTTGGACAGTGCTCTCAGACATCGGGTTTGAATTTTGGGTGTGGGAGCCAGGAGTTGGACTCAGTAATCCATCCCCCTGGGTCCCCTTCAGCTCAGGGTGTTCTGTGATTCTGTGCCTGGGGACGCTGTGCCCTGCAGCTGGCACCGGCAGCTTTGCACCAGGGATACCCCTCTTACTTCCCATTTTTGGAGCTTCTGTTCTACCTTTAT
The DNA here is from genome assembly GCA_013399175.1 of Odontophorus gujanensis. Taxonomy (NCBI): domain Eukaryota; kingdom Metazoa; phylum Chordata; class Aves; order Galliformes; family Odontophoridae; genus Odontophorus; species Odontophorus gujanensis. The sequence continues at coordinate 31,059 of VXAB01004848.1, forward strand.
GTAATTGCTCGGAGTGCTTCTTGCTGGTAAGCAGTTCCTTTGAAAAAAACAATGACATTGCAGCACATCACTAAAGCAATTTCGGGGAGCCGTTCACTGTGTGATCCAGATGCTGTAGGAAGTGCCTTGAACTTAATCCAATGTAAATGGGAATGGGAGATACATTATCAGATGATCTCTCTTAAGTGTGCGATAATGAGATTAAGTTATGAAGGAGCTCTTCAGGATTGTGTTTGTGATCGCATTGCTGGAATGGCGTGGGGGAGGAAGTTGTGAGGGGACTTCCCTGCCTCCAGTGAGAGCTTTGGGAGCAGTTTGTGAGGGGACGTGGTTTTCTGCTTTCCAAAAATTGAATAAAGTTGTAACCACTTTGAGATGATGCTGCAGACCTTCCATGTGGTTCAGTCAGTAGTTATTTTTTTTCCTCTGAATTTAAGGATTAAGAGGTGCTGCGGTTTAACCCAGCCAGCAGATCAGCACCACACAGCTGTTTGCTGTTCGCTCATCCCTCCTCAGTTGGATGGGGAAGAGAATCAGAGGGGGGCGGGGGATAGCGGGGGAATAAAGCAAATGCATTGAGATGGGCAGTTTAATGGGACAGAGAAGTGAAGGGGAAAGAAAAATAGCAATGCTCAACACAGTTGCTCACCACCTGACCAGTGCCAAACCAGTTCCTGAGCAGTGGCAGCCCTTGGCCAGCCCCTGCTTTTACATTCCCCACTCTTACATTACAAGAAGCTGAAACATCCTGGGCTTTGTGCAGCATGGTTCAGCAAGGCCAAAACATTAGTGTGCTATCAGCATTCTAATCAGAAATCCAAAATACAGCACCAAGCCAGCTACTGGGAGAAAGTTAACTCTGTCCCGGCCAAAACCAGGATGCAGAGTTGGGGTTTTGCTGTTGTTAGGACACACTGAGATATTTAAGTTGGATCTTGCTGTACTTAAATACAGGTGAAGTTGCCCTTCTTAGTTACCATTTGCTGACTTTGAACTGCTAATCTAAACTGGAGAGACCTGATGGCTTTCAGGAGTGGTGTCAAACAGCTCTGAATGATGCTGGGAGTACATTTTACTTCAAGAATGCTATCAGGAGTTCGGTATGATTTTTAAAAAGCTTCACTGCAGGAATGCTCAGTTTCATCTTCTCTTCCTTCACTTACTTTTTATGCATGTGCATTGGGTTGGACACAGTGTAGAACCAAACTGCAGTGAAGTTTGTCTTTAGTCTTTTAGGCTAACATTTCCTTGCCTCCACTGTTCATCTTTCAGAACTCTGCATGTGCTTTGCAAGCATTTCCATTGCAGCAGAACCCCCTGGTTGTGGTAAAAAGATGCGTGGTGTGTCACGTGCAGGGGAGAGGGGTGCTGTGCTCCCCTGCTGGAACTCCTGCCAGCTTCTGGGGTCTTGGAGTTGTTATTGGGCATATTTGAGCCCCCTACGGGTGTTTATGTGTGAAAAGGCAATGGAATGGTCAGGCTTTAGAAAGTGTTGTGTGTCACGAGTTTGAGCTTTTCATGGAAGGACTGAGCATAAGGCACTTCCTGAATGAGTGAGTTCTTCCCTCAGTCAACTTCCCAAGGTTAATGATTAGTTAAGGAGAACGTTCTTACATCAGCCAGCACTGCCTGTGAGGAGTGCCTTTAAGATGTATTAACTTCTTTGGGGAGCACTCTGCCTTTTGCAGTTAATTCTTGTTCACTCTCCCCCTTCTTAATCTCATCACTTCTTCCTTGTATTCTACATCTGTGTTCCAAAAAAGCATACACACTGTTGCTCAGTTCTATTATAGGTGGATTTGCCAAAGCTTTTCAGAGTGCCTTGCCTGGTGGGGTTACATCAGAGGAATTGGGCGATGTAGGAAAGCTGTCAGCTCCTTGGCAACCTGCATGCCTCATTCTCTAGCTCTCTTTCATGTTTGTCCTCTGAAAAGTTTGTCTCACCTGCCCTAGCACTTTGACCAGCGTGGATATTTGTAGTTAGGTTCTTTGCTTAACTCAGGATATGTGTGTAAAATTCACTGAATGTACTGCTGCTATATCCGTAATTCTTCCCTGCTTTTAGAGCTCACCTACCCTTAGATTTCAAGGCCGATAAGGGAAGGATCTTTGAGAGCTTGGAAACTGTTGCTGCTTCAGTCTGAAACTGCAGATAGATTTCGCATTGCTGACTTATGCTTAAATTGGCTTTGCGTCACAGCGGTGCAGGACTGTATTCAGTATGGATCATAGAGGAGAATCACAGGTTATCCCACTTTGGAAGGGACCCACGAGGGTCATGGAATCCAACTCCTGGCTCCGCACGGACCACCCAAAATCCAAACCCTGTGTCTGAGAGCGGTGTCCAAACACTCCCTGGCCTCATGCAGCTCACGGCTGTGCCCGCTGCCTTGGGCAGAGCGTTCCATGCCCACTGCTTTTTGCTAATCCCCAACCTTACCCTCCCCAGATGAAGTGTTCTGTTCTCTGAAGGTAGCGTCATTGCTAATGCAGAGTTACGAGTGACTAATGGGAAAGCAATAAATGAAAGAAATGCTGCTGCAAAGCTAATAGGTAAAATCTGTTGCTCAATTTCTGCTGAGAACTAAATGATTCCCATCTGTTTTTAGGTGTCTTTGTATCCAGCGTTGTTCTGGTGTTACAACAGCGAGCACTTTTCAAGTTTTACATGATCACCTCGGCATTTCTGCTGGCTGCAACTTCAGTGTTGGTGAATTACTATGCTTCTTTGCACATAAACTTCTACAGTGCCTACTACACAGCAGCTTTTGGAATTCAGTTCTTCCCCCATAAGGGACCTTCGCTATGGATGGCGCTTTCCATCCTTCAGCTTACCTTCGGAATAGGATACGTTACGCTGCTGAACGTGCAGTCTGTATACTCCCAGCTGATCATCCTGGATATACTGATTCCTGTCATTGGCTTGGTTGTTGAGCTACCTTTACATGTCCGACAGATGCTAGTTTTTGTTTCGGGCCTAGTGCTCACACTGAACACCATGGTCATTTTAGTTACGAAAATGAAGTGGTTCTATTACTCCGTGCGGTATGTTTATCTGCTGGTGAGGCACATGTATCGCATTTATGGATTACAGCTGTTGATGGAGGATACATGGAAAAGGATTCGATTTCCAGCTGTACTGCGCGTCTTCTGGCTGACGAGACTTACAGCACAAGCTGTGGTATTGACATATGTTGTAAAGATGGCTGAAACTAATACGGAAGACAAATTCTTCTTGATATCATGGGATAACTGCTGGGAACTAATCTGCAGTCTGATAATAAGCGGGTGCGATTCTACCTTAACTGTGCTAGGCATGAGCGCTGTCATTTCCTCCATAGCACATTATTTGGGACTTGGCATCTTGGCCTTCATTGGGTCGACTGATGAGGATGACAAAAGGCTGGGTTTTGTAGCACCTGTCCTGTTCTTCATTTTGGCTCTGCAGACCGGTTTAAGCGGACTGAAACCAGAGGAAAGACTGGTTCGTCTGAGTCGAAACATGTGCCTTTTGCTCACCGCAGTCCTGCATTTTATCCATGGAATGACAGACCCCGTGCTGATGTCTCTCAGTGCCTCCCACGTGCCGTCGTTTCGCAGACACTTCCCCGTGCTGTTTGTTTCAGCTTGCCTTTTCATCCTGCCCGTTCTGCTCAGTTACGTCCTCTGGCACCACTATGCACTAAACACGTGGCTTTTCGCGGTTACTGCGTTCTGTGTGGAGCTCTGCCTGAAAGTCATCGTTTCTATCACTGTTTATGTATTGTTTATGATCGATGGCTACTACAACGTGCTGTGGGAAAAGCTGGACGATTATGTCTATTACGTTCGCTCCACTGGTAATATCATCGAGTTTATATTTGGAGTCATCATGTTTGGAAACGGAGCTTACACGATGGTTTTTGAATCGGGAAGTAAGATCCGCGCTTGCATGATGTGTCTACACGCGTACTTCAACATCTATTTGCAAGCCAAGAATGGCTGGAAGACCTTTATAAATCGCAGGACTGCTGTTAAGAAAATCAACTCTCTGCCGGAGGTGAAAGGAAGCCGGCTCCGTGAAATCGATGACGTATGTGCAATCTGCTACCACGAGTTCACCACGTCTGCTCGCATTACGCCGTGCAACCATTACTTTCATGCACTTTGTCTTCGGAAGTGGCTGTACATTCAGGACACTTGCCCCATGTGCCATCAGAAGGTGTACATCGAGGACAAGGAGAACGCCAACGTCTCTAACAACAATGGGTTTGTGCCACCAAATGAAGATCCTGTACAAGTTGCAGAAGAAGCTGCTGATGCTGAAAATGAATTAAATGAAGATAATGACAGTTCAGAGAGTGGTGAAGAAGATGACGACAATGTGGAACAGCACTTGAATGAGAGTCTTAACGCTGACTCGGACTCTCTCGGGTGATTAAGATGTCCTTCCCTAAGCCGTGAGGTATTTGTTTAAAATTGACTCAAACAGAATAAAGTATCACTTTGTAGTTATTGTACTTTTAAGCACAACAGCAGTATCTCAGTGTTGAGTCTGTGAATGGTGGTTGTTTACTGTGGTGTGTGCTACTGTAAATATACCTCTAATTTTTGCTGGTCTCTTTCATGGCCACCTTAAATTATGTACATTATTGTACATGGAATAAAATGTTTTCACGTTTTTAAGACGGTTGGAAAAACACTCTTTAATTGAAGTAGTGATAATGCTGTGCCAAAGACTGCCTACCAGTAATCCTTCATCAGCGAGTTCTGGATGTAAAATACTGGTGAAAACAGACTGTTCAGCGGGTCAAATCAGAACCGAAAAGCTTGAACCAAAGTAGCTTTACTTAACAAATTCAGTATTAGCAGAGCTTTATCACTTAACAACTAGTGAGTTGCGTTTGAAAACAAAACAAAGAAAACCTTAGGTTGGTAGAATTAACACTACAGCATTTGCCTAAGTGGAACAAAAGATGAAACCGCTAAGCTTTCTGGTAAAGTAGTAAGCATGCACTTGATTGTTGAGCACTTCTGAATTACCAGTAGTAACTTGAAGCATTCTCCACGTGAACTCAGCAGCCTGGTATTCATTTTGCAACGCGTACAGGTATTAACAAGAGCTGCTAGCTTAGGCTACCTTAGAAACTGATCCCAAATCTTGATGAAAAGGAAACAGGGCTAGGAAACTGTACCAATGCAGACCACCTTTTTCAAAATCAGCTTTAATCTTGTACAAAAAGCACTACACGTTAGCTTCCAATGATAAGAACTTGCAGATATGATCAGTCTTAAATTTTTGCAATATATTTACTATAAAGTTCCGTTGAATAAATGTAAGAAAACTTTATATATTTGGAAAGAAGACTTTAATAGTGTTGTTATATAGAGTATTGGCCAACTCGAGCGGGTCATCTTCTCTTACTGCTGCCATTATTTCCAGTATTTGACTAAAAAAAAAAAAAAAATTAGGACACTCCAAAAATCAGTCCTGAGTATACATCAGAGTGTCACAGCTGTATGTACATGAGTAACTAAGAATAAAAACCTACTTTGAGACCAACACGGTGAGATGCTCTGATATGGAAACAGCTTCACCTGCTAAAGTCAGTAACTTCTATTCCCTGGTCACTGGTTGCTCACTGGTACAGATTCATCTTTGGTCTTTTGACTCTTGTTCAGAGGTAATTAAACAGCTTTCTGTTCCAAAGAAAGTGTCATTTTGTGCATGTCTTTATCAGTGGTCTTCATTTTTCATGGTCAAATTCATTAACTCCCATCAAGGTTAAAGCAGCGCTATAAACTAACTGCTTTATGGCAAAGCTTAAATTCCAGCTATAAACGTAACAGGTTTTGGCCACCGGGACAGCTTGTTTCTGCGTCCTCTTTCTTTAGGTTAACTAACTGACAAATACACTCAGATATCAGCAGGAGATGCTAAATAAGCTCTTTTAGAAGGCCCGGGGCTTTGGTGTAGTCCAGGAAAAAGGGGGAAGAGAAGGTAAAGACTATTACTAAGGCTCAGTTAAGAGCAAACCAAGCCACAGCCCCTTCTCCTTATTTACTGGATTTCCTATAGATGAAGTACAGGAAAATAAAAAAATGCATCTTCTGTACGATTCTTTTCTAGCACTAGGAAAAAATGAAACTTCTTTGTGGTGAAGATGAAGGACCTTAACCTCAGTGGCACGGTCTGGGTTTGGGATTTTTGCCTCAACTTAGGCAACAAACTCCTTTCTGAGAATAACAGTAGAAAGAGTTGCTCCTAACTATTCTTGGAATGCCAGTATTGTCCTTGATGAAGAATTAGACCATTTCATCCTCACTCGTGTTTTGCAGCCAAAGAGCTGTTTTATTTAAGAGGATCTCCAAGAGAAGATGAGGTAAGATCAGGCCTACATAGAAATAATAATTCCAAGTACCAAAGAATATCAGCCCCAAAGAGCTTTGGGAGAGCTTACAGGTATTTCAGGTATTTGTCCCCACTTGGTTGCAGTGGGATGCGATGTTTTATTGCAGTACTGTATGAAAGCTGCAGGAGGAAAAAAAGGAGCCTCTGGTGGATAAAGTTTCCACAAAAATAGCTTCCAAGCTGTACACAGCAGCTCTTAATATGCATTAATATGTCACCGTCAAAATTAACAGCTATCTTCCTTACCCTTCTAGCACCATCAAAAAAAGATGTGGAAAAACCCTCCTGCCAAGTGAGCTATATTAAACAGTATATATTCCCTAAATATTAAATATAGTTTGTGCCCTCATGCTAACTTTCCTCTTATAATAGATCATGCTCTTGGTGGAGTCACAAACTGCCAACCCTCTCTGTACTTTCTAAGGTTTACGAGGTTCTCACGTTCCTAATCTATGAGGAGTAATGGCTGTAATTAATTTTAAAAGGACAGTATTTTTGAAATAAGGTTGAGTTAAACTGATTCTCATTTAATTAACAACAAAAAAAAGCCAATGTACAGCAGCTGAGTTCTCCTGTAGGACAGGCTCCCCATCCTGCCAGCACGGGTTTCTGAGGTGCTGCCATGAGCTGCACTGTGAGCAGCAGGCAAGCACAGGACGGTGCAACAGAGACACGCCTGCCACAGCAGCCTTGTTCAGGCTGCAGGAGAGCTCCTCAGCTTGGGAGCAAAAAAAAACTGTTCATAGTTGATCTCATCTGCACTCATGGACTGAACTGTGCTACAGCACAAGAAGCTTTCCTAATTCCTTCTTTTCAAGGAGCTGATAAGAAGATGACAGCACGAACTGCCCTCAGCGACCAACCAGACTTTGCTAGCAGTCGTGAAAATTCATAATTTCATCTACTGATGCCATTTAAAGGAGATACCATCTTCACTACAACAGTGATACATTTCCCTGCTTTTCTCACCTCTGGGAGGATGCATTCTGAGGAGGTGGCAGAATAAAAGGTTTCTGAACGTTCAGGCTATAAGTCCAGCTGCCCCTAGAGCTTTCTCTCACTGTTCTCTGCATTTAGTACTGTTACTTTGCAGGATCAGTGTTCTATCTGTTCCAGCACCACAGCAGAATGAAGAACACTTAACTGTGGTCACAGCATGGCAGCCTTTACCATAGGCACAGCGAGGCCTGAAGGGAGCTGGGAGAAGCCCCATCAATGTCATTTCTGTCTATTCCCTATCTCAGCGCTGTCTGTCTTCAGAGGACCGCACAGCTCCAGTGCTGATCAGTTTTAAGAACAACCACAACTGACTGAAGTTTACTCAGGTGAGGCTGCCTTACAGGGCTTAACTCACTGTTGAGCATGCTGAGAGGAAGGAAAGAAACAATCAGTGCTGCCTTTGTTTTCAGGAAGCTTTCCACATTAATTGCTGAACTGGAAAAATTAAGTCCTTAACCTTTTTTTTTACATTAAGTAATACCTTGCATACTTCAGTACATTCAAATTCATTTCTAGTTCTCTCTTTCCAGTGAACCGTTGCTTTCTTTGCCCTGTGCATTTGAAATACGTAATCCTACAGTAGTGCACTTACATTATGTGGCAGGGCTCATTTCTGTCCTTCAAGCAGTGCCCTATTTCCCATTTCTTTTTGGTAGGAAATGTAGTTTTTACGTATTTCGATCCAGCATGAGCACTTCTCACTCCACACCAGGGCGCATCTAGTAGCATTTGAGAAACAGAATTGAGAGCATGCAATCACTTGAGCATACCATGGGATGGCTTCACCAACTACATCCACAGACAAGGTTCTTGCTACCTCCTTTTAGGAATGACCCTAAGAGATTGGGGTAATTTAATACCTGAACAATCTTTGCATTTTTATACCATTATCTTCAGGAATTTACCCTTTAAAATACCATGCAATGATACATACCACCAACCTCTGACATAACGCAGATGGCTACATGCACTGCATCTGTTCCCAAGAAATTTCCTGTATTTTTGAAGGTTTGTGCTTCATAAACAAATAAGCTAAAGGATTTGGGCAGTTTTGTTTTTTTTTTCCCTCGGAAATTCCACTAAATACATTTTTAACTGTCAGTTCCTCATACGTGAAGTGTACACGCAAAGAAATACCACACTCTGAAGTCAAGAAATTAAAGTCGCAGCTCATCAGCCCAAGAAGGGAACATGAGCCTTTTGCTGCAGTACTCCATTTAAAGTGCTGTTGTTCCCAGTTGACATTACAGTTACCACTGGCAGGACCTCAGCCACTGCCCTGTTTGGCACTTCTCCAACAAGCTGTGCTTTGAAAGACAGTCGAGCAGGAACTTCAGCATTTAAAGCACAACTGAAAATTCAGGCTTGTCAGTTTACCCTTTCCATCTTCCCCCATTACATCGGGGACTGACAGGCAGCTCCTTCCCTCCAGCAGAGCTGAAAAGGAGAATTCAAAGAGCCCACAGACTGCCTTCCAAAACAGAGTGAAGGGCAGTCCCTTTCTGCTCCTGACTCCTTCCTCTCGGGTCTGCCTTATCATTGCTATGCAAGCATATCATGTTGCCCAACAGCACTTAAGTCCTGAACTGCTGACAAAGATATAAAACCTTACCAGTCTCTATCATTAATCGTTCACTAGGAATTGATTTCAGTGCTTCCAAGTTGGCTTCTGTTTTCAACGAACTAGAAAAATCAGAGTTTGGTTAAAAAGCACGTGCAGGTACTTTGCATGTTGAAGTGTTTCATAGCAAAAGCAGCATCCTAAATCATTTAAAGACAACTGGCTTCCTTTTTTAAAATGCTGCCTCTGAACTCAAAACTTTGCACGGAGCAGCAAAGGCAGAGTCAGGAGGTGAAGCTGGCTCGCCCAGGGGAACGTGCAGGCCCCCAGCTGCACGGCCTCAGCTACCCATGCCACTGAGACCAGGCGAAGCTGGCGGCCGGCTGACTGCTGACCGTGTGAGCAGCACACAACACTGATCAGGTTACATTTGCACTGCTCCTGCATTTGACGTGGTAACTGAGAACTGTGCTGTTATCTTTAATGATCTTACACAAAGACTGCTTCCACACTCCACCACCTTATTCATTTCTGAACTTGAGCAGAGGGTAGCACTAAGGACCCCAGACCAGATTAGCTTGCTGAGTGGTGAGTTAAGAACTTTTTGTAGCTAAAAGATTAATGAGTGCAATTCTAAATCTGTCAGACGATTAAGGGCCTACCGAGCTTTGAAAACTTGACCTCATTGTTTAAAAGAAAGTAATGAGTTCATTGCAGCTGACATTTTAAAATAGCTTTATTTCCTGTGAGGAACTTACCAGCCATTTATGCCAATGTAAAGATCTAAATCTATTATAGCTGCTGCCTCTTCCTTTGAGCCATCAAAAGAATGAACCTGGAATAAACATAAATACATACATGAATGTGTAATACACAGACTTGATTTAAAACTCCATCATTTAAATTCATACAGTGGTATTGACTTGTGTCATAAATACCTTTTAATGGAATGCATTACACATGTATTCAAACAAAGATGGGACATAGCTCAGCTGACTCTGAACTGGGGCAAAGCTCAGGGTGAAGTCACTGGAATGCTGCAACAAAACCGGTTACCATGTTTCACGAGTGATGAATGTAGGAAAGGTCTATACTGTGATGCTGCTTTCAGCCCGCGAATTTCCTGTAGCTAATACCTGAAATGTGGGAGGTTACACACAGAAAGCAATGCTGCGTGCACTCAGGTTTTACATTCTCAGTATTCCCTAGAGGACGCTGTCAGAGAGAGTAAGAGTCAGTATTACTTTCAGCCCAGATTTTAGTCTGAAGGAACTTGACAGCCTACTGGCCATCCTAAGGATGAGAGGCGACAGGTCACAGGGTGGAAAGTTTAACCCACGTGGAAGCTGTGGTCTGTGAATGGGGGAAAGAGAGCACCCACTTCCCCACGTGGGGAGAGGAATAGCCAGCAGCACAGGGTGCCTGCTCCTTGCTTCTCTGCTCATTACCAGTTGCACAGAATTGAAGGAAGGAGTCTGCTCAGTGTAACTTAAGAGCTTGAGGAAGGTTTTGTGGTACCAGTGGGGAAACCTGGGGGCCGAGATGTCCAGACCAGCTGCAGTCTGACATTAGTAGATACAACAATCCAAGTCTTTATTACTTCTGAAAAACCCTTCCATGCTGGAAAGCTGAAAGGGAATTGCTGGACTCTCTTAATCATTTCATTTGAACTTTCTTCCCACTACGCTTTTGAATTAAAATACATGATCTGAATATCTGAAGACAGAAAGCAATCAAAAGTTACATCTGGATGTAATTTGAAAACCATGTCTGATGTCAAAAGCAAATGTTTGAGGTTACTGCTTCCACTGGGAACATGCATCCAAATTATCTCTGGTCTGAAGGCAATGCAGTTACAGGCACCACAGAATTGGGGAAAGGCCAATGTCAATTATAAGGTGCTTAAACTGTCCTTCTGTTATGCCAAGAAAAACTGCTCATGTCAGCTGCAGAGCCATTTCACAGCCTATCCTCTTCCCCTGAAACGTCAAACTGTTGAATAAGAAACAAAAATAATTATAAAAAAAGAAATAGACAGAAACCTCTTTTTAAAAGTAGACTGGATTGCAAATATTAACTTATAATAGCTGAAAGCACCCAACAGGAAGCCTACACAGACTCCACAGCAAACAAGGAGGCACAAATTAACAACAATATTCACACACATCCTCCAGCCCCACATCTATACACGTGCACGTAGAAACAAATGCTACCCCAAAGCACACACTTACCACTCCTCCCACAAATCTCTCTCTGTTTCTTCTCATTATGTCTGCAAAATAAAATGAATAAAACAAAAGGTGGCCTTGAAACAAAGACGAAAGATTCAGGTTTCCAGATTTTTCATATTCAGGATTTGTTACTGCTTCAAGCTCTCGAGCAACACCCACCTAAAAATTCAGCGTGTGAGTTTCTGCAGTGAAGAAACATGGGCAGCCTTGTTTGTTCTGCCAGGTCAAACTGTTTTTCAAAGTATCTGGAAAGTAAAAATCACTTTTAAGCAGCAATCCAGTCTAAGAGTAAAGACAGCAGAACAGCTCTTTCCAGCACTTGTCTGTTTTGGCCCTCCACAGGTAAAGAAAGAATCAGTAAATCTGCCACCCGGAAGCTATCATCCAAGCAACAGTTTAAGCATACTGTGTGCTGCTGTGATAAAAGTTTAACTCCTTATGCATCAGAACAAATCTTCTGAGATAGAAGAGGTCAATAAACGGATAGTAACATTTTAAAACTCCCATCAAAATTCAGGAGATCAATGACACCTGCTCACAATTTTCTTTTCAGTCTGGACACTGTGCTTAGTCTACATCGACTAAAATACAAACCTAACTGCAACTCACAATTGCTCTTGCAGTTCAATAGCTACAGTTGCTTCGTTACTGGTGTTAGCTTTTTGTTTTGCTATTTGTTTTTTAAGCAGGTCTTTTCATTCTTCAGAATTGCTTCATATGAAAATGAGGTTTTAGAGACTGAGCTGTAAATAATCCCCATAAGTAACCTACTGGCTGACCTAACTTCTTATCCACAAAACCACTACCCTTCTTCAAAGTTGAGACAGGCAGTGCAAGCTTCTTCCTTATCTAGCAATGGTGAAGCCCATCACAAGCTGCTTCCTGTGCTGTCAGAGAGAAGGAGGATCTTGACAGGGAAGTTCCCAGATAAAAAAAAAAAAAAACAACTAAAATCAGGAAAGAATCCTGGAAAAGTGAAAGAAACCTGACATATGATGATTGGAGCTTAACAGTGTAAATCACCAGGATGCCAAACCTTACTAGTTACAGTACTTAAACCATGGCCTTTTCCTGTTGGGTGAGAGCCAGCCCATAGGCCAGGTCAGTTTCCCCTCAATAGTGTTTGATAACATTCTTGCATGTTTGTCTGCAGATTTAGTTTTGACCACAAAGTTCAAATGCTCTGGTATTTTCAGTTTGGCGATTACAACACTAACACAGCTAAAGCAAATCTGGCCACACAGAGGTAGATCTCCAGAAAAGCAACTTGGGATTCATGTATGAGTGATAGCACATTTCTTGTGTCTTTTTCAAAGAGCTCCGAGAAACTAGGTTTATGTATTTTGTTTGAGTCACTGAAATGTCTCAGGTTAAAACCTCCCATCATTGCCAAACTTAATTACAAAGGACTCATCAACCACTTCAGAAGTGATTTCTGTTCCACTTTGTCACTTCTTGTCTTGAAACTCAGTTGCAGTCCATCCAATAGATGATTTTTCTGTAGGTCTTCAGCTACAGTCCACCAGGTAAGGACAAACACATTTTCTTCCTTAGATTTTAGGGTGGTGAGACACCAGAACAGGTTGCCCAGTGAAGCTGTGAATGGCTCTTCCATGGAGGCACTCAAGGCCAGGCTGGATGGGGCTGTGAGCAGCCTGGTCTGGAGGGAGCTGTCCCTGCCCACAGCAGAGGGCTGGAACTCCATGATCTTAAAGGTCCCTTCCAACCCCAGCCATTCTGTGACTCTGCCATTTCCTCTCAATAGCACTAAGGCAGCAAGCACCCAGTGTTATAGTTTGCCACAGAAAATAAGAAATTACACTGCAAGGTGAGGAGCAACTGTACAGTGCAACCCCGTAAACTTGCTGTGTGCTGAATACTACCAACAAAAAAACACCTTCTGTCTAATTTAGGGAATATCTACAGCACTGCAGTCACAGTAAAAGACGTGATTAACTCTACCTACTGATCACTTTCGGCAACTAGGAGAACACACAGCTAACCACTGCCCCCCAGTGACTAATTCTAGCCACAACAGCAACCTGCAACAATTCATCAGTCTCCTCGCATTAGAATTTCGCCCTTCCACTACCTACCTCTCTCACAAGGAGGGCTGCAGGCAAACACTGTCACTGCAGGCGTGCAGGCTCATTGTACGGGCTGTGCTAGCTCCTTTCACTAAGTATTTTTGCTGCATACATTAAACTAGAGATCTTTCCAGGTCCTCAGATGAACGTATCAGCTCTCAATGATCTCAGCTAACACCACCCTTACTTCTCTCCACTGCTGACTTATCCTTTCTGACACTCCTGTTCCCTCCTCTATGCTTTCCACTCCAACAAACTAATTCTTCCTCTACATGCTACAGTTAACGTTAATTCTTCCGAAGAGTTTGCAAGAGTTTCTGAGTATGAGCAAGAATGAATACCTGCCACACCAGGAAACCCAGAGATTCGGATGGATTTTACAGCCAAGGACATGCTATACCCACATCACGCAGGAAGCAAAATCTAGCACTTGCTTTAAAATCACATTTTCAGACACAAAAAGATCTGCAAATTGCAAATCTCTACCTGGCAAAATGCTCTATGGTAGAACACAGGACCGAAAATGTGTTATCAGTGTGCATAGAAGTGAACTCAGTCATTGAGTATCTTACTTGAGTTGGATGTCCTTCGGGCAAAATTCTAATCTATCAAAATCTACAATTGGAAAGAACAAAACCCCAGTTAGTTAGGGCTCAAGGATATATGTATATGTTTATACATATCAAGGAAAAAAACACTGAAGTACTAAGATAACACTTACCTAGGCCGCATTCTCCAACTGCTATTACCTTTGTCTTGTTCTTCTCAATCAGATTTTTTAACTCAGATAAATATTGGTCAGGGTTACCCTGCTCGAACTCTCCGCAGCGCGTAGGGTGGCAGCCAGCTGTACTGTAGAACATATCTAAAGCAACACATCATTAGATGGTTTTAAGAGATATAAATATGAGTTCGGAGAAGCTATGGCCACTATCTGTGTCTGGACTTTTTTTCATTGCTCATAATTTGTGAATAAAACTCCCTCTGAACACCTTTATCACCAGGATGATTTTACTACGGCGATGCTTTCTGCTTTAACAATGTCAGAGTTATCTCTGCTGGGGGCTGCAGGCTCCTTCTTGGTACACACCATTTAATTCAGCTGAGTTGTGAGGCACTCTGTTGTGCTCTCACAGAGCAGCTGTGGTTGGAAGACACCTCCTGATATCACCCAGAAATACGTCTGGTTGGAAATGGACGACATTACCCTTTGCTGTAAGACATGCAGAGGGCACAAGCATTCCCTTACAATGTCTGACTTACCCAGAAATCCCATCCTTGTGACCTCAGTACCAAAATAAAAGGGCACATTTAATGCCTTTATGAAGAATTGAAAAGTATGGGAGAGAAATATATATATATAAAACATGCCTTTATCTATACAAAAATATTTATATAAATTCATGCACACACATATATATGTACACACATACATAACACATACACACTTCTACAGAGGCCTTAAACAACAGGTTGGACCAAGTTGCCACCTCTGGTTCATTCCAACCTGAATTCTTCCATCATTCCCTTCTTTAAACAGTACTTTAATATATGTTTTTTATTCAAATATGTACTTAAGCAATTAGTGCAATGAGATCTACCTAAGGATAAAAGGGAAGGATGCGTTCCTTTTAATAGAAAGGAAAACTGGGAGGGCCACGAAGAGGGAGATGTTCTGCTGTTCTAGTGGGTAATGACAGATTGCTAAGTGAAAGGAGGAAAAAAAAAAAACACTACACACCAAGAAAGATATGCTCCACATCACATATCTATCTCAGCCTACTTCTGGAAGAGGACCTTGTGAAAAACTCTGCTTCTAGAAGCAAACCTGGATTGGTTTTTCTAAACATCTGAACTGTCTAAAAACAGAAATTAAAGCAATGACCAATCCCTTCCAACACCTGGGAATCTACATAGCAAAGCAACAGCAAAATCTAAAGCCACATGCAGTGCACTCATCCCAATCTGAATCCTCATTTTCGATTTTAATCTGAGATTCTGTAAACGACTCCAGGGCCATGACCTTATACACTGTTAATTCTGAGATAATCTGGCGAGATTTGATTTTTGACTGACAACAGAAGTCTGAAAATACCATTGGTCTGTGCCAGCTGCAAGGCATCTTTACTGTCCTGGAGACTCCCACCTGTAATCAAAAACTGGAAAAAAGAAGTAATGTCAGGATGATCTGCTTTGAATATCAAACAGAATGTTTAAGAAAACTCAGAGAGAACTAAGAATTTAGGCAGAGAGCATGACGAGACAATTATTAATGTGTGTATAACAATTACTAATGTGTATATAACAAAGCTTCATAAATCAGTACCAAAGAGATTTCCTAAATCCCCAGGAAATACACTAGGTAACAAAAACTGATTTTGTTTTTAATCAAATCACCATAAACCACTATAGATCTGCAGATACGTGGACAAATATAAATATCCTCAGATAAAGATATGAAGTCTTCAGGCATGTGAACACGGTTTGGGATGGGGCAAAGCTCGGGCACTGCACGGCCCACTCCTTCAGACAACAGCCCTTCAGCAATCTGCCAAGTGCCCATCCCATCCCTCTTGCTGAGGAGGGTGTATTTCTTTAATTCTAATACACCAGCAGATCTTTGCCTTGGTGCTTTACTGACTTCAAAGACACATATACAGGCAGACTGGGCTACTGCAATTAAGTAATGTCGTCCACTGCAGAAAAGTTAAGTTACAAATGTGCTCACAGTCACAGAATTGTAGGGGTTGGAAGGGTCCTCTAGAGATCATCGAGTCCAACTCCCTGCCAAAGCAGCTCCCTAGCCCAGGTTGCACAGGTAGGCATCCAGGCGGGTCTTGAACATCTCCAGAGAAGGAGACCCCACCACCTCTCTGTGCAGCCTGTGCCAGTGCTCCGTCACTGCACTGTGAAAAAGTTCCCATGCACATCAGTGTGGAACTTCCTACGTTTCACGTTGTGGCCATTTCCCCCTTAAAGTACTTCCACCTTCTCTGCAGTCTCCAGTTACGTTTACGTATCAAGATATCTGCTTATTCACGGCCATCAGAGCCTTTCGGCCCCTGCTTCTACAAAAACCAACCAGCAGAAAGCAGTTGATACATACAAACCTCTAACTGTGAGGAATTACCTTCTTAACACCCACTCTGACAGCTCTCTCCACCACATCCAAAAGGTCATCTGCAAAAGCACACGAGAAACGTCACAAAACCCAACTTTACAAGTTTCAGTGAGGTAACATTACTTCCACACACTGCCCATCACTTAAAGCTTTACAGAACCACACTTCAGAGGAGAACCACGGAACAGCGAGACGGCTGTGGCTGGAGGGGACCTCAATGTCACCCAGTGCCAGCGGGCATGCTTCCCACACTTCAGCTGCTCAGAGCCCACCCAGGGCCCACCCAGCTTTCCACAGAGCCTTACAAGGCACAGACGTCCAGGTTCTAAGGGGAAAAAAAAATTAAAAATCAAACAGGAAACCCTAACGTGAAGAAATACGCACCTTGGTGTTTTCGCGTCCCCCTGTAGATCCCCCTGAACACGGGGTCCGTGAGGTTAACGCCGATATCTGCCAACAAAAACCGCGCAGCTGCAGGCGAGCTCATTCTGAGGAACGCACCCCAATGGCGGGCCCGCTGCGCACACTGCGCACGCTGCGCAAACAGCGCACGCTGCGCAAGCCGCCCACTCACGGACGAGCTCGGCGCGGCTCGTGGCGGCGGGCGCATGCGCAGTGCCGCCCCGTCCTTCCCGTCGGCCTCCCGGGGCGGCGGCGATGGCGGCGTACCTGACGCACCAGCAGAAAGTGCTGCGGCTGTACAAGAAGTCCCTGCGGCACCTGGAGTCCTGGTGCATCCACCGGTGAGGAGAGGAGAAAAGGGGTGGGCTGCTGTCACGCTGGGAGCGGGGCCGGGTCCTGTGCGCCCAGCTGGGCTTTGTCCTCTGCCCTCTCCTCAGAGCTGGGGGTGGGCCCGGCCCCGCCAGTGCATGTGAGACGTTTTGTTTCCGCTCTCGTTGTTTTCTAACCCCTGCTTAATCCCTGCGTAGTGACAAGTACCGGTACTTTGCCGTCCTGCTGAGGGATCGCTTCGATAAGAACAAGGATGTGAAGGACATGGTGAAGGCAACCGAGCTGCTGAGGGCAGGCGAGGAGGAGTTCTGGGCCAACCAGCACCCACAGCCCTACATCTTCCCCGACTCACCTGGTGGCACGTCCTATGAGAGATACGAGTGCTACAAGGTGCCTTGCATCCTCCCTTCCCCTTTCTCCCTGCTGTCTTCCCTTTGCTGATGCAACCCAGGACACTGTTGGCCTTCCAGTCTGCGAGCACACGCTGCTGGTTGTGTAGTTTTTCACCTGCCAGGACCCCTAAGTCATCAGCAAGGCTGCAATGGGACTTTGGTAGGGCTGCAGTTTGATTCAGCAGTGCAGTGGTGTGACTCCTACAGCATGTGTGGGAGATCTTGTTGTGCTTGGGTGGTCCTTTGACATGGAATTAGCTGCTCTGTCACTGGATTTGCTTTGTTGGGACAGCACCTGAATGTTTGGGAGGTGGCAGCTGCCCTGTGCTGGTAGTGATGCTACCACTTGGGCCACTGATCTCGCTCTGGTTTTTGACTGATACTTTGATATCAGTCAACCTGGCCTTGGGGAGCTTCTCTTCCCTGAGTCAATCTTTCTTCCAGCATTTTTCTTAGTAATCATACAGATGACCCTTTCCCTCAATCTGTTGTAGTGCCGAGTAAGTATTTGGGGACCATCATGTTGAGTGGTACGCTGAGAAACAGCAGAAGTGATCTTAGAAAAAGTTCTGGAGTTTGACTTCCAGCTTCCCTGCTGAGATTGTTCTGTTTAGGTGTGCAGAAACAGGATTCACCGTTTCACTTCCTCAGCATTGGCTCTTTTAATGCATGACAAAAAGTCAGTGCTCATCTCGAGCATGCACGCACCCTTTTTGTCTTCAAATTTTGAAGGAAGTGATGACACAAAATGTGAGATCTGATCAGCTCCTTACAGGTGTGAAGCCATGTGAGAGAAAAACCCTGAAGTGGGTATAGGGGCAGAGAAAAGAACAAGTGGAAATGGAAGACGAGAACTTGAGCTCTGTGTGCCTCAGCATTAGCAGAGATGCTGCTGCAGAATGCCATTTTTAGATCTCTCCCTATTTGATGGACTTAGTTGGCGTTCGGTGCAGCTGAGGAACATTTCCAGCCTGAATCTCCCCTGGTGCAGCTTTGTGTCATTCTCAGTGTCTGATTACCTGGCACGGAGAGCAGCTCCTCCCTCTCCATGTCCCTTCCTCAGGGAGTTGTGGAGAGCAGTGACGTCATGAGATGGCACCTTTTCCACCTGCTGCCATTGTTACAGGAGCTGAAGTGGCCCAAGGTCTGCCTGGGCATGCTACGATTGGAGCAGGTCGCTGTGGCTTCCTGCTAGGGCTTAGGAGAATCTGGGAAGCAGATGGAAAGCACTGCCCTCTGCTGTGTGGTGCACTGCCAGCAGTCATCGTCAGAGAGCTCTTCAGTGCTGTTCTCCTGTATCACTTCATTTCATAGCTTATTTATCCGTTTTTAATAGTTAGGCTTTAACAAGCACACTTCATTTTTTTTCCTGTGTGTCTGTATCTTTACGTGCATATATAATAAGACTGCTGTGTTTTGGTTGTGGGTTTTTTTTTTGACAGCTTCCTGAATGGTGCTTGGATTACTGGCACCCCTCTGAGAAGGCAATGTATCCCGATTACTTTGCCAAGAGAGAGCAGTGGAAGAAGCTACAGCGGGAGAGCTGGGAGAAAGAGGTCAGTGTCTGCTCAGGGCTGAGTGAAACAAGTATCGGTGTGACATGTGGCTCTGCTCTTGGGAAGTACTTGAAGTGGGAATGCTGAGCGCCTGCTGTGTCTGCCTTAAGCTGTGCTTTGGGAGGACGTTGGGCAGTGTGAAACGCTGGTGTGGCTTAAAATGCGTACGCACGTGTCAGCGCCACGGCTTCTGTGAGGCTGAGAAGGGAATTGCAAGTGAAAGCTGAACCCGCGACCGTGGGATAAGAGCTTGATGAATTTCTCCTCGTGAAGCTGTGAGCTCTTTCTGCTTGTGGGTTTGTAGGTGACTTGCTACAGCTTTAATCGCTTTGGTTGGAACCTAGGCTGACTTCCAAGCAACTTAAATTGAACTGTAGTTGGACAGAGTTGACAGAGTGATTAAAATGAAGGGAAATGGTTGCATGGTGCAACACAGTGCTGTGTCATGAGGATTTGTGCAGTGGCAGCCAGTGCTTAACGCTGTTTCAGGAAACCTGTATTAGTAACACCTGCAGGGCTGCTGGGGGCTTGCACAAATGGGGCTTCTGTCGTTTTTAGGACTTAAAAATTAACTGGTGGCTTTCAAGGCGGTGTGAGAATGCAGTCTGGTTAATTTAGTAGTGCTAGACCTGAATTAGGAGAAAATAATGGTCTTTTAAGTAAAAATTCACTTGGAAACCACTCTTAATGCTTGGAAATTCTTTCTTAATTTGGTAACAGGAGTCTGCAGTGCTAGCTGAGTTTGTAAGTGAATAGTGAGAAGCATTAGACCTGTCAGCTGAGGGCCTTACTCATGGTTCTCTCCTCCTGTTACAGGGATCAGTTTCACCTGCTCAGGGCTGCTGAAAACTGCAGTATTGAAATGTGCTTATCTGCACTACAGTGCTTTGGGGTTGTTTGTTTTATTTTGTCTTCCAGGTTAAGCAGTTAGAAGAAGAAACCCCACCTGATGGCCCAAGAACTGAAGCTCTGCCTCCTGCTCGCAAGGAAGGGCATCTGCCACCACTGTGGTGGCACTATGTGACGAGACCCCGAGAGATTCCCATGTAAAAGCATTAATGCATGCAGCAGTTGGGGTGATACATCGCCCACAGGCAGTAGGTATGCCAGTGAACATGTGTTACTGTACTGCAGAATAAAGCCAAGCAAAGTGAAACCAAAGGTGTATTTGTGATACGCTGTCATAGCATGGCTGTGCTTCCAGTTGGTGCGGTGCAGGATGGATGGCTGCTAACACTGATGGTGTATATAGCACTGACCAGCCAGGGAAGGGCTCTTCATGGGATACTGTAACACCACAGTGATGGTTAGAGTGATGAACAGTTATTGGAACTTCTCTGCAGCTTTTGTGGGGAGCTGGAACAACTCAACTCCCAGGACTGAAATAAGTGGCCTTGTGAAACTCGTTCCTGGAGAAAGAACGTGGAGCTGAAGGGGCAGGAGAGGCAGCTTACTGGGAGCTGGGTCCAGCTGCGAGCAGCTCAACACACCGCAGCAGGAGCGTCCCAGGGTTATGGGTTTTTTCATACAGGCTCTGCTGTACCAGAATTTCACTTCATTCAATTACAAGAGCTGACCTGCTTTAGCAAGTGCTTGTACTTGCCTGAGTGGAACAGGCCCTGAACAGATGCAGGCAGAAGTCATGAGGAACATGAAGTCATGGTGCAGAAGCCAGCTGTGTGAACAGAGCAGTCAGCAGAGGCACAGCCACTCCTCGCTTCTGTTTGGGCAAACGTCAGTGCATGCTCACTGCTCGCTCTTCCTGGGCTGTGCTGTCCCCCACATCTATGCTTTGCATCGTACTGACTGTTATCCCATGCAAACAGCCAATACTTGACGTGTGATTCTGCATGCTCTGTCTCAGACAGCGCCAGCTTTGTCACTGCTGCTGTGGGACAGAGCTCACAGTCCCTTCTGCCCTTTGTGAACCGCTCTGTGGTTTCTACAAACCAAAATATTGGTGTGCACAGACTGGCTGCAGAAACAGCAGGGATGTGTGGGGAGGCATTGGGCCGCGTGCTCTGCGAGCACAAAGTCCCAAGAAGTGAAAGGCAGCATTTTTCCAGCAGTTCTTTATTTATAACGTAGGCTTAAGCAATCATTACAATGTAGAAGGGAGACACACTTACAGCAATTATTTATACCAGTTTAGAACGAAAAACTGCACAGGGAGAGCTCAACTCTCAGTACAAACTAGCAACTAAACCACAATAATTTACCATTAGAAACATTTTCTTTTTCAGCTGTGACACTGCTTTTACAATATGCAAAAACACAAACAACAGAACTATCCGAAGTGTTTTGTCACGTTCGTTCTACATCGAATTTGGCAACAGTTTATATTAGAATTGTATGGATGATCCTAACGTTTTAAGAACTAAACAAGTGAGAAGCTGTACTCGGGTACAGTTACATCCATTCATTTCCAAGGTTTAAATTAAACGTTTCCAACTACTGAGATGATCTCCTAGCAGTTTCTGTCTACGCAAAAAAAAAATACCACCTCAAAGCNAGCTGTAGCGAACAGGTACTGCAGCAATGACTTTCACTTCAAGGAGAAAATCCCAACTCCGAATCCAAAAAAACCCACCCGTGACTTAAAGTACAAAAGAAGAGAATACAGCGGTCGGACTCCCGGTATCATCAAATAAAAACCAGCGTGTCTGCCCCCCCCCCCCCCCCCCCCCCCCTTTTTTTCTCTTATTCAANCTCTCAGTACAAACTAGCAACTAAACCACAATAATTTACCATTAGAAACATTTTCTTTTTCAGCTGTGACACTGCTTTTACAATATGCAAAAACACAAACAACAGAACTATCCGAAGTGTTTTGTCACGTTCGTTCTACATCGAATTTGGCAACAGTTTATATTAGAATTGTATGGATGATCCTAACGTTTTAAGAACTAAACAAGTGAGAAGCTGTACTCGGGTACAGTTACATCCATTCATTTCCAAGGTTTAAATTAAACGTTTCCAACTACTGAGATGATCTCCTAGCAGTTTCTGTCTACGCAAAAAAAAAATACCACCTCAAAGCCTCATCTGCACAATGCATCAGCTGCTGGATCAGGGCTGGTGGGCTGCACCTCAGGCACTACTGTTTGTATTACTGTGTAAGAAGGAGCTTGTTTTTCGAAGGGAGGAAGGTGTCACGCTCTAAGAGCCATGCCTTTCTGCTTTGTTTTTTTTAATGCTTTTTTTTTTNACTGACATTGACAAAAGAAGTTAAGAAAAACAAGCCCCTGTATTGGAAAGGAACACTGGCAGGTCAGCAGACACGCGCTGCTTATACCTGTCACATCGGTACGTGCTTTCTGAAAGCACCTGGGCTTCCCGAGGTGCCCAGCCCGCTGGGCACGGTCACTGAAAGGCATTTTGATAACAGCTGAGAACTCCCCGCTTGCTGTTTAGAAACATCTCCACCTTCGTGACCACCTTCAGCCTGTCGTCCTTGTCTGCACTGTGGGGCAGAGGATGGCTGGAACGGAAGGTGAGGGCAGAGGGACGAAGCCTACGCACGGACGTGCATGCGTGTGACTGAGAGCTGGTGCTGTGCAGTCAAAAGAAACACGGCAAAAAGAAAACGACGGTCCTGAAAACGCTACGGGAACACAACACCGCGCCCCAGTATGGCTTGTTCTGATGCGCTCACCGGGAAGCTGCCCGTCACGACTCCGACTCGGCTGCTTCTGTGTGACGGCGGCTGCTGTTGGGATGGCACCTCCCTCCCCCATCACACCCGAGCGCTGAACCAACCGCAGGTTTCCTCCTTGCATTACGTATTGCTTTTATTGTCCGTTTGTATTCCTGCTCCTCACACTTTTACCGCTCCAACGAGGATCTGCTCCTCGCTGCTCCGCTGCACTTGGCAGTACGTGCCGCCCTTTGCTTTCTTCTAACCCCGCTCTACAAACGCTTGCAAAAAAAAGCCCCATTTTCATTAAATCCCTTTGCTGACGTTAACTACTCGATGCTGATTTTTTTTTTTTTTCTCCTATGATTTAAAACTTTACAAAGAGTTATAAAAAAGGTAAATGGGATTTGGCACCATCAGAAAAAAAAGTGTAACTCAGATCAAAAAAAAAAAAAAAAGAAAAAGCGGAAAGAAATCATTGATATTTACAAATTAAAACACCGGTGAAGATTATGTCTCACTACGCTCTCCCACCTTGGTTTCTCTGTTAGAGTACTGTCAGACTGTGACCAAGCATCTGACAGATTCACTGATCACGGATCGGAATGGATAAGACAAGTTAAGTTTTCCTCCCAGTCCCTTCTCGGACGTTAGCACTCCGGCAGCCGCTCCGCTCCTAGGAAATGCGAGGCGCCGAGCGATCGTTGGTGGTGGTCTTCTTCAGCTTGACGCCGCGCCGGATGGCGTTCAGCATGTCTTCTCCTTGCGGGGCGTCGCCGGGGCTGAGGTCTCCGGGCTCGAGCTCCAGCTGAGCCGTGGGTGCCAGGCTGCTCGCGCCATCTCGCTCACTTTCCTCGCCCTCGCTCTCGGGAACCGCCGGCCTCTGCTCATCGGCAGCGCCCAGCTTCTGGCTGGACGGCGGGGGGTTGACAGACGCCTGTCCACTCCACGAGGAGGATGGCATGCTGGTGATGCTCTGCGCGCTGTCTCCTGCTGCCGGGGACTCGGGACTTTGCTCGGGACACTCTTCGGTCCCAGCGAGGGTGCCCGGCAGCCCCCCTGGGATATCAGGGACAGTCGGTGTTTTGACGGGGATCACCGGCGTCTTGATGGGGATCGGACCTGCCCCTATGGTGCCACGTCTGACCGAAGGCTTGGTGGACGGGGTCCGCCTGATGGTGGCGACGCCGGGGGTGACGATGACCGGTCCGAGCGTGGTTGGCAGACCTGCAGTGGAAGCGGGACGCTTGGTCTGAAACATTCTGCGATAGGACTGACTAATGTCGCTGTTTCTTGGGATGGTGGAGGATTTGTCAAACTCTTGTTGTTCTGCCTCCTGGTCACCACTCACAGAGAAATAATCATAATCTGAAACTGATGCCAAACGACACAGTTAGAAACAAACTGGAGAAGACTGCTGAGTCACTAACTCTGGAATGTGTGTGTGTGTGTGCGCACATAACCAGAAAAGCCTGGGGGCCCACGCCAGTTCAGGCACGGCTCTCCCCTACCAAGGAAGAAGTCTGAAACATGGTGACCAAGATTCTTGCACCGTGTGGCTGAGGCCAGGCACCGGAGCAGACTGACCCTCAAGCTGCCTCCTGCCCACATCCCTCGTGACAGAGAACAAGAGCCATACACATTGGGTACCTTTTCTAGAAAGAACTAATTAAGTAACGGAGACTCAGTGTTTGTTGACAATGTTCATATGCCCAAACTGGCATCCTACAAACCATATGCTACCACTTGTAGATGCAAACGCTTACAACAGCCAGAGACTAAAAAGTGTGCTTGAGAACAGGCAATGGGCAGCTCAGGGGATGGTGTACCAACTATTTCAGCAGCAAACTTTGATTATTTTGCAAACAAAGTAAATCCCAGCTGTCAGCTCTGAAAACTCAACCTAAGCTTTAATAATTGCATTGGGTTTCTTCCTTTCCATATAAATGCTGAGCCAAGCTAAGCCCTCTGCAAGCCCTACTGCACCCTGTGATTGCACAGACCTCAGCTGAGCAAACAGCACGTTTTGCTGAGCTGTAAACACAAAACTCAGTCCCTCTCAGCTTGTGGCTGGGTCTGAAATGGCACAAAGCCCAGCACATTACTGCACCTTCCCAACTATGCCCAAGTCGAAGTCTCCAACAAATCCTTTCTTTCCAGCTACAGCCATTTCTGTTTGTGTAGGAAATCAAAAGGCCACAAAAATGAGGTCAGAACAGAATCAGAGCTCTGACAGAACAAGAAAGCAAAACTCATGAGTACAATCTTGCTAGACAGTAGTTTAGAAAGGATACTGCTACTACAAGAAGTGCGTGGTGCAACACCAGCATCATTCCACTTAGCCCATTAAACATAAACCAGCACGGCCTTTAAAACTATCTCGGTAGCACCCTTAAACTAAAACTCTAGCAACGTGCAAGAAAATAAGTGTGTTCAGCACACTATGCAGAAATCCAAAATACTATTTAATTAAAAAATCCAGGCTGCACTCCTGGGAGAAACCTCACAATAGCGCTGATCACCCCTTCCCTGAAGCTGACTGCAAAGCCAGTGACAGCTGCTGGAATACAGCTCCTTGTCGCTGAGGGGTGAGCACACGAGGGTCAGACTGCTAAGGCTTTGAGACAGAAAAGCTCTTGGATGGCACAGCAGTTCAGGGCTGGGTACCTTGAGATGGGATCGTGTCCTCTGAACAGCACGGAGTTGTGGTCTGGGTGCTGTAACCGCTGGAGCACTGCAAGGAATCCCGACTGCTCCTCTGGGTGTCGAGCTGCAGACCTCTTGTCAGAGCGAGCGCCAGCTCCTCGCAGGGCTCCATTTCCTCACCCTGCTGGTTACACACACAAAAGAAATTCATTACATACAGGTTTGGTCAGGCTTCACCAGCTTTAGCTATTCTTTCTCCCAAGCAGAGCTTGTCACCATCGCAACCCAAGCAGATTGAGTCCAACCACTGACTTGGGCTTAAGAACAGGGGCTGTCACTGCCGTACAAATGCCAGCAGCTCAATGGCATATTCCTTCAAGGCCATGCAACTTCCGCTGACCACACTGCCACCACACCAGTCCCACGTGCCAACATAAGGCACGCCAACGAAATATAGGCAGGAGCTGGCACCGTGCACCAAAAAGCACATTCAAAATTAGAGCTTCACCCTTGTGGCAGCCGACACCGTCATGCTCCGAGGTCTCTGGGCCTCCTCGGGTGGGGCAGCTGGGCCGCTCTGAGCTCCGCCATTGAGATCTGGCTCGCGCTTCTCCTTCCGGCGCTGCAATGTGTTCACCATTGGCTGATCGTATGGGCCTGGTTTGGCCCAGTCCTAGGGAAACGTGCTTGTTAGTGAGAGCTTTCATGACTAACTGGGCTATAAACACAAATGTAACAGTGCAAAAGGGCCATTTTAATGCTGCAGATGATGTATCAAACTGAATATGCCTTTCTGAATAAGGCCGTAAATTAATTCGTTTTGATGATATTTAAAAATCTTCGCTGACAAAAACCATCTCCTTTATTAAAGGAGACTTAAGTTTCCTATTCTACCTAAGCTTTCTTCAATGGGGATATTTAATATTTTAACGTTACTGTTTTCTCTAAACGAAACAGCCCTGTGTGAAAGTCTGTATTTTCAGAAATTCAAATGCACAAGTCAGAGGCACACAACAGAAAATACACCTGAACGAGTTCTGATACACTCTTCCATGTCTACAGTTTGAACAATTAGGCCTAAACAGGTTTTTGATACATCAGAGATTACTCTGAGCAATCTCTCACTTTACGTAACAGCTGAATTCTAGTTCACAGTACTGACCTGTACTGACTGACAGTTTTATTAAGCCAGGGGAGCTGTGCTTTGCCTGGACGGCTGTGTCTCTGCTGAAAGCCCTTTGCTGTAACATGTGCTGGGCAGAGCTTCGAGTACAGACACAACCAATGACACAGAAGCCCTGGGATCACTGTGGCCAACTTCTTGCGTTTATGTCTCAGTCTCCAACTGCTGGAGAGGTCAGTGACGGGTCTGCAACAAGGCATCTCAATTTACACACATAAGAAGTTCCCACAGTGCATAAGCAGCATCATGTAAGTATCCACAGGCATCTAGGACCTGTGCAGCCACTACTGGCTGCATTCCGGTCCTGTGAAACTTCAGGGCAACAGACAGGAGACCCTTTGCCCCAGGGCACTGCTCTGCAGGGAAGTGCCTGGCAGGGATACGTCCATGCTCTGGGAGAGCAGAGACATCTGAATGTGGAGGGAGATCCTCGCCGATCCAGCTGTTGCTGCACTCTGACAGAGTTTATGGTCTCACCCGAGGCAACAGAACAAGCTGTGGGAGCTCTCTGAGCCTGTGGCAGCAAAGTTAGGGCAGCTGCACTCACTGCTGGGCTTCACCTGGTGCCAAGCAACTTCTAAACCCACTCTAGCTAGACCTACAAGAGCACGCTGCCTACAGCCTGGGGGGGCAAGGCCAGCAGCTGCAGCGAGAACACTGCGCTGTTCCACAAGTGACCTCACCACACAAGCTGGCTGCCAAGCCTGCACTTCCCTGCCCAACTGAGAGCTTTGAGGATGCCCAACATACTCTCTGCTCACTAAATAGAGTGCAGAGTGCTTTCAACAATGTCGCATTTGTTCCAGAGCTAAACTACTCCTTCTTACCTAGGCGTCATCACCCTTAATGCTAATCTTACTTAATATGTTTCAGAAAGTGTCAGAATAGACAAGGTCCTTCAGAAATATTCAGTACTGGATTTTAGCTGATTATCACCATGCAGTGCCCATTCAGAGCCATTTTCAACAGAGCAAATCAACAGTAATTACAGGGATTGAAAGGTAGCAACACCCGCTGTGCGCACACTCAGAATGAGGAGGTGAGGACTGGCACAACAAAAGGAACACAAACCTTCCAGCTAGGGATCTTAGATGATGGTAACATGCCTGGCCCAATGGTGTAATAATGAACGTAGTCTGGAAGGAGGGCTGAGGGAGCCCGAGTCCACGCGCGGGAGACAGGCGGGAAATGAGGGAAAGGACCTGCACCAACTGAAGCTACGGATGGGTCACTTGATAAACTACAGTGATAAAACCCATTAGACAACTGGAAACGAAACAAATAAACAAACAAAAACAAAGAAATTAATATAAACAGAATGAATATGAAAATACACTGCGACTCTGATGCTCTAGGGAGAAAACTGTACCTTAAAATAAATAAATAAAAGAAGATCTTAGCTTTGCCGCAAATAAACAACAGAAAATTGATACAATGCTTGGTTCAGAACTGAGATTGCTTGAAAATTGTTACTCAATATAACAAATTTCAGACACCAATCTAGCAGTCATTGTCTTCAGGCTAAGCAGCATTGCCTTCTGTCCATCAACGGGGCACACTGGGACGAGCTTTGGCAATTCAGTTTGCCGTCAGGCACAGAAACGAAACATTCCCAATACCTGAAGGCACTGGCATTGGTGGTGTTCAATCCATGCGAGCGGACAGAGAGGAAAAGCATACTGCCTTTGAAAATGACCTGATCTGGCCATGTGATGACATGGAAGGGGGAAAAAAGAAAAAACCCAACAGCAAGGATTTACCAGATGAGAATGGAGACCGTGCACACTTGCTCCCCTGGCTCTGAGAGCATCCCCCACAATTTACTCTAACCACGTTCTGGAGCGGTGTTTGATATTTCTTTTTGTTTTGTTCAGTAACACACCCCAATTGCTCGGCATAACACACGCTGCCTAATGGGAGAGAGCAGAGGAGCCCCCAGTGGTAAAACCCGGCCAAGATGCTCTGTCAGGCAGCTGCTGGGTTTGGTCTCTTTAAACAGAGAAGGTGGACGCTGAAATTTTCTTAGAACATTACTCTGCAAAATGGCCAATTTGCAGTGACCCCTAGCAGCTCCTTTTAAGGTATCACTATCGTTCATTAGAAGAGATTCAATGTTAAGGGAGTGTGCAGCAGTTCCTATTCTCATCTTCCCAGAGAGGAATCCTGGCTGTGTCCCATGCACAATTTTTTTTTTTTTTTGTCCAAAAGTTGCTGGCTTTGGATAACAAGCTAGTAGGTTTGTATGTCTTTGAGATGAAGTTTTTCACCTTATCTGTGGAGGCCCAAGCCCCCATGGTGGAGCCTGAGCTGACTGAGGTGGGGGAACTGCACTCGCTCACTGACTGGCAGGTTTCAGAGGCTTCGGAAGAGGCAGAGCTGGACGAATTCTGCAGCGTAAAACAGCACCACAACGCAGGGAAAGGATACACAAGCCATCAAAAAGAAAAAAATACAAACAAAAAGACAAAAAAGCACATAAACACACAGAGGAGAAAGGGAAGGATGAGAGAAGCAGAGGGTTAGGGTTTAAATAAACAATTAGAAACTGCTCAAAACCATTGCTAATGTTCAGGAAATCTACAACAACACAAGCCAACTGCTTTGTGTGAGAACTTGCTACGCTGCTTGAGAATGAGGGAATCGAGGGATCGGTCTCAACCCCTCATTACATCTCAGCATCTCAATTCTGTTAGCTGTCTCAGCGCAAGAAGCTGAATGGACCGACGGTCCATGCATGCAAGGTACCATGACAACTGATTCATACAGAAAAGCAGATTGTCAGTACTTGAAAGACAAAGTTTAGATTGAAAACACGGAACAGCAAATGTCACATTCACAAGTTCTCAGATATCCTGACCTGCAACAGTGCTAGTGAAAAGTTCATTTGAGTTCAAAAATCACAGAATAGAGAAAGAAGCAATACTTACCAAACTGGACGTTTCCAAAGTCTGTATGCATGTGCCTCTGTGGGGAGTATGCATACACCCAAAGCACTGACTCAAGCTTTTCTGCCCAGCAGTCAAAACGAAGGTGCATGTACTTTGCTGATTGCTTAAATGGTGGCACGTGCTTGCCAGCTGCTTCCTCTTAACAGCAGAGAAGGAAAATATCAGGGGCTTGGGCAGAGAGGGAAGGAAAATGCAGGACACCAAATGTCCAACAAACAGCTCAGCTTCTCACAAGGAACTTCTCTGTCACTTTTCAGTGCATGCCCTTATGTGCACTCTAACACCTCCACTAAAGCAGGTGATGCACCTACACACAGACCTTACTCCAAGGTGAACAAGGATGTGGAACATTTTACCAACTGCAACCGCCAACACCATCAGTAGGATGTGCATGCAGGTCCAACCAAGGGCCATGTACAAAGGCCAATGGTCAAAGACACCAGCAAAGAGATGAGGACAGTGCTGAGCTCTGTTCACTGCCGGGAAATCCAGCACTGGCAAGAATTAATTCATCCTTTTCTAGCCCAAGACCTGTGAAGCAAATCTGTCTAAGGATATCACCAGCATTCTGTGACAGCAGAGAGAATGGCAAGGATTCCAGAAATGCATTCTTGTACACAAACTTGTGTAGCAACACCTCAGTTTTCAACAAACAACATTCGGAACAGGGAGGGAAAGCTCAACTGAAATACAACTTCAACAGTTAACCTGTGATGAGAGCTTGGGGCACAAACGGCACCTGAATGAGAGGCACTGCAGGGGAATAACCAATGCTAACACCCAGAAGTTGGCTCTCTGCTCACTAGAACCTGCATACAAAGAATGTACTGCTGACTGCCTACATAAAAGGAGATGTCATTCTCCCAAGATGGAACACCACTACTGTAAGGTGAAAACTACCAGGGCTGTTGAAAAGCATCCTGAAATGATTAGTGAACTGCAGATTCAAGTTAGGGCTGTAAAACTCTGCAAAGGCTGCTAAAAAAATAAATAAATACAAGGCAAAAAGAAAAGCATGTAATGTAGAGGATTATTTTATACAAAGAACGCACACCCCACCTTCTGCTGTCATCAGATCAGATCTGCATGTGTTGTAGCAAGCGTATTTAGGTACCTCTGAGCTCAGCAAACAGGTTTGTATTAAAAGGGTGGTATGAAGCTCTTTCTGCTCAAAACTTCACCTCAGAGAGTTGAGATAAATACAAGATCAGAAGTCAGTACAAGTGTTTGTGGCTCACAAGGAGAAAAGTGAACAGAATGCCATGGGGTACTCAATGACACAGTGGTTTGACTCTGTGTAACCTGCTACATTCTTGATTGAAAGCAACTCCTTTCATAGGAGAAATATCTCTGAGAATAAGAATATTAACAAGTGTGCTCTGCAGGTAACGCCACCTTCAAACATAACATGAAGTGGAGATAAGCCTGTTTTTAATGTTTTTAAGATCAGTTTTTATGGTAAACCTCCACGTTCTGCCTGTGCAAGTCCAGCGTTGATCAACAAAAGCTGTTTGAGAACACTCACCATGACAACATCTATATTAGTGTTATACTTGAGTCAGGCAAAAAATAAAGATTATTTCAGAGAGCAGGTCCTGAAACATCACACTTATAACCCATAAGAACTGTTGTAAAAGTGTCTTGGGTCGGAGTATCCTGCTCGTGACAGGATGGACAGTAAAGGATGAGAGTTCCCCACACTGTGTTGCTGGTTTCTGCATATAACCCACTGAAGTGGGAATTTGAAGCTTACACCCAGTACACTATTATTATTTATGAACCAGAAGTTTCAAGAGTGCATGTCAAATATTAATAAAAACGGGTCATGAATGAGGTTTACTTGCAACAGAGCTCCACGTAGTCAGCAGATGGAAAAAGATTAAGAATACAAGTTCTGAAGACACAAAGATTTGTACAACTTAAGTGATGTGTGGCAGAAAAGATTGGAAATAGTGAACTTCTGAAATGAAGTGACTCCAAGGTGGAAGAAAGACGAAGGACTCTTACACCAAACTCGGTGTGGTCATTTAACAGGTGAAGAGAGACACAGGATGAGCCAAAATATCACGGGGTAAACACCCTGACAGCTGAAGGAAATGCAAGACGTGGTGGTAGGGAAACTGGATCTCTTCATTCTGAGAAATTCCCACCACAGAATGGGAAGCCTTGTGTACTGCTAAAAAGGGATACAGTGAGAAACTAATGGAGAAGGAAGGAAACTGAACTCCTGAGGGAAAAGCATGAAGAAAAATAGTGAGTACAGGCAAAATGCTGCCTGGATCAGACTGCAGAAACAGTTCTGAATGGCTGAGAGGATATGACTGTGGGAAGCACAGACCACCCTTCATTCATTAGCAGAAAGTACATGAGTGGCTGAGAACAGAAAGTTAATGGCAGAAAGTTACTGCTTGGGCAAAAGGTCTCCAAACTTGAGTGCTTGTTCCAGATGCACACACACAGGCTACAAGGGGCTGAGCAAGTTCTGCTTCATGTCCCCTGGCGTGAGCAATGTAACTCTAGGTTGCTTTTCTTCAGTTGATTTTAGTTTATTCCTTTTAAAAATGATTGCTTAATCTGAATGGTTTTTAAAACTAGTTCTTCCATTTTGGCTACTTTAGCCCCAGGAGGTTATTTTTTTCCCACAGCTCTGATAATGGTGGTTCTGCTCAGCTCTCAAACCACCTCTTCTGAGAAAAACCCTGATGTTAACAGCATCAGCAGAAAGTTAAAACTGCTCTGCACAGCAACAAGCAGTCCCTCAGATGTATGTTATGTATGTGCAGTGTGGTACCTGGTCTCTCACACACTCTTCCAAGTTCTTGGATTATATGCATCCTTTGTTTGCTACACTCTCCATCCAAACATAGTATTGCTTTCTTAACCCTTCCTTTCCTCCTGTACTAGACTGCCCCGGGCAAGAGTTTCCCAGGAGACCAAATTCAAATGAAGAGCCTGGTACAATGTCCCTCTGCAATCAGTAAAAGACACATCAGCTATATTTCTAACAGTTAAGCTCAGGGACTCAAGGTCACCTCCTTGGCTGTCTCATTTCCAGAAGTGAGGCACTACTCACATCTCCTTTCGAGCTAGGGACAAACCCCTGGGAAACTTGATTTTGAAAAATGATGTTTAGGAGATACAAGTGCCCAGTGAAAATTGATAGATGCATTTATTTCTATAACTCTTTTTCATGGTTTAATTTAGGAACAAATGGTAATTTACGTGGACAACTGAATAGTTGTGATAACGTATTTTCCCTATCCCACCTTCAAGCAATTTCAAGAAATAGAATTTCCTCAGAAGCACAACCTTCCTGGCTTCCATGCAGAAGCAAGTTCACCTTTAGTCTCCTTCTACTTGATTGCTCAGGGAAAGTAGTTTCCAGAATATTCTAACAGGAAAGACTCAGTTCTCTGTTGTCTGACTACAGGAACAGTTTGTTGTTTTTCTCCTCCTTCTTTAATCTGCTTCTTTTCCTCCCCTCGCTTTCACTTCTGTCAAGCCATCAGTATCCTCTAAAACCCAGCTCCATAATCACTTTCCACATGATGAAAATCACCATGTGTGCTCAGTCCAAACCCAGCCTTCTCCTGTCATCCCCTTAACACAGACTTAATGGCACTATCACTGTGCCATCTCATCCCAGTTCCTCCCAGTCCTTGGCTTGAGTACTGCACAGGGAACAGGTGGTTAAGCGGCACCAACCACGCTGGACTTTCACTCTTAGTCTCTGCTCCCAGCAGAAGATCTTCCAAGGGCTTTACACGGCATCAGTACATGCAAAGGGCAATGCTGATCAAGACCACCCCCAAATCTGGCATTCAGAAAAACGGTTCACCTCCACAAAGAGATCTGTGATGCTTTTCACCCAACTGCGCTTGCTTAAGATTGCTTCACTTGGAAGTGCCCTTTCTACGTGTACAGCTATCTGTTAGAGGCAAACACTTTTACTCCCAGTGATGTCGAGAGCAACACTGCAGAGAAGAGATCATACCCAATTAAAGAGCATAACTGCTCTTTTTCCTTCTTTCTACCCAGAGTGTGATAACTGTAAAGACTACTCAGCAACCGTGGTCCTGTTCATTTTGCCAGCCATCTCTTCTCTGGCACAGGCTGTGTTTTGTTCAAATCCCTGCTTATTTCTTATTTGAGATTTTACCCTCTATCTGTCATTCTGAGAAAACTGTGATTAATTTTCAGTGTAGGTGAGAGCAGAAAAGCTTCATGTTGCTCACAGTCCCATTCCTGTAATTTGGGGATGTTATGTGGCCCCCTTCGACTGTCTTTTAAAATCCATTACTAAAAGAAAATGGGCTTTGCTGCCCTAAAAACTATTGCTGCTATCAGATGCCACAGCACATGGCTAGCAAACATCAGCAAAGTGTCCACCTGCACAAAATATATGGCTTTTGATTTCCTTTGTTGATCCCAGATCCTTTTCTGCTTTCTCAGTGTCACTGCTATCAACAATGACATCAGTGTATCAGAAACAGTCAGCAGCCGCTACCACTGCTCCTCCCACCCACCACCCAGCCTCAAAGCACAGTCCCAAAAGGAAGATCTGTCAGTTGGTTAGAGACACACAACATGAAATAACGCTGTAAATTGAACAGTTTCTCAGTAAGCTCACGATCACAATTATCTGTCAGCACAACACACACATCTTACTTAGTGCTGAACATACAAAGCAGACACTTAAGCAGAGATGAAGCGGCCAGGCAATGATCTGTTACCTTTTCCTCTGCGTAAAGGTATACAGAACTAGAGACACACAGAGCACATACCTATTTGTTATATCAACACACTACATTTATCAAGTCAGCACCACACTGCTGCAGCCTTCTACAGCTCATGAATAGCTCAAGTGATGCTCGGATCAGTTTGCAACTTTATGGATAGTTTCTAAAATGAAGTGAAAGCATATGAACTTAGCTGGTGTAGATCAGCATGACTCCATCGACTTTCAGGATGTTCTGCCAGCTGATACCGGCCTAAGTTCTCTCCCTTGTTTAACAGGGGAACTTGCAAAGAAAGGTGTTGGGTTTTTTCCATGCTAAGGGCAATTGCCAAGTTACATCCTCATCAGCAAACACAGCACCATCATGTAGATTACCATCCTTTTATGCAGGTGCAGTGGATACTATGAAAGTCAAAGATGATGCTAGCATGTATAACCAATGTATGTATCTTAAAAGTCAACTTCCTTACCTTGTTACTATTCCAGTTTACTTTATTATTGCTCATTTACTTTTTTGCATTTCACTTAGGTTAGCCATAGCCAATCTAAACAAAACATTCATTTTATTAGTGTGCACAAAGTTCTTCATGTTGTCATCTATAAAAAATAATGCTGATGTGTCCAGACTGGGGACAGATTGCAGATGTATTCATTTGAAAACAAAGCATTTCTATTAAATGAAAGAGTTAAGTATATTGAAAGAAAAATGCTGAGCTTCCCTTGAGAATATGCTCCAAGCACAAATGAACAGTGCTGTTGTTGATACCCTAAACATTTCACTGGGAGAGCTACTTACTAAATGTAAGCCCATGCACAGAAAGGGATGGCATAAAAAGATGACAAAACTAAAGTCTCCTACAGTGTTGTTAATGATATTGTGACACTGAGAATCCCAGGCCCTCTGCAGGGCCCATTTGGTGGGAATAAAAATAGCATTCTTGTTGCCAAAGCCACCAGTATCAATACGGCTGTCAGAAGGCTGTTCTGGCACTAATATTTGTCCATTAAAAAATAAACAGCCAACAGATATTAACAAGTTGCAATCAGCGTAGGATATTAATTGGTAACCTCAGTGGAAAAACTATTTACTCCTTCCTGCAGAGTGGGATTTCTTACTCCTTCTCCTCTGTACCCATCTGAAAGTTAGGCACTCAGTCTTCCTTCAGGGCCAGAGCAAAAACCACATCCCCTGAGACTGACTCATCCATTTCTTCACTGCTAGCTGTGACAGCAGTATGCATCACACCAAACCGAGGCCCAACTTTTAGATGGATGAAGTGCAGTCAGACAAACCTTACCCTCAGGGATTAATCTGACTTCAAGGTACCCCAAAATTACATCATATCCTTTTGTGAAAGGTGAGCCAAGCAACAGAGTCCAGCTCACACTCAGTTGTTTTTTTTTGTTCTCATGCTTGCACGTACCTGGTTAGGTGCTTCTGGTGGCATAGGGGATGGCGATTTGGACTGGAAAGCATCCTGGGACATGAATCCAGAATCATGGGAGGACACACTGGACAGCCTCATGGGTGCCTGCTGAGGCAGATTGGAGCTGCGATAGCGATAGTGTGAACTAGGTGAGTGCGAGTGCGAGCCACTGGACCGGGAATCACTACTGTTAACGCTGTTCAGACTGCTGTGAGAGACAAAAGGAACAGAGAAAGGAAGGGGGAGAGGAAAAGACACAAGGGTGGGGTGGGGAGAGACCCATATACAGTACAATTAACATTCCACATGTCTCTAGCAACAGGCAGCATAAACCGGAAAAGAAAAAATGTTGACAAAATAAATTTGAATATATATATATATATATATATGCACATATATATCGGTGAAGAACCATAAGCAGCTGCAGTATCCCTTGGGACCAGAGAGAAAATGGCATTTTACCTTTAATTTCACTTAAATAACATTCTGCAACCACTAGCAGTTCGAGTTAGGTTACGGATGAAGGGGGTGGGGTGTTCTTGCCCTCTGGCCTTCACACTTATGGGTGAAGAAGCTTGCTGACAGCTCCCTTATATGCACCAGGGACCAAAGTTTCAGAGAGATCTCTAGCAGAGGATCTAAAGGCATCATGGCTTATCTACAAGTCTGCATCCTGACATGCAGTTTTCAGGTCACTCATAAGAGCCAGCATATGAGATTTCTGACAGCACTACCAAAACCTCATACTCAGAGTGTGTGGGACAAGTTCCTCCCAAATGAATGCTTTCTATCAGGACAAAAAAGCAAGTGATGGCTTATTCAGTTGAAGTCCTGTCTGCATCAGAGAATTAATACTCCAATATCCAGTAAAAAAAATATACCACAAAAACCCATTTCAACCAAGAAGATTGATTTTTAATCTTCAGTACCCTCGAACAACAGCAATGACATGCCAGTCAAAACATGGGAGCAGTTAAAAGTTTCCTGCTGGGGTGGCTAAGCAGGACTAACAGGATGCAACAATATGAAGGCATACTCTTATCTTCACTGGCAGGCATCCACTGTCTAGCTGAAGAGATGGCTCTAAAACATACATGGGCCAGCACTGCACCACCTGCTCACAAACTCCACGTACTCGTAAGATGGACACATAGGAAGAGGAGCTGTGCTATATTTTATCTATATACAGTAGTACCCATATAGGTTTTACCACACAAAATTAGATTGCTGAGGAACAGGTGATGGATTTTCAGCCATTTTCTTTTATAGCTTCAGGATATTGCATCTATAAGCCTGTGCTCATTGCTCTAAATATGCATGTTTTCATATATATATAAAAGTACTGAAGGATTTTTTTATATATATCTGCATGCAGAGGCAAGTAGATATATAAAAGAAGTCGTGTTCACTTGCTCTGACATGCTATAGGTAATTTTGCTCACACACAGGGAACCTGGAGTACATTATTCATAAAGCAAACTAAAAGGTAATCATTTGAGAGCGGCTACAAAGGTGTTAGAGCAGAATACACAATAGGATGTCTTCCTTTTCAATAAAAGGAAGGAGTAAATGTAGACACTAGGTACAGGGGCAGCATGCTAATCAACTGTTTCATGAGAGAAAACAGTTTTACAGAGAAAGCATAGACAGAACCCAGTGTTTCAACGTATTTCAGGACAGCATTAGACAGCATTAAACAGTAAAGAAAAAACTTGTATAAAAAAGCATTCCCCTCTACCAGACTGACAGCGTAATTCCCAAGAATGTTTCTCCTTTTTAAACAGTTAACTTACTGATTAGTAACAGCTACTTAGAATAATCCAAAAAGTCATCATACGAAAAACAGAGAAGGAAATTATGAACGAACAATCTCAGAGCTCAGATCAGTACAGTCTGCTCTTTGATCTGAAATGGTTTCAAGAGAACTGGATCAAAAGCATTGTCAGGTTGTCTTGAGCTTGAATGCTGTTCAGTGATGCCCAATCTTTTTAATATTCCATCACATACTTACATGGATAAAGACCATGAGAGACTGATTTTCATTAAGAGTTGTTATTTAAGTACGAATACAGATCCATACCACAGTCTGATCTTGCCTCTCTTTGCCCCCAAACAGGTTAAAATTAAATATTACCGGTCTACTTACCTGCAAACACTAGATTTTCTGGACATGGTGGTACTGGGAGAGGATGGAGGAGTCTGGTAAGACCAGCTGTAATCAGAACCTTTCAAATCTAAAATTACCTGATGAAAGATAACCAACAGCATCAAGGATATGGAAACCTTTTTTTTTCTTTGTTAGCAGAAACCACTTGCTGTTCACACAACATTTGTCCCCACTGCATGCTTTCAGAACCAACTGGCCCAGTTTTCTGCTAGAACTGCACTGAGCATGTTACAATTCTCACTGCAGACAGCCAAGGTTTCCAGAAACTACAGTTCTTTAACACCAGAACTGCTATCACAAAATGAAAGTTCAGATCTGAACAGAAAAACATCTTCAGAAAGTAAACTGGAGTTTCATTTTATCCACATCGTAGGCTACTGGTTTTCTTTTTCTCTTAAACAAAAACTGCAATATCTTTAGCATTTAAAAACTCACAAAAAACATTTTGAAGATCCAATATTCACCAGCAGCAGAGCTTCCATCCTTTATATTTCTAGGTCAGTGATAAGGCTTTTAAGGTATGACAAGAAAAATGAGTTCAGCAGGGCTGAATTAAAAGATCTTTTTTGGAATCACTTAATGACACACACCTTTTCTATGCATTTTAATGACAGCATGTGATAATGTTCAATTGTTAGGCTCCATCAAGATACCTAACCTCAGCAATCTTGTAGTCTCACACAGACAGGGATGTTCAAGCGTAGGGTGAGGAGGTATCACCCATGCAATTACCCTCTGCAGAAACTGGGCATTTCATGGATTTTCATGGATTTTTGCTAACTACTTCACATTGGTCTAAACAAATAGTTCAGGAACACTTGGCTGGTACTTCAAAATCAAGTTTTTAAAAGTTGCTTTATGCTAAAAACGACCCTGCTGCAGTGAAGAATCTACACAATGTAATGTTAAGCCACTAAATGCTAGCAGTCCGTATTTCTCACAACACACAAAGAAGTTACAAGCTAAAAATAAAAACACTTCCCACACTAACCTGTTCACTTGAAGATGGCAACTTGTGTGGATCCATGGTGAGACTTTTCAGGTCATCCGATATGGTCTGTAAATGGGTTATTTCTCCCAGCATTGATATTTCTTCTTCCTGAAAAGACAAAAGAACAAATCTAATCACAGCCTTGGTTTTAAAAATCCAATGCAGAACACAATGCATTTCTTTTTTCCTGATGACTGTAGGAATGCCCACTGGAGCTGCTTATTCCTTATTGATTAAGTAATAATGGCTTATGAAAGAGAGCTGGAAACATGCAATTAGAATTTTATGATTTAGACTGGGTATAGAGTTTTTTACAATAAAGGTAGTGAGACACTGGCACAGGCTGCTCAGAGAGGTGGAGGATGCCCTGTCTGTGGAGACATTCAAGGCCAGGTTGGACAGGCTCTGAGCACCCTGCTCTATCTGTAGGTGTTCCTGTTCACTGCAGGGAAGTCGGACTAGATGGCCTTTAATGGTCCCTTCCAACTCAAACGATTCTATGACTCCTTTAAGACTGCTCTAAGTTGTGAGGCCCAGAAATGCTCTCTCTCATCAGTGAGATGTATCTCAGCCTTCTTCTTGTGACACTTCCAGGAAAAGAGTGCCATTTTTCTGGGATCTGGATTGACTTTAACTCTTCTTTGTATATTTGCTAATGGACCTTCAACTTCCAACTTATAAGTAGGAGCTAAACTCATACTTTCACTAGCTTTTGGAAACTCTGTGACTAAGGCACTACAGGTGTGGATCATTAGCATGTCTACGATTCAGCCATGCTCAAGATACATCAACAGTTAATTCAGATAATTCCAGCACCATAAATTACCACAGTATTGCTGTTGCTATTCTTGGTAGTTACACCCAAGTCCTTGATCTACAAATGACCTCCACTTCTTCAGGTACCACGTTTCTACCTCCTCTCTCACCACCGTTTTCTGTTGACACTGATCTCTCTGTAAACAAGCACTAGGAACAAATTTTTCCTAATACACTGAAG
This sequence comes from Odontophorus gujanensis, assembly GCA_013399175.1. NCBI lineage: Eukaryota > Metazoa > Chordata > Aves > Galliformes > Odontophoridae > Odontophorus > Odontophorus gujanensis. Next base: position 70,863 of record VXAB01004848.1, read on the forward strand.
GCCCTTCAGAAATGCATCGTGCTTGCTGAAAGCCACAAACGATTCATCGCTGGGCTTCAGACAACCTGACATTAGGAAAAATGCACTGAAACCTTTTCAACTAACTGAAAAAGCTGTCACATATGAGGAAAAAAGCTGCCAGAAAACTGCATGGAAGCAGGCTGCAACCTGTCAGATAACATCACTATAAACACAGGGGAAGTCTTAAAACATTTATCGGAGCTAGTACTGGAGCAGGAATAAGGAAGGTTTAAATTAAAATGTGATGAGAAAAAAAAAGCAGTGGAAAAAACTGTTCACTGTCAATGTCTCAAGCTCATATGCAGAAGGAACTCAAGCTCCTCTAACTCTCTGTGCCCACTGTTTCCCCATTAGTCGTCTTTAAGGCATCCAGTGCTTTCAGTTGTTGAATTACTCTATGTGCTTACAAATAAGTGCCCAACTCCCACCATTTGCTAGCCAGAGATGCAGGTGGAACTTTAGCTAGTCTTAGTAACTCTAAAAACTCATTCCAAAGATAAAACGAGCTAATCTTTCTGGAGGCTACTGGACACATCCCATTTGTGTATTGTACCAACTTTAAATGGAGAGCTCTTACTATCACAGGCCGCAGCATCGAGATGAAAGTACAGAATCGACCACGCTCCTCAATCAGAGCCTTTCTGACAGCTTGCTTCTCAGTTTCTTCAAGCAGCAGGTACTTATCATTGACATCTTGCAGAGCACTATCCAACTGTGGCTGAATGTCACCCCGTCCTGTATGCAGGAAACAATCAGGAACATGTTTTGTCATAACTGTGGACCTACACAGAGGAACAACTTCTTTTCAGTCAGCACTGCTGCCACACCGTGCGTTTGCAATTCAAGTCTCAACCAGTATTTTCCCTTAAATCAAATTAATAACGTTTCTTCCCCAGTAAAGCGTCTTTTTCATTGAATCTTTTTCTGTTTTGCATAGAGTAGAAACCCAGTTCAATTCCAAAGGTCTCATCTAGCCAAAGACTTCATTTAATGTAAGGACTTTCTCAAAGTGTTAGCTGAAGAAACCCTTCGTATCATCCTTGCTGAAGAAACATCTAACTAATTGGTATGGTATTCATTTCCCTTCCTTCCTACTTTTCTGCTTTGCAAGGTCCTAATGACAATTTGTGGAGCCACTAAATGAGTGAATGTATCTTCCAGATGAGATGATGCTAGAAACACGCCACTGATCACTGGATTCAAGTACTTTACACAAGCAACTGATAGAACAGCTTTCTTTATGCTAAATCCAGACCCGAAAAACTATCAACATCTCAAACACACTGATGTTCACTAACATCTGTATTTGCTTATGAAACAAATCCAAAATCTGGTGTTTCACAATCAAAAAGCTTCACTATGTTTATTACAGCCAACTCATAACAATAAAGCCTTCTGAGACAGGTGAGTGCCTTGTTCTGCACCAAGCCTTTGCTCTGCAGCATGCCAAAAATTCATTCCACTGCTAAGAAAGTGCTGCTGCTCAGCCACTGTATCACTGTGCCAACACAGCTGTAGTCAGTTGTGCAAACCTACCTCAAACCTCATAGAACTAATGACACATGCAAATTAACTATGCCAGGTGCATTTCCATTCCACTGTTACTAAATACCAGGAAAACAACATTTAAAAATGGTGGGCGAGTTACAGCTGCCCAAAATCAATTCTTATGGACAATAACTGCTGTGCATGAACTATTTAGAACTATAAGCATGAGAAGAGGTCTCTTGATGTGCATAGTACACAATGTAGATGATTCACTGTACAAAGAAAAACCTTTGCCTTATCATCCTATGTTTTGATCCACTACTCGAAAGAGGTGAAGTCGTCAGCTCCTCAGCACTGCCTCACAGACAGAGCAGCAAGACAGCAGGAATGGACACAAAGAGAGTTGTGCTGCATTAGAGGCATTATAGACTGGACACATCCAAGTATCTCCTCTGTTCTGAGCTAGGCATAGCCCAGATAGCCATGCAGTGAGCTCTTGAGATACGTCTTCAAAGAACTGTGCATAGAGCAATGCCAGCACAGCCACCACCACAGCTACCTGGTACTGAAGTGCCAGCATGAACACACAGTGCCAGGTCCTCTACACCCCCCTGACTAGTGCAGTGGGGTCATAAAATCAGTTTGGAAGCAAATAAAAGTAACACACTCTGACTTTACAGTTACCTGCTTCCCATCTCAAAATTGGCATATGTAAGAAACAATTTAGAAAAGAACTGACCTACATCTCTGAAAATCCTGGGCCTTCTCACCTCTCACCCTTAGGAAACAAATGGGGCCCTTATGACCGAGGACTGTTTTGCACACTTCAGGCCCTTCCTCATACTCTTCTTTGCAATAAGATGCATGATTAACACTGCACTTCTCTGGAGCTGTTCTTTCAAAATCCTTATGAAACTCAGACTTACATTAATGCACAGAACCTTACTTTGAGAGCTGCCTACGAGTAACAACAGGTGAAGTAGGTTCATTTTGTCTAAACCTATTGCTGGCTCACTAGTGTGGATGCACTAAATGAAAAATATATTGGTTGCTAACTCAACCAGCACACTCATTAGCTCAGCTCTGCAGAACTGTTGTAAAGGTTCAGCTGTTTTACCAGATGATCATGCACTCAACACAGGGAACTCTGTTAAATGCAATTGACTGCACTGGTGAGAATGCATGCACTCAGAAAGCAAGTAGACTCCACAGACAAAATGGGTTCAGTTAGAGAGAATTTGGGTAATTTACGTGGACCCCACAGAGCACCATGTCTTGGCAGAGAGCAACAGGACACCCAAAACACAGGGCAAAAATAAACCTCCATCACACCTTTGCAACCCACTGAATTCAACACTGTTATTAGAACAACAATCAAGCTGTGCACTCCTACAGTGTGAGTTTCTATATGCACCTATATGTGTACGTTCATACGTATGTAAAATAACTTTCCAACATCTTCCACACCCCTGTGAAGTTTCTTGTTTGTTCCTGCACGTGAGTCAGGAAGCTGACAGGCATACATCTCCTTGCAGTTACTCTTATGGAGGGCTCTCAGGCACCTGCGCAGTCAGCACAAACACTTAAGACTGTGGGGTGTAATTCAGAGCAGGAAACAAGCTTAGGTGAATCACTGTGATGAGGCTCTGAAGTCAGATGTTTACATGGCGTGAATACATCTCTTTCTTGATGTATCCATGCAATTCATCTTTTAGGTACAGGAAGGCTTTATTAGCATCCTTTGAAAGCTCCATAATGCAGTCATCAATCTAGCAAGCCTTTTGAAATCAGGCATAACTCTTCCCACTCCAGCTGCCTCCCACAGCACTCAGGCAGCTCAAGAATTTGAGGGATGACATCTCTGCCCAGTGTAATCAGTTTTCTTGCCACGCAGCCTAGATCAGAGCCCCTCCACAGCACAACTACACCTAGAGGACACCAAGGATGTGAGGGGCAGCAGCGCTCTGCCCCTCTCCCACCTCAGGTCTCCTTAAGTCGGATTACACCATTTATCTCAGAAGCATGGAGCACTGGAAGGCAGTGTTTTTTCCCCTCTGAGTTATGAGGGGAAGGTCGTTTGACTGCGGTGTCTGTGACAACCAGCAGCCCTATTTCTGCCTGTGGACATGAGACACACTTTCATAAGCTACATCAGCAATCAATTATTCTCTCCAGCCTGCATTCAATGGCCTTTAAGGTTACCAATTTGGAAACATTCCCAAACCAATACAATTACCATAATGACAGAAAACAGCTCCAGAGCAATGTCATCACTCTGCAGCAGGAAAGGTGCACCTGAAATGAGGTGGACAACCTCCTGGAGACAGGTTGGAATGACTCACCAAAACCAATCAGCATTACAAAACAGTCAAAACGTCAAGTGTAGTGACAGGTCTGATCTGCAGTCAGCTAGAAATGAGCTGATGGCAGGAGGGCTCTGCAGAATGCACCCACGTGCATTCAGGATGAGTCAACAGTCTGAAAAGGGAGGAGAAATTCACATTCCCCCTCTCTCAAATGGGAGCTGCAGAGAGGTAAGGAAATGCAGGACCAGAAGTTGAGGACTGACTTCTATCCTGCCAGGAAGGAAAGCACCATGACTCAAGGCTTGACACAGGTAACTAATAGCCACTGAGCTGTGGAGACTGAACTGCTTCCTGTCATTATTAACGGATCCACCACTGCTCCAAGGGCAGTCTTAATATGTTACTGTCAGAGCAGCTGCTTCCCATCATCAGTACGATGTGCAAGAGCTGTAAGGGAGCAACGTGCTTTAAAGGATCAGTTTTAGTGATCTGAAAAGAAGCCAACCACAGCTTCTTTAACAACCCCTGTTTGAGAAGAACTTCAGTAAAATCCTGGTGCCATTATTATATTCTACGTTCTCACTTTAAAGACTGCATTTTCCAGGTGTCTGCAGAGAACCTCAATATTCAGAAAGGACATTGTGCAGGGTGTCAGGATTTATACTATACCACAAAATGCTGGGTGCATCTGTACCACTGCAAATCAGAACAGGCTCAAATCATTCATCCCCACATCACAGGAGCTGCTTCATCTGCCAGGCAGAACAACCCCTGTAATTCCTGCACAGTAAGCCCCATGTGTACACTAACTGGGATCTAGACTGCAAGCATACAAATTCTGCATCCTTATGCAGAAAGGTGGAAAACCTCACTGCTGCAGTTAGATCCAGAGCAACCAAATCTCTCTGGTGGGTACTGGAGCTCCCAAAAAGCTGCTAGTGTTCAAAAGTGCTAAGTGGTACCTTTAAGGAGAAGTTCCAAGTTACTAAAGGAAATTTGCAGGCTGAATTACAAACCAGGGAAAACACAACGTGCAGTTTCAAGGGAAGGTGCAAGCAGCAGGCAGCAGTGCCCAGCTCCAGAAGCCCACGGAGTCATCTCGGTTGAGTCTCCTGATCAAATCAAGCCAGGCTTCTCAAAGGGCAGTGTTAAATATCATTATGCCTTCAAGTGGAGGTACGACTTTCATCTCCCAGACTCAGAAGCACCGGGTTTCATTTGCAACAAAATCTCAAGGCAACCACATTAAATTTGCAATACAAAAACAGAAACAGCACTCCAACGGAAACAGATTTGAGATGCGACCAAGCAGCAGAGGAGGAAACAATTGTGAGGCTGATTTCCACCCCTTCCTTAGCACAAAGTTTTATGTCATTTCTTGTCTATCAGTTAAGAAAGGTGCATGCGATTCTTGGGAAAAAATGGGGAACTTGGATCACAGGTTTACAAAAAAAAAAAATACCAACAGTAAGGACTTCAAGCTCTAGACTTTAAAAGTCGTATTAGCAATAAGATATTCAATTATTTGAACATGACCTTGATGACACATCTATTGCATTTAACTTCTCTCACAACTATGGTATGACTTGATAACCCCTTTCTGATTGTCTTCTTTTACAGCGTTCCAATTAAAAGCCAAAAGAAGAAACAAATCAAAAGAAGGTTTGGTTGTTAAGATTAGGCGGTATTTTAATTTCATTAGAAATTAAAGTCTAGGCAGTTAGTGGAGACCAGACACCATAAAGAGGCCACAGCAAGGGCTACAATAAACCAGCCACCAGGGTTACAGCATGGCACAAACTTACCCAGAGCCTCAGCTGTCAGGCAGGTGCGCATGGTGAGAAATTGCAGGACACAAAATTGACACAGAGAGGAAAATAAAAAAAGTCAAACTGGTATACCAGCAATCCTAGAGTTCAGACATTATCATCAGCTCCACGACAAGAGAGTGAGCAGTTTGGGCTAGACTATTTTGACTTCTTCCATTGCTGATAAAGAGAAAAGCATTAGGTTTGCTTCCTGATGAGCTGTTGTAAATTAAACTACCACTTATTTATCGTACGGTTTTATTTTAAGAGATTTAATTCAGTTTAGGAACTTTGCTTAGCTTGCAGATTCCTTGGGTGAGAACATGGCAACCTGTGCTTCAGCAGAAGGGTGCAACACAGGCAGCTGTCAAACACTGGTCAGGCCACGAAGGGGAGCAAAGCACAAACCCTCACGCAGAGCCTGGCAACTTGCACAACTTGAGGTGCTGCTGCAGCAGTCACCACAGCACTTCTTGATGTTCTCTACAGCAATTACGTTCATAGATTGTTAATGAAATGAAAAACGAATTGCTGATGCAATGTGGATGAACATCAAAAAGATTAAGCATAATACAATTTAAATTAATGAAGGATATATACAAAGTTTTGCAATAAGCTTGGCCTGCTGTCAGAAAGATGGGAACTGTCAAGTGGCATTTGAAACTCAAGGAATGAAAATAAAGAGCCAAAGAAACAACTCTTGACACTGATTTCTCTACATGTCCAACACATCTTCATTGCATTTTTACAAAGTGGAGCTTACACTGCAAGACTGGGGGAGGCAAGGGGAGTAGAAGCAAACAAACAGAAAACCCCTTCAGGCACAATGGCCTCATCCATACACTATTTCTTTCCCTGCAACAATAAGGAGAGTTTGCTCACTGTTTTCTCTCCTTCTGAGCACCATCCTACTGACCCCACAGCACATGCTGACTGTCCTCCTGCTCTCACTGCAGGCACCATACTCCACTCCACCAGCAGAAGGAAATAAGGCCATGTCCCAGTGGAAACAGGGTCAGCTCTGGGGCACTCCCTCCCTCGGGGGCTGCACCACAAAGGGTAAGTGTAATGCAGACAGAGTGCAAGGCGCTCACATGGAAAAGCCAGTGTTTGCTCTAGGAACTGAGATGCTCTTCAGTTATGTTGAAGAGCTTCATGGTTTTTAGTTAAGAGTCACAGAGTTTGCACAATCATCCTTGAGAACAGCATAACAACATTACAAAGACCAGAATGTGACACAAAAACAGCTGCAAAGACTAACAGCACAAACACGTCACCTTTGCTAACAGGGAGGGGGGAGAAGAAAAAGCACTTTTGACAGTATTATGTTAATAATCATCTTCTCTCTAAATTTCATTACAGCTCTGTTAAGAATACTTTCACAAGCTGCTGAATAACTCAGAAGTACAGCTGATGCTTTGGATACTCAACACTGACAGGACACAAGGGAATGCTGTACTGTAATTTAGAGACAAAACTCAGTCTTTACCTTCGTATGTGTTATATTAACCTCGTTATTTTACTGTTATTCATTTTATATAATTCCTTTTCAAAAATCCCCTTGGTTTTAAATATTTTCCTCTTAGCTTGCAAACTGGGTGATGTGAAGAACCTGAAAATGAAACCTACCAGACAAACCTCCTGCGGTAACAAGTGAAGCCTGTCCAATTAATCACCCTTATCCAAGGTGAAAGAAACACAGAGAACAAAGCCAACATGCACTCTAGATTTTACCCATGCATTTGTTATATTTTCACAGTTAGCCATTTGAGCTAGACACTTTTTTTAAAAAAAGAAACTAGAAATCATGCATTTTGTTAACCTTCCAAAATGGTTACATGCAGAGCCACAGCTGCTCTCTCTCCTCTGAATTCAACACAGCTTCAACAGCTTCTAGCTGCTATGCATCCACTTCTGAGGCCTCGACTCAGCAGAAACCTAAACATGAAATTTATTGCAAATATATACATAATTATTCTGCTGACTCAGGTTAGCTGGGCTGACTTCTGCTGTCCAACGTTTGCCTGAAAATAAAGAGCAATCTAAGAAATGTTTGCAGTTCCACACACGGTGCAGATTTGGCTGTTTAGACAAGAGCTGATTTCTGTGCTGGGGTGGGCAACAGGCCCAAAGGGCTGCACTGCCTTGGGAAGGAAAGGATGCACTGTGGGGAGCATCATGACACCTGCATGGACTGCAGGGACCTGGCGGGGTGCACCACAAGCCTATTCAGACTACATAAGGTTTTCTTTTTCTTTACAGTCAAAGACAACAAAAAGAGTGAAAATTAGCCCTGCAAGGTCTTTCAAAATGCCAAGACCTCCATTTACACACGGATTTGTCATTTTATCAGATATCCTCCAACAGGGAACCCAACATCGCTTTGTTCTGTTTGCAAAGCTTGGTGTTTTCCTCATCACATCAAGCTTTGGAAACACCTTTACTGCAATCAACACAACTGCTGAGCAAAGATAATTTCTAATAAATGCTCTTAAACACCAGGTTTGAATTCAACTTGGCCACATGGAATCAGAACAGAGAGACCATGCAGAAGCCAGAGAGCAGGCAAACCCAAATGCACTCAGCCCCTTACTGCCAAGGTGTCAAACCCACAGAGCTCCTGCTAGGACAAGCCATGCTGCCCAGGTCCTCTCCCACAGATCCCTAGGATGCGGGCAAGGACAAGGAAGAGCTCTGCACATGCAGCAGTACTCAGCTATGGGTGGGAGACTGCAGGGAGAGGACACTGATCCCATAACATGAATGAGGAAAGTACAGGGTTATAGCTGAGTTCCTACACCTTTAGCTGCCCAGAGCTTCAGAAGAGAACCCTTTTTGCATCCAATCACCAAAGTCTCAAAGACATTTTTAGCAGCATGCACAGTATTTTAAACAAATCCAAAATTCAGCAAACATCTCACTTGCCCACAATCACAAAGTACTCAGAAATACTCTTCCAAGCACTAGGAAGGGAACAAATTTGTTGTTTTAGAGTTCCCATAGGTGAGTCAGTGACTTCACAAAAAAAAAAGAAAGGGACAGGTCCTAACTGAGGAAGAAGAGAACAACAAAGTCTGAGCAGCAGAGCTGCCAGCAAAGAGGACATCCACACACTGAGCCATGCACCTGCCAGGACAGTTTCACCTGAGGGCTCCCCTGCACATAGTTTAAACTCCATTTGTTACCTAAAACAAACTGCTACAGCTTTATCACTCCATAAATAAACCCCTTCTTGACTGTATGTGTGCCTCCATGGCAGCACGAGCAACATGTTCCACACCTCAGCACACTGAACAGACCTGCCAGGGTAGGGGACACACACAGAGAAGTTTGCACAACAAATTTCACAGTGCACTCAGACCAGTAACATATTCCTTCAGGGTAGGGATTGAAAAGGCAAAGAGGGGAAAAACATGCTTAACTTTTTGGTCTTTCTTCTATATTCAGCTGTGCAGGGAGCCTGTGGGTTGGCAGGCTGGGGCAATGTCACATCCCTGTGAACCTTCACATCTCACAGCTTCTCTCCTCCTTGGGGCCATGAGAACAGCCACAACAACTTGCAACTTCCCAGGATTATGGCAGATCCTCCTTGCCTTTGCACTGGCTACCTGGGAGCCTCTGTTGCTTCTATCTTCCCCATATGCTGTCGCCTGTGACCAGCTTTAACCCAGCCTCAGCCCCACCAGGCTGGGGATGTGGACCAAAACATCACATGTGGGACAGCAGTCCCAAGGAGTACAGCACAGAAATACAGACAGAAATACAACATCAACAGCATTTCATAACGTAGGAAAATTAAGCCAAAGACTGACATTTAAACAAACAGGTACTTCAATCATAGCATGGCTGCTATAAAAGTGACAGCAAAATGAGGGCTTTTCTACTCCCTGCTCAAAAATATTTAATTCTGAAGGAGGACAAGACACTTGTGTGCTGACCTCCTCTTCACCAGACACAGCACACATATCTGGAAGGACACAGGAACCCAGAAAGTGCTGTTTCCTTCTCCAAGAATGCAGACAGCTTTACTCTACTAAGTAGGTTAAAAAGGGGATGAAGCTAGGAAATGTCAGTTCATGGAACAGGTTCAAAAACAGTTCCTTCTCCCCTGATCAGAGGCATACTTTTCCCAGTTCTCACCTGCCACGTGTTGAGGCTTCTACCACACAGGGGTAACAAGTGATGAAACTAGAACAGGCTAAAGAAAGGAAAAGAATGGAAAAGAAAGGGAAGGAATATCACAGACCCTCTAGAGCTGTGGATCTGTAGTCAAGACAATTCAGCACACAAAACAAGAAACAAGTTTACACATCACACAAAAATAAAACCATGAAAATCACATCCTCCTGAAGATGACCAGTCTGATTTAGACCACTGAACTTTTCCATAGACAGATGGACACACAGAGCCTACTGAGGTACATGCTGGCTTCTAACTCTCCCTCCTCCCTCTACCCAGACAGCTAAAACTCAAGGGTTTTCCAGTTTTGTGGCTCCCTGCTAGCATAACTACTGACTCACCTAAGGACAGTTAGAGACAGCTCACCTACTCTGGATAATGCATCAAAAGACCTGAACTCACACAACTGAATAGGTTCAAGGAACTCCCACCCAGTATTTGCTTTGCTCATCTCTGCTGGCAGTTCTCAGGTGGGAGGGTTTGCAGAAGTTGCAACCTGCAGGCTGAGAGCTGTTCAAAGCACACTGCCTTCCTGGTGCCAGGAAGGGGAACGAGAAAGCCTGCTTCTGCGTGAGCTCCATATTGTTTTTACAAAGCCTGGTGGGGTTTGCACTTTGCTAAGTGAAGCCTTCAGCAATGGCAGCGCTGCAGGTATTGAGGTGATGCATGTTTCAGCTAACGTGATGATGTAACTCCTGTGGCAAGATGGTGATGAGAGAGTGATAGGAGCAGGAGACTCAGCTGACAGACTGCTTTTGTGGAGAACTCCCTTTCCTTTCTTACTCATCTTTAGTTTTCTGTGGTTGCCAAGTGCCCCCCCCGACAACAGCCCGTACCACCTTCTCACGCTCTGAGGAATAATGCAAGATTTAGGAGATTATAGGCTGCTAAAAAAGAAAAAAAGGTGGTGGAAAGGATAAGAAATGTTAACAGCTACAGAACATTTACATAATGTCATTTCATATTATTCCAAAAGATTCCAGAAAATGTTACAGGTATCTGCACAAGTCATGTTCCAACGTCAGTGTTCTTAACTGGAGTAAGTTTGCAGCAAGAGCTCTCTTTTAAATTATGACTGGCTCTGTACAAACAGGTTTAAGGCTTTTGTGTAAGAACAGTAGAGAACAGTTTCAGAATATGATTTAAATGACATACAGTAATTGTACCCTGGAGTTCAAGTATATCAGGAATACATTACAGAGGACTGCATTATTACAACAGAGTCCTACTGCTGCTCAATCCTTGTCAATGAGCACAGCACAGAGGTTAACAGTACACGTATAGAGCAAGTTACCTTTCTTTGCTTTCTTCTGTAGCTTCAGTGTATCAGATGATTTCTTTTTTATCTCTTGGCGGGCTTTTTTGTACTCTAAAAAAACACAGTCTCTGTATCAACATATTTGATGTTAAAATGGATGCTTTTCTCAGAAAAAGCTATATTTATATCAGATCACAGATTTCAAGAGGATAGCTACTTTTAATCAAAACTCGCATTTTGCAGTGCCTGTATGTTTGGCTTAATACAACATTTTAGGGTGTGTGCACATTCACGTACCAGATCTTTCTCAAACAAACAAAACCTTTACAGAAATAACAACTGAGAACACAGTACAAAATTAGTGCGCTTTTCAGACACTCATTCTCTCTCAGGAATGGAAAACAGAGATGACAAGTTTCTCAAAACATCTGTGTTCAAAAACAAGTATCCAGAAAGGGCAAGGCAGAAAATATCCTATGGTCACTACCCAGCATGAAAGGCAGAGGGAGAGGGTGCTAAAACTTGGCCCGAGGAAGGGTCACTGCCAGCTCTTCCTCATCATGTAGAGCACACTGCTGCTGTCCTCATTTTCAGATGAGATGCAAACCCTGGGAGAATTAAAATCCCAGAAGAAAATATTCCACCGCTAGTTCAGGCCGACTAAAAGTACCAGATATGAGAACTGATACTTAAAAAATAGAAAGATAAATGTATGCATGTATGCACATACACATACTAACAGAAGTGGCCAATGCTACTACTCATCTATGGGTGGAAAAATACGCAGGAACAGGAACTTCACAGGTTCCAACTACACCCCCAGCACCCAAGTCTACACACTAACCCCCAATCTCACTCCTGCTTTGGTGAGTCACCGCTACTTGTAGGATCTCAAGTGATTCTTCCCTCTTACTCACTCCCTCCTTAACGCTCTGGAACACAAGCCAGGGATTTCTTGAAGTGCTACTGATATAACTGCTTTTATTTGACCACAGTAAGAGTGGGGCAAGAAGTAAATTCTCTTCTAAGGCTGAGCATGCTCCCTCCCATCAGTTCTCCTGTCCCTGCAACAAAACATGGTGATGCTGCTTCCTTAAGGCACAGTAAAACTCTTTTGTTTTCAAGACTGTAACCTGTAACCTGCTCTCAGAACTTTGTTAGAGGGCCATCATTCCCTGGTACAAGTTTTGCAAAGCCAAAGGTGTCTACCAACACACTCCTGCTGTGCAATATACCACAGCTTCCTGCTCATTCCCCCAGGAAAGTCTTTGGAGTGGTCCCCAGCACTGCAGTTCTGAGCACCTCACATCCAATGGCACAGCTTTCCATTTCCCTGGGAGTCCATTTCTGGATTGCAGCAGATAAAAAGCAATGATGCTGAAAGTTTTACAGGGCTACAGCTGAGACATAACATGATCTTACAGTTAGCTTTTAATGACACCCCAGGGCTTCAGAGAGATAGACGTGGCATCCCCAGTCCTCAGCACTATTGGATAATATGCGGCAGGAGTGGGCTAACAGAGTTAAACCTAGCGAATGCTTACCAGTGTAAAAAAACAACCCATCCTTTGCAGTCCTGGAAAATTAAATGTCAAAATGTATACACAAGGGTTAAAATTGGTTAGGCACTTTGGGAGGGAATGTTTTAGAAAGAAAAGCTGCTATACATATCTAAGCACATCATTCACTTTCCCACTGCAAACATAAAAAGAGAGGGGAAAAACTGGTATTACAATCTTATTCCTATTAAAGAATTCTTCCTCTGTAACTACCTTTTGCATGGTCTTTATCCAGTTGATTGGCCACTTTCTTCCACTCTTCCATCTGTTCTTGAAGTGGGTTTATCAGACAGTCAATTAAAGCACTAATTTTGTTGAAAAAACACAAAGAGCAATCAAATCCTGCAGATGCCCCTATTCTTATAGAGACAGCCAAGGTCAATACTGGAGTATTTTTACTTTTTGCTGTGACAGCTACCAGAGTCACAATGTAAATACCAGAACATAAAAATGTTTAAGCTGGAGAAAGCAGAAGGACTGAATTAAAAAGAATCCACACCACAAGATAACCCAAATTACTGTGCAGAACGTTCAGGACAATGAGGAACACAGCTTAAATTAGAGGAGTCAATCTGAAACAGGGGCAATGGAAACAGTTAGATGCTGGTCATCTGTTACAAACAATGCAGTCTGAATGGACACCCCCGACTCTGAGAAGTTTCATGCAGCCATGATGACTGTAAAATCAAATAGCATGTGTGTATATGCACAAGAAGACAGAGCAGCTGCAGAAGGAAACAAAATGCTGTCCACCCATGTGCTCCAGCAGAGCCACTGTACAGCACTAGCAATGCTCCCCTAGCTAATCACATCGGGATCAAATTATTTAAGTAGCTAAATCCAGGGTAACTGGAGACAGAAGTTCTCTCCTCAGCCAATTTCATAAATATTTTTACTTTATAAGGAAATTCCATTCCTAGTCATTGGGCAAATGGTAAAGCAGCATTTTAGTTCACCTCAGGTCAAATACATCTTTTTAAGTCTCTGGTTAAAAGGGCACGTGTGCAAACTGCTCTCTGCTACAGAAGTAGGTTGTTTGTGTACAGCCCAGCTCACAGGTGACTTCATCCTCTTCCGTTACCTCTACAGTCTAACTGCAAAAAGGGAATTAGGGAATTTGCCTTTTCTATATTTGTTTGCTGAAAGTTTCTTTCTTGGCAGCAAACCTTCAGGGCTCTCGGGGAAGCAGCACATTTGTGGCTTCTTCAAAACCTAGTGACAAAGTTTAAAGATCAGAAACAAAGGTTGGTCACACCAGCAGCCACCTGATCAGCATCGAGCAGCAGTGGGAACTGGCAGCACTCAGAGCACAGCCCACAGAACATGCAGTGACATCCTGCCTTTCCCAGCTTTTTCAACACCTAGTGCACTGAGGGAAAGAAAATACATGCTGCTCTCAGTGATGGGAGCAGAGACGAGTTGGAGTGCCAATGCTGGTGCACAGCTTTTTGTGTGCCCTGCTGAAAGGGATGCTTGCACTGCACGTGCAGTCTGAGACCAAAGGAAGTGGAACGTGGAGCTCTGGGCCAGGTGAAGAGCCACTCACCTGGAGAACTGTCGGAGTTTGGACTCTATACTCCTGTGCCTCATGCACATCCTGGTTAGAGCGGAGCCAATTTCTCTGGTGCCACCTGAAAAAAAAACCACAAGGAAGGTGAGACAGTGACACAAATCCTCCCTGCGATGCAGCCATGCCAGCACGTGCTGACTCTTCCACAGTAACTGAAAAACAGATTTGTAATAGCTATAAAATCAACCTGGCTGCATTAGCCAGGCAGTCCTGAGGGGTATTTACCACCTCAGGAAGAGATTCATTTTTGTTCATCCACAGACCAGATCTAAACAGTTAAGCAAGATTAAAGCAGTTCTTCCCAAGAGCTTTTTGTGCCATCGGGGGTTACTCTTTAGCAGAATAATAGTAGAAGGGATTGAGATGCTATGCTGACTACAAAGTGGACAAGGTGGAATATTTTAGCACTATGCCACATATTGGAGATAAACTCAGGGGACTCTTTCCAGTTTTGTCATATCTAGACCCCTCAGATCCAAGAGAAAACGTAACCAGTCCTACAAACTCTCTCTCCTATCACGGACCCAACCCCTAGCATGTCACACACCCACCATCTCAGATCCCACATTTTTCCATCACATCACCAGAAGATGGCACTATTTATTCTACGCCCTCAGTCATCTCAGCTTCTTACAACAGCACAACAGCAAGAATTAATTATTTTTATCAAGTCTTCCTCAACAGTTTTCCCTTTTAAAAGTCCACACCCCCCAATTTCCCGCTCGAAGCAGTACTGCCAACTCTGAAGAGCATATTCAATTCAGCATTTTTTTGTCTTGGTTAGTATTAGTTTTGATAATTGCTTAGTTGCTATTTGCAAACAAAATCTACTGCTCTCAGGATACAAACATCAGCATCTGTAAGAAGCTTTTTCAAACTGCAAGGATCTCTGGAACAGTCAAGGCAGCAGCACCTATTTGAAATTCTAATCTGATTTTTAAAATAAACCCAGGCTTGTATTGCACAGTAAAATATCTTTCTCAGGTTTTGACCTTTTGTTGCTAAAAATGGTACCAGTGACAAATATTTTTCTAGGACAGAAACTTGGTAACTTTGACCATTTTATTTATTTTTTTTTAAAGCATGAGAACAGAAGTTACCATCTTCCTGCGTTCTTACTGAATTAAATCTCATGCCCACAAAATGGCTCTGGAACAAAGATAGTAACTGGAACTAATTGTGGCTATTCGATATTTTCCATTGTCCTAAAAGCAAAACAGAAAACCTATTGCCACTCGTCCAGTTACTCACGTTTTCATGGTGTTTTGGAATACGGTTTGGTAACAGTGCAGAGTTATGGGCTTGCTGCCCCAGCCTGGCCCTGCATCCTTTCAGGGATGCTGCATGAGAAAGCACAAACTGACACAGACTCTGGTACCCAAAAAGCAGCACAGAAGATGGAGAAACAACAAATGGAGAGAAAGCAACTGGGCGAACAGGACAATGTCTGCAATGAGAAGAGCATCTCTGTCCTGAAAGACAGGCATTCTTCAGGAGACACAGGCACATCAATGGAACTTAGAGGCTAATGGAGCAGAACGACAGAGATGGAGCAAAATGAGCTGAGAAATGACCCCCAAACTCCCAGGGCCATAGGTAGAGCAATGCTCGATCAAGGTCAAGCAGGAGGCAGGAAGATTCATTCTTAAGAACTCGCTGAAGCCCTTTAATTTGAAAGATTGACTATGGTTAATTGACACTGCTTTCCTCAACCCATTATATAAAAAGAGGAAGAGTCATTTTAGAATAATAAACAGGAAATAAGGCATCATATATTTTAGAGACTAGGAAATGGGGGTCAGTTACTAATAATATTAAACTGCGAGGTAGCACATTTTTAACTGAAACACAAGTAACCAATGTATATATATACACCCATTCAAGCAGTGCAAGATGGACAGGGTCAGCAGGGTCAGCAAACCAGCAATGCAGGACTCCGTTTATATATGCTGGAAGAGGTGCTTGTTAAAAATGCTATCACCCACAGATTATCTAAGTGATGCCTGCAGAGAAGGCACATCCCCTACAGAGACTTCCCATTCTCGCCCGTGCTCCTCCTGTCATGGGACCACGTTAAGGGCTGCATCCAGGCTGTTGCCCCAACAATTGCAGTGCTGTTTAGTGCAGACAGTGGCCAGCTTTGTTGCTATTCCTCCAGCAGGCAGCTGATGAGCAGCGAGGCCAGGCTGCTGTGCTGCAGCAAGGGGAACGGGGCTCTGCTCAGCATGGGATGCCCCAACTGGGACGCTTCGCATGGCCAATTCCCATTCAGAATCACAGAATCCTTTGAGTTGGAAGGGACCTTTAAAGGTCATCTAGTCCAATTCCTTTGCAATTAACAGGGACGTCTATAGCTTAGATCAGGGTGCTGAGAGCCTGGCCCAGCCACAAAGATAATATTATGGAAGTTTAATTAAATATAGGACACAGAACCTCGGGAACAGGGAAGGGGCTTTTCAATTCAAGCACATTCTTTGGGTCAGCAGAGGCTGGAACCACAACTCCCCAGATCTCCACAGGGTGCAGCAGCCCAGAGATTACAGGTACAGCTCTGGCAGGGTTCTGAATGCCAAGCATTTAAAGATCTTACTTCCTTAGATGCACCAACACAAACTGCACTTTGGAGTGCTTCGAGTAAACCCTGGTTAAAAACCAGTCCCAGGCTGAGGAAGGACAGCACTCACACACTGTCTCCCACACCTGAGCCACACTGTTCTGTCTCTGTGTAGTGAACTATTTCAACTTTACCTCACTGTTTCCAATTCTATCATCTACAAAGAATGAAAATGCTATAAATAATCTACATTACAGCAGAGGTTTACTCCAAGGACAGAAGGACTGCCAACATGCACACTGTAGTGCCCAAGCTTAAAAGCACCACTGATGCACACAAGTTTTTATAGTAGATGTACAGTTTAGTAAACAAGTACAAGACAAAAGAGCTTTCAAAATTTAGGAAGAAGTGTACTGCACTGGGCTATGCTGGAACCAAAAGAAGTTTGTTTCAGCCTCCAAATGTTTTTAAGGTTTACCTTTTCAGAAAGACTGGCTCCAGAAGTGACCAGCTCCCCATTTAGTCTAGGACAGTGCCATGGAATAAGCAGGACAAGGCAGCAAACTATGTGGAGATAATTCATTTTTCAGTGCTATGATAACTCAGTGGCAAAAAGAGTATCTGAAAGAAGCAGTAGAGCTCCAGGGCTGGAAGGACTGCCCATGTGTCTCCTACTTACAGGCATGTCCCTGGCAGAAAGTTGGGACATTCCCCAGCAGCTCTGATTACCTGAAGATAACTGCTAAACCCAGATTAACAAATCTGTCATCAACCCAGGACAATGCTGGGTGGGTGAACCCAGCTCTGCACACTGCCCTGCAGTTATGCAAGTTAAACTACTGTGCCTTAGGCTCATAAAATGTAGCTATAAATTACCTATTTCTCTACCATACAACAATAATGCATCCATTAAGGCAAACAATGCTTGGGAACATGTAAAGTAATACTTTGAAACTGGAGATCAGAGCCATAGTCATCAGATTTCCCACTCAGAGAAAGTGGTTTAATGAAATGCTCCTGCCAAATTTGATCAGAAAGTGGGTGATAACATCAGACTTGTTTCTCATAAGTAAATGGGGGCTCTGCAAGGCAAACGTGCTTTGGTTCTCCCCTCCCCTGTCTAATCTTGCGAAAGACCAAAAAACTTTTCCATTGTAGATAATTAAATGAAAGCCTGTGGATCACGACACTACAATGAGGCCACTATAATGGCATAAACGATTTTCTTTGACGCCTGCTTGTCATTCAGCATCGCAGAGCGCCAACAGGAAGAGACTGTAAGGAAGAGACTCAATTGTTTTATTGGAGCCATTATGTTTCTACTTAATAATGATCATAGATCAAGGAAATGATTATTTGATGAAATGTGCAGCTGTACGACTGCACAGACTCTGAGCATTCCACACAGATCCCTACAATCGAGCTCTTATCTCGCTCCTCTTGCCTCACTCCGAGCAGGCCCAGAGCTCGCGGGAGGGCGGCCTGTCAGGGAGTGTCTCCACGGCCCCGACCTATTGACCAGCTCATCTTTAACTGCAAGTGCAGAGCCCAAACGTGCCACCACTTCCCTCTTTCCCAAAATGGAGAGAATGATGAAAAACGGGTGTAATACTTCTGTAACTTCAAAGTTATCAGAAGAGGCTTCCATTAAGATTAAAGCAGGAGCTGAACACAGGCTGGATTATTAAATACAGCTCTGAACACGGAGGCTATGACAGGATGATAACAGCGGGACACTGAAGCTAATGGTCATTACTCAACCCTTATCCAAACCCCAGCTGTTAGAAGAGCAAGCAGTTTCCGTCACTGACTGCACAGAATATGGACCTTGATCCCACACAAGTGCTTATGTGTATGACTCGATACATAAGGATGTAGGGATTGGTGCCAGAGTGTCACAGCAGGCAGGGAGAAAAGGACAGCTTTTGCCTAGAAGTGACTGGCACAGGGGGCAGAAACTGAAAACTGGAGTTATGGTAGCACTTCATGTTTCACTGAGTCAGTGGCTTCCAAGTAAGGCTTGTGTGTTGGAAAAACACATCAAGAACTGCAGACAACAGAGCGATGCTGTTCAGCATTGGCCACCCGGGAAAACAAAACAGGACATCCTTATCCCTACAGCTATGAAAAGCCCTTCTGAGCAGTGCTTGGAAAAGTCCCTGGAAATTCCTGCTCAGAACCAGGTAAAAACCATTTCCTGACGTATTTCAAAAAAGGGTTAAATTCTGTCATCTTTCAGACAATGCTAGATCCACCAAGGTAGATTCAAGGTCAAAGTCACCTCAGTATTTTAGATTAATGAAATTTAATAAAAAGGAACAACTCTGCCAGACCACTGTGCATGCCTTCTAATGACATTACAAGGAACAGATTGCTTGGAATGCTTTACAGACTTCAGCTGAGAGCCCTTTTGGGTAAGCTAACTGAGAGACACTGATAGATGCCTGACACGAACTTGCCATAGTAGATAGAACACCACAGAGCAGACGATCCCGAGCAGAACATGCATGAGGTGGTTTATTTTCTCTCGTGCAGAAGACAGTAGCATTCATTCAAGGATGAGATTAGCAGGACCTTAAACTGTTTTTGCATTGACTTTAAAGGAGGAAGAAGTGGCTTCACTTCTGGCAGTACAGAACAAGCAAAGGCAGAAGGAATGTTCCAGCGCCCAGCAGCTTCAGGAAGTCCTTACAACAGCCCGTGACCATGGTCAGTCAGTATGATACAGAATGTGCACAGAAGCTCTTATGACTTCTTATGAACTAGCTTACTCCTCTACTCAGCAGCATTTCTGCTTACCCTGGCTGTTCTCCGAGCAGACTACAGGGCAAAGCCCCAGCCCCACGGGAGCCAACACAAGGCTACCATCAGACACACAGTGTCAGAAATCCACTCATGCATGCAGAGTTCAACACATGGGCTGCTCTCAGTCCATCAGACACATTAAATACAGTCATGAACCAGCCCTGCTCTCATCCTTGGACAATTTGGGTTTAGTCGGCCCACAGGGCATGCAGAGAAGCTCAGGTGTCGGCCTCTGCTTTTAAACAGGGCACTGCACACACACAGGTGGCTGGAAAGGTGCTGGGAAGGTTCATGTCAAATTACTGCAGAAGATATTGATTTCAATTTGGAGAAACTTACAAGTCTGTCACCAATTCATAAACTCTGAAGGAGCAAAACTGCCCACTGAACTGTGACATTGCAGTGGAGAGCAGTACAAGTCCATCCAGGAGAGCTTCCCAGTAACAAAAATGAGGGAACAGAGCAGACTCGTGTAAGGAGTATTGCTGTGGTTTGTCCCCCACATCCCTTCCATAAGCACTGCTGCCAGCACAGGCAGCAGCCCCTTATTTCCGGAGATTTCTATCAAGAAATCCATCTCCCCTGCTAGATGCTCATTGCTAGTTTTTATTACAACACAAACTTCCACATCAAGGTTTTAATGTCATGAAAATAAAGCATCATTAGAAAGAGGTTTGCTGAGGACAGCAAATACCACACTTATGTTTTCCAAAGACTATTATTTACATTTATTCTTTTGAGTACAAATAATTTCCTTAAGGAAAACTGACAGGGTCTGATCAACACCTGCACTCACATTTAAGTTCTGCCCACTGTTACTGTCCATACGTTTTCCCCATTTCTTTTCAAAAGGATAGTTCAGTGTGTCTCTGAAGTCATTCTATGAACAGCCCTACAAATCGCCTTGTAAACCTAACAATCTTAACCTGAGCACACCCAACTGCTTTCTTCCCAGCACTATGCCCGCTGATGGCTTAAGGACGGTAGGCAATGTGAGTCATCCCCCTCACTTTCCCCCCTAAAAAAAACCCAAGAAAATAAATAGTGAGCTAATAGAAAGGCCTCTTTATCATGAAAAGGGAATACCTGAAGCTGCAGAAGAACTCAAGGCCACAGCTGTGTGCTGCTTTGGAGTGCTCCCTGCCCATCCCAGCAGTCAGGCCAGGCTGTGTCTGAAGCAAGGCTCCAACCAGGGCTGCTTGCTGCACCAAAGAACGTGTTCACAGCATGTTCCAGATGGTCAGAAGATGATAGCTGAAATCTATTTAGACAACCAAAGCCATTGACCTCAGTACCTTCATGTATCTGATTCTAAATGAGCATTTAATGTCAGCCCGATGCGTGAAGAAGGCAGTAATTCAAGATCCCTACGTTTCGAAATGCAACTCTTTTATTTTGTCTAACGCTATGAACTGCAATGTAATCTGATTAGACTCCAGCAACATTCAATGAGGGAAAGGGATAATACACTTACAGCAAATGGGTTGGAACACCAAGTGCAATTCCACTGCACGCCTAGCACTGTGCTCAGCTCTCAACCTGCACCTTCCACAGGGACTGTGGGAAGCCTGCAGGTACTTCTGCTCTTTGCAGAACAGCAGTGCAGCATTTGCCAGCCCAGCAAACACCACCAACTCCAGAGCCCTTCTCTTGGGTCTCTCCCCACCTGCACTGCTGATCAAAGTCCAGCAAGGATTTCAGCTGCACCCAAGCAGCTGCTGCCTCCAAAACACAAAATCAAGCACAACCAGCACAAGCAGGTGCAAAAAGCAGAAGAATTATTTTTACATCCAAGTCAGCAGATCTAACTGAAACCCCAAAGCAAGCAGATCTGCAGAATAAGGCGGTGCTATTTTTACATGCTGCCACTTCTTCCGGCAGAGCAAGCCCTGGTGAATGGAGGGGAAGATCGTGGAGGGACATAGGGAGGCAAAAATAATTTCAAGCTACCTTAAGACACTATCAGCTCAGGAATTATAGAGAAAGTCTGTAATGTCTCACTGACACAAAGCTGACAAAAGGACTCACTGCACATCCAAGCCAGCACAGAAGCCCGTGCTCCAGTTCAGTGCTGCTTTCCCTCCCACCAAGGCCAGCTCCTAGCAGCATCCAATGTTAGCTGGCAGGTAAGGGTTGGTGACCCGAAGGCACTGAATCTTCCTTCTGGTTCTTTCTCATGGAGTCTGCCCTGTGTGCTCCAAAGACCATATTACAATTGTCTCAAATACAGTCAGAAATACTTCTGACTCAACTTTATCCATCACAAAGGAGATTAGAAATGCACTATCTTTCCAGACTTTTCCTCTAAAACACAGGAGACAAATCAGCAGGACCAGGAAGGAGCTGCTTACCACTGTAACCAAACGGCAGATAACAGGAGGACAAAAGCCCAGGACATGGGTGTTTGCCATCAGCTAGATTGCTCCAAGACTCAATTTGCTCAGTGCCACATTTAAGGACAGTTGTGCTGTCCATCGTAGCAGCCTTCAGGCAGACAGTTCTATCCTCACAGTCATGCCCTTCTATTACAGTACTTATCTTGCCTAAAAAAAAACAAGTGTAATATCCCACCCGTTACAGGCAGTGAAATGAGGGGAGTCATCTCAAGTCAGAGAAAGTACAACTCTGCACTTCTGGCCATAAACTCAACAAACGTGCGCTCAGAATGACAGCGAAGTCTGAGTTCACAGTTTGAAATTCAGACAACGTTTTGGCACTTTCTCCTGTACCTGGCAACAGTGGTGCCAGTCCCACACCACAGCCACACTGAAGGTTGGGTGAGACCACTTATGAACACAGGGCCACGTTCCTTGCAACTACAGCTGCTGTGAGCACACAGATTTGTGTGCTCTGCAGGCAAACTGCTGCTCATCCCCCAAATCCTTCCGAACAATCCAAGCTGTCATGCTGAACCTCAAGTGTGCCTGCTTAAACCATGAAAAGTACAGCAGGAGAAAAGCTTCCAGAGTTCTTTCATGCACAAAAAGAAACAAGCACAGAAAAGATCAAATGAAGCTGCGAAGTTGTACAGCATTACAAGCACGGCACTCCGGTGTGCAGCAAGATGCTTGGCAATGCTGACTGGCATGCAAATCTCAAGCTCGTGCTGATCCCTGTCTGAGGACAGAGCAAGTGTATTTCTTCTCCCAGAGAGGCCCCACTGGGCTCTAGCAAACAAGTTCCTGACCCAAGGACAGCAGATGTATGTTATTCTGCTGTGCTTTCCTGCTGCAATGCACACATGCAATGCACACCAGGCCTGGAACACGTGCACAAGAAGGATCGGGTTGAGAAAATCACCCTCCATAAAAGCATTTGCAAGAAGCTTCAGGAAATCAATGCTTGAGGCAATGGAAAAGACAACATGCAAAGACACTGTAGGAAAGTCCACAGCCCTCTGCTGTTCCCCACCAAATACCGCATTTGGTCAGCAGACCTTCCTTGCAGTACCTCATGCAAGAACAAAAAACAAAAAACACAGAAACATTAAAGTGCTGGGAAGGAGTTCAGGATGTCTGCTCAGTGTGGGGCAGTTTCAATGAGGTCCCTGGGGGGCTCACCCAGATCCTGGGGACTCTGAGCATTGCTGGAGTGGATGCACCAGGACTCCTTTTTCAGTTGCTGAACAGTCCCATTGCCCAGTGTTTTCCTTACTGAAGTCCACAGCTCATTATATCAGCTTCTCAGAAAGAGTGGCAGTGCACTGGCACAGGCTGCCCATGGAAGTGGTGGAGTCACTGTCTCTGGAGGTGTTCAGGAAACGTGAAGATGTGGCACTGAGGGACACGGTTCAGAGCATGGTGAGGATGGGTTGATGGTTGAACTCGAGGATCTTAATGGTCTTTTCCAACCTTTATAGTTCTAGTCCAAAACCACGTTTCCCAAGCACCTGTTCTGAAGCCATGCTCCCCAGACACAGCTCCATTCATGTAAAACTGTAAATTCAAGTGGAGAGTGCTCTATCAAAGTAAAGGCTTTGTAGCCAAAGGCATACAAACATCCACCTTAATTGCATAAAACAGCACTATCACAGTCCAATTTGGAAAAAAAAAAAATTGGTGGAATTATTAAAATGACACAAAACCACTTAAAACTCACCAGCAAAACTCAGCCAGCCCAGGTGCTAACTTGTTCTAATGCACCCATGCACGTTTAGGTTTCTTTGCATTTCTTTTGAGTATCTCAAAAAAATGAATTCACAGCGCATTAAGGTGAGGCTGATTTACCCTAGAGTACAGAAGCATGCAGCTGGTCGTCTGCCACCTCCACTAATACTGGAAATCCATCTCAGCCCCCAGCTTCTCACATGCTCTGCTGCTCCCTTGTTCCTCTGAGCAGACCTCATCAACCCTCACCTACAACACACAGTAAGCCGTGATCTATTGTTATTAATGCATCTATTAAAGACAAAAGGAAGTGTCAAGGCTGGATGAAGGATCTCTGACCTAGGCGTTAAGCACCACAATGCACAGGACCAGCATATAAATCACAAGTTTAGAGAAAAATGCTCAGAAAGGGTCACCTCCTATGAGGAATTTATTAAATGCTGCCTCCAGAGACCAGCCTGATTTAGCACCACATAACCTATATTCCCACAATTTGCAACGATATTGTTACACAGGTTTATCTTCCCTCCATCCTGCTCTGCCACGCCAAGCAGAAGACACCAGGTCACCCAGCTCTTCTGACAATGGTCAGCAAGAGGCACAGTTTGCTCACAACTGTAAACATGCACACTGATCTGCACACAGTTACAGGGAGTTTGGGAAATTCCACATTTTTAACACTTTGCTGGACAAGTCACGGAAGAAAATCCTTGCAATACCCAACAGAAAGCCAACTTGCCATGTGCTCTCAAGAGCAGCTTGAAAGGAAATCCCATTCCTGTCCTTAGGGCCTGTTCTCCTGTTGGTCATGGCAGAGCCAAACATTTGTAAATTCAAAGCTACAGTTGAAAACTGCACACACACTTTTCATGTCACGTACAGAACAGGCACAGCTTGTATCAGATACAAGCACTTAACCATGCTCAACAGCCAACACTTGAACTGGGAACAAACTTCAGTACTGCAGCAGGTCAAATGTGAATGCGCTGTAATTACATGATACATGGAAGACTTTCAATCTTCCTCTGTTTTAATGTGCTCATTTTTAATGTGGTCAGCTTCCGAAGCTATGCTCCGGCAAGCACAACATGTTATCCGCCTTAACACACCTCCCATGCAACAGCAGCTACTGATTTATTTCCTTGCATCCCACACTCTCATCAGAGTCCATTCCTATTTCAAGCACCAATACCCGATACATCTGCAGGTTGCCAAGACAGCTGATCTGTGGAAAAACGGTTCAGAACTACTTGCTGTCAAAAGGAAACACGCTCTGTGCTGAGGAGTATAGCTAGTTGTGCATTTTCCATCTACCTCTGGGTAAGGCAGCACCGGCTGCTAGTTAAAGCAGACAGGTTCTAATGGTGTGAAAGCTCTAATCGCAGTGTAAGTCTAAACATACATAGATACAAAAAGGAGGATTGAAAAAGCTCCACATCAGAACCCTGCAGTGACATTAGCACTTTCAGCTTTTCACACCACTGTTAAGAATTGCAAGCAGCCGCCAAAGCCAACAAGGTGCAGACAGCAGAAGGTACCCGACGAGCAGCACACACCCTGCACAGCTGCTGCTACAGGCACTGGAGCTGCCGGCCCCAGGCTCCCACCAGCACTCTGCTGCTGGAGCACCCGCCCGTGACGTCGCTCACAATGACTGCAATGCAGCACTCGTGCGATCATCGCCCAATTTGTCTTCTGAGGCAGCAGCGCTGTCACTCATCCCCGGCGAACTCAAGGGCATGCCTTCAGCAGAACTAACCGCCACGTTTCGTGTGTCCAGCTGCCATCCGTTATAGATACAGCTGCTGGCAAGAGGCATTAGCCTAGATTTCATAACAGTTTGTTTAAAGTAGGTAAAATAAATGATTCAATTAAAAAGATAGCCCCCAAAGAACTGGTTTTTGGTACAGAAGTAAGGACAGCGTAATTGGGTCTTGATGTAAGCAGTGTTTCTATAGTTAAGAAAAAGTATCTGTCCAAAATAAGTGCTTAGTCTCATTAATCTGGTCACCTCCAAAAGAATCCAAAGGGTTGCAGGACAGGCACTGATAGAGCCACAGACACGTTCCCCAGTGGGCAGCACTGGACGAACCAGTGGTATGTGTGGGATAGATTCTGTGCCATCTGTCATTCTACTATCCAGACGTAGTAAAATGCTACAGCAGAGGAAATGAGAAGTGCTCGTGACACTTCACAGAGAGATGAACTGTAGGATGTTAATAAAAACAGACTCATGCCCAAGGAGTGCCTCACCTGCTAACTGGATTTGATAAAATGTAGTGGAGTTAGAGGAAAACCTAGGCATAAAATAATGAAGAAATGCACTCTGCTCCAGAGACACGGCAAGCTACCTGCTATGGAAACAAAATTAAGCCTAACACTGTTCTAAAGCACTCAAGAAGGTGACTGAAACAGGTACAAATCAGCATCAGTAATTCCCCATTAAAAGCCTGTTCATTCCTGCAGGCAGCTCCCACGAGTAAAGTCAGCAACTGCAGTGGGTAGGAGGACAGCGAGGATCCCCATGGACATTTTCTCAACCGAGAGCCAAACATGAGAAGACTGCTTTATACTTAATGTGTGGTACACCAGGCAGTGCAATGCAACTTCCTTTGAAGTTTAACTGGTGTTTTTTTGCAAAAGGAAGAAAAGGTAATACCAAAAGGCAGGAGTTGCTAAAAGTAAAGGGATCGTTTTTGCAGAAGGTGTCTTTCAAGGAGACCCTATCTTCCGTCAGGACGCTTGGGGAGTCCTGCTATGGGAGGACATACCTTCCCATGTACAGCTCCTGCATAAAAAATCGAAGTGCTGTGCAATTTGCTGATTTTAATGTATATCTTCTGTATGTGTGCCACAATGTGTTGCTAAGGTCAAAGGTCAACCAGGCAAGGAACCCCTGGTGAGGTGGCCTGCATTCTGTAGCCAGCAATACACAAGTGGTTGGAATGCTCAGGACTCACAAAGTACATATTTTCATTAAGCACGACTGGGGACAACTCTACACACAGTGCAAGGCCAGGGATAGGTGTGCGGATCAGGAGGCTGCTATCCACCCTACTCTTTCCACTCCTCCTATTAAGACAAAGAACCACTACATTTGAGACTATGGAACTAAAAAGTTGGGTATAAAGAGGAAAATCCTACATGTGCTGTCAGACCATGGTCCAAACTCTGTAGATCACAAAATGGCAGCCCGCAGCCCAGACCTCTCCTCCACATAATGCTTTGCTGTTTGACCTGCTTGTTGGCCAGCTGGCTAGATGTCAGCAGCTGTTAGGAAACATGCTGTTCCTGTGTTGTGCTCTCCTGAGCCATCACTGCTGACCCTTTCCAAAAGCAAGGAAATGGTCCAGCTCAAAACATGTCAGAGGGCCATCAGCTAGTACACCCAACACTTCCAAAAGGAAGAAACTTCCAGGCCTAAGGTGCATTCAGACATCAACTCAGTCTCTAAAATAGGCAAACTCATTTACAACAGGATATGTTTCCTGCTATAAAGCGCCCTTGTGTGGAAAATATTACAAACTTCCTTCCAGATCTATATTTAAATTGGAATAATAATTCACTGCTGATATCAAGTTATATGACCACTGATCTCTTAAGTCAGCTAGGTATTCTGATGCTTTAGCATTATTTTTTTGTTACTGTATCTACAACTTTTCTTCTCGCACCACCAGAAGTCTCCTCCACAAAAGCTGTACAGATGGACGGCACCTGTCCTGTGATGAATGTGATGCAGTACAAGCAGCGGGAACCACCAAGAAGCGCTACTTAGAGCCCTGCATTTTGGTAGGAGAAGCGCATCCTCTCTGTCACCCTGAATGGCTCTTGTACAGCAGGGAGCACAGGAGGACATGCCAGGCGAAGAGCCAAGCTGTCTCTCCACGAAACCTTCAGTGAGCACTGGGACAGGACAGTCTAGTCCAAGTGACACAGTTCCCCCGCTTGCCCTCACAGATGAGTTACCTCTAGAAACAGCCTGCTTTTGTCAGCCAGCAGCATCAGGACAGCCCTAAGATGTGCCTGGCCCAGTGAAATTAAGGAAAATTAAGTCCAGATTACTGAACTGACTGTAGGAAGTAGAACTTGAGCTCCGGTTTTACTCCTGGAATGCCCTGCAATTAACACAAATATTCAAGATTCAGATTTGATTTCCCACAAAAGACAAATGTCAAACTAGTGGTGTTTCTGAGGAAAATTGTGCAAAGCCAAGGTAACGCCTTTCAGCATGGCCTCNAGGAAATGGTCCAGCTCAAAACATGTCAGAGGGCCATCAGCTAGTACACCCAACACTTCCAAAAGGAAGAAACTTCCAGGCCTAAGGTGCATTCAGACATCAACTCAGTCTCTAAAATAGGCAAACTCATTTACAACAGGATATGTTTCCTGCTATAAAGCGCCCTTGTGTGGAAAATATTACAAACTTCCTTCCAGATCTATATTTAAATTGGAATAATAATTCACTGCTGATATCAAGTTATATGACCACTGATCTCTTAAGTCAGCTAGGTATTCTGATGCTTTAGCATTATTTTTTTGTTACTGTATCTACAACTTTTCTTCTCGCACCACCAGAAGTCTCCTCCACAAAAGCTGTACAGATGGACGGCACCTGTCCTGTGATGAATGTGATGCAGTACAAGCAGCGGGAACCACCAAGAAGCGCTACTTAGAGCCCTGCATTTTGGTAGGAGAAGCGCATCCTCTCTGTCACCCTGAATGGCTCTTGTACAGCAGGGAGCACAGGAGGACATGCCAGGCGAAGAGCCAAGCTGTCTCTCCACGAAACCTTCAGTGAGCACTGGGACAGGACAGTCTAGTCCAAGTGACACAGTTCCCCCGCTTGCCCTCACAGATGAGTTACCTCTAGAAACAGCCTGCTTTTGTCAGCCAGCAGCATCAGGACAGCCCTAAGATGTGCCTGGCCCAGTGAAATTAAGGAAAATTAAGTCCAGATTACTGAACTGACTGTAGGAAGTAGAACTTGAGCTCCGGTTTTACTCCTGGAATGCCCTGCAATTAACACAAATATTCAAGATTCAGATTTGATTTCCCACAAAAGACAAATGTCAAACTAGTGGTGTTTCTGAGGAAAATTGTGCAAAGCCAAGGTAACGCCTTTCAGCATGGCCTCTCATAAAGGACTGCATCGTGCTCCACAAGGTGAGAATGAAGGAAAACTATCCTGAGCCTCATCTTCAGATTCCTCAGGATCTTCAAAGAACATCTTTCCCAATTTCCCCCAGTACCTTCAGACATAACACTATTACAATTTCTATGACTGTGACCTTTAAATGTTTAACTAGCAATCTATTCTTTGCAGTCAAGATAAAG
This sequence comes from Odontophorus gujanensis, assembly GCA_013399175.1. NCBI lineage: Eukaryota > Metazoa > Chordata > Aves > Galliformes > Odontophoridae > Odontophorus > Odontophorus gujanensis. The sequence goes on from VXAB01004848.1 coordinate 99,851, forward strand.
CATCGGGTGATTAGCTTCACTATGAGTCACTATGCCCCTGTAGTGCAATAATTCAATTAGACACCTTAACAGCCTTCAGTTTTGTTCAGGATCTGCTTACTAGAGCCACAGTCTCCTAGCTATGATTCTGTTTTGCTTCACAAGCTAAGCAGGGTCAGTTCAGGTCAGCGCTGGACTGAAAGGGAGGTCTCACAGCAAATCCCAGAAATAGAGTCAGTGTCTGAGCTGTGAACAAGAGCTCTGGGAGAAGGCCCAGAGTTTGTGTCTAGGTGTAACTTGCAAATATTTAGGGAGTTACAACTGAGTCCCTGACTGCTCCTGATCACTGATCTCAAGACACACACACGCCCACAGAAGCTGTGAACGCCCCATCCCTGGAAGTGCTCAAGGCATGCCTGGGCGGAGCTTTGGGCAAGCTCATCTAGTGGAAGGTGCTCCTGTCCCTAGCAGGGGTTGGAACTAGACGGTCTTTAAGGTTCCTTCTAGATTTCACCTGTTCATGCTATCCTCCAGCTAAATTGGACACAGTATTCTCCACATTCTGTTGTATCTGCTGTATAAGTACTCTTCAAGTCTCACATCTCCAGAAATGGCTTCAGCATGGTGGTCTGAGAACATCTATCCAGTTTCAGCTTCTGCCCAACCACCCCTCAGTGGATCTTCCAGAATCAGGATGTAGTTGGAACAGTTGATTACAAGTTTCTTGTCTAACAAGGAATGTACAACATTGCCAGAATTTCAGAAGTTGTTCAGTAAAGTAACTGCAAATGTAACCTAATTTTTTGTCAGCCAAGCCTCTTCCCCAACCTCCAGAGTAATTCGTTCTCCCCCCTCAACAGCCTGATAAGCAATGCTGAAGAGGAAGAACATATATCTCCTTCTTCCCCATAGCTGAGTCAACAATGACAGCAGCAAACTCCCACAGCTTCGTGTAAGCCTGATGACCTCTGGACATCTGAAATTCTTCCATTTTTCTTCAGTAGGAGTTCTCCAAGCTCAAGTGCAGGCACCGGGTATTCAAATTGCACCTGAGCTCAGGGGAACCAGCCTGACTTCTTGCTCACATCACACAGGGTTACGAAAATACAGAGATAAATCAGCAGGAAAGGTAAGCACTCTTCTCTCCTTCAGCCCAACAGACAGACGTGCTCACCAAGACTCCAATCTCCTGTTCAAAACCCATGTCGTTAGGCACACAGTTTAAGCTTTAAAAGTTACTTTTGCAAGTTTTAGCTTAAAACTTCTCTTTGGTCACCCTCTATTGCTCATTTCATAAAGTCTCAGGAATCTGTTACTGGATACAAGCTAACAGACCAAGATTTTAGCTCAGACACTATCTCCTCATGGGTTCAGATGCAGAGATCCCAGATTCAACCTCCACTGCCATGGAACTGTCCATCCAGGCTCCTAACAATTATGAAAAAAGCAAATGATTGGCTTTCACAGAAGACAATGAGAATTTTTTTTTTCTGTGGCCCATACTTGGATCAAAATCTTCTTAAATTAACCATTCTGCACTGTAGCTGTATTTATAAGGCTATGTTCAGCATGGTAGGGATTTTTAAATCAAAGATTAGACTAAACAAAAGTCTTATCGACACATCAGCCAGGGAGTTTCCAGGAAAATGTTTGTATTGTAAGTTCCAGCACGTATGCACATTACTTCATTAATATAAGCACTTTCATCCCTGTAAAAATTGCATTTTCATGAGGTGTTGCATTGCTATTCACGTACGTGTTAAAGCAGGACTTCTGATTACAGTGCTTACATCACTGCAACACAGAGAAGCTGTAGTTTGAGCCTAGAAAAGCTATACAGCAAGAAGGTTTCAGTACTGGAACAACTATAGCAACAAGATTTATATCACAGACTTCTGTATCTATATGAATAGGAGACATTTCCTTTTACAGATGTAAAAACTAATTACTATTTTTTTTAAGAGAGTAAATTAAGACAGAAGAAATTCATCTTACATAGCACAAAGGTAAGCTAGCAAAAATAACAGTAAATAAGAGTAAAGCCATTGATCAGCCTTGTGACTAGAAAGCAAGGTAGATACAATCTTTGTGGCTTTCACTGAAGTCCAAAATCTCATACTTCTTTGTAAGAAGGCCTTACACAGAGCCTCTTATCTGCCATTACAATCTAGTACTTCAGTACACACAATAGCAGTGAAGGCCCAGCCTATGAGCACCACAGTTTCCTTCTGTTTTCAATTCTTCCAGAATGACTTTCAGTGCTCAAATCTCTCAGCGCTCCCACTAGAAAAGCCTGGTGAGTCACAACAAGCAATCTCAACTTCCAAATGCTTCTGACCTGTCAGAAGCTGGGAAGTGCTTTTCCCACCTACAGCCTTCCTCCCAACAGCAACCAAGGGCTGTTCAAAATCTTAACTGGTGACTTTTGGTGTCTTCTACCCAAACAAGGTACACTACAGGTGTCACAAGTAGAGCTTTAGGGAGAAATCAGAATGAAGCAGATGTTGAACAGCTATGATAGAAGAGGCTGGGGAACTTCCCATTTTTAAGCAGCACATCTCACGCGATGGGGCACAGGACACTGCAGTTCATGGCAGAAAGCTCCAACCTCTGGTTTCAGGAGGTTAGGAACCACTGTCAGCATAATAAAAGACACAGGCTGTGCTCTCATAAGCTCAGCACTTGGGAGTCTTGTCCTTCAAGGAGCATGAGTGACTGATGCTTGGTCAATTACTTCTCCATTAACATGCACCCAGGGACTCAGTAATGAGGACATTTTTTTTTTCTTCCTGATTCAATAGAAAAGACATTGAAACATGTTTTAATCTACAACTCAGATTGATAAAACCAGCTGCCCAGCAGACAGTATATTTCACGAAGGCTTAATTCTCTTCAGAGTGCTCGAGAGCAGCTTTACTGCCTGCCGGATAAGGCATGTTTACAGCAGATCCTCCAAGCTGCTCAGCCTCCTGGATGAATTTAGAAATCAGACCAGAGGGTAGATTTGCAGAGCAGCAATTAGCACAGGAGATGATAAGAGGAGCAATGGACAAGAATAATTTAGACTGTGTCAACATAAGGTCAGGGGCCACGGGGGTTGTTCAAATTTCTGGGTAGTTTGTAGGGAGAAAAGACAGGAAGGATGAAACAAGAAACTGTACTCTAAAAAGCCAAGTCCTCCCTACCCACCAGCTTGAGCAGCCTTTATCAGCTTTGCAAGATGTCTTCCTATCCATTTCAGGGCCTAATTTTTTTTTTTAAAGACAGTGGCCACTCCTGCAAGGTCACACCTCACATTGCCACCACCGTTTCTGTACCAGCACAAGATCTGTTGACAGGCAGAGGGTTTCCCCACTCCTGCCTTCCTGCTAATGAGTCAGCAGCACATTAAGTGGCACACTACCATCTTGATGGGACTTGTCACCATGAAATGGCACCCAACAGCAGAGCAGATGGAAGAGCTGCTGTCCTTACTAGCTGGGTTCAATGCCTCCAAAACCCCTTTCAGAAGATCCCAATGTGGGTAATGCCTGCCAGCCCATCACCATTTCCATCACAAATGGACTGCAGCTGCACTGAAACAATGTTGCTCCATTCTCCAATACGAATAAATCATTACAGACAAAATGACACTGCATTTTTAAGCAGACTTGCTTAAAAATAAAGCTGATGCCAGGGGAAGGCCAGAAGCCACTAGGCAGGGCAACTCCAATTGGGTTCTCCAGATCTCAACCAGAGCCGAGACACCAACCTCAGAGATTACCCACCAGGTGCAAAGAGGGCAGGGAATTCATCCAATGGTTTCTGCAGGGCTTATTTAATGAAGTATCTTCATTTTTCAGGTTAGTAAGAACCACTTATTATCATTTAGGCTACAGAAAGAAAGCAGTACCGATACTGTCAGTACCAACACATACATAGTACATAGTCCTCTCACTACCTGTAACACATTCCTATTCCAGGAATTCAGTTTGTGAATGCAACCCAGTGTATACACAAGAACTGTACACTCAAGAGCATAAAAACTAACAAAAAGGTTCATTTACCTTATATAAACATTCAGTTCAAGTACTCTTCCTTAGGTTTGACTACATACAACAAAACACATGCAGATCCCTGTGAGGGACTAAATAAGGTATGGACAGATACATAAAATATGGGCAAGTCGTCTTGTTAAGAGTATCTACTGGCTTTCTGAAAATGGCAAATGGACTCAGGAAGTAAAAAGTGGCTCAAAGAGTCTTGTAAGATAACAGAACAAGCAAAACTGGAGTTTCTCTCAGGAGAAACAGACAGCAGTACAAATGTGCTGTGCTCTGTGAGTCTCTGTCTTGCTCCTGTACAGAAACAAGGACACCACATCATCTGATCTACAGGAGCGTCCGTAGCTTCAGTTCACAAGTAGACACTTCCATTTAACATAAACTAAGGTGCCTTCCTTATGGGAACACCTCCCCAAAAGGAAGAGGACAATAACCAAATTTACTTCCACAAGCCTTCAGTAAGCTACAAAAGGAGCAACGTTCAGTCACTTACCAGTGTGTTTCCATCTAAACTGCAAAGCACACCTACAGAGCACTGGAGCTATAATTCATCTCCTAAATCATTAATTTCATAATTAATAATAATTTCATGATAAATCAATGGCTAGACAGACTAGGATTTAATGTGTGCAGAGCAAAATAAAAGATACCAAAGCTGTAATCATCTTTCCCATCCAAATACATGTATTTTCTGGACCTGTACTCCAATCACGGGAGCTCATCTAGGCTCATTAGGAAAAACAAACAAACAAACAGAAGGAAACATTAATTCTGAGGTCTCCGTGTTGTTTCCGTGATGAAAAGGGTCCCTCCACAGCAGCTTCAGACTCAACCTATGGCACGTGAGGATTATCCTGGTTAATGTCCAGGTCCTCCAGCATGCAGTGGATCTTAGAGAGACCTCTTCAGCTGGAAACTTCCAGATGCTGAACAGCGAGACAGGGCAGTGAGTGAGGGGCTGGAGGAAAGCTGGTTAGCCCCAGTGCTAACCAGAGAGGGATTATTGATTATCCTCTCCTAATCCCATGATTGAATGCCCAGGGCAAAAAAAAAAAAAANGCCAAGGGAAAAAAAAAAAAAAAAAAAAAAGAAGATTCCTATTATATATAGATAGATAGCTATTTAAAATCATTAACAGAGATTTATATCTCTGAGCTAGTCTTCCATTCTCTGGGGAAACCAGACAGCTGCATAATAAGAGACTGAATGCTGCAATAAAATGAAGAAATGAGCTGCAATAAATCATTAAGCTAAAGCTCATAGCGTTTATCTGTAATGCCATGTCCCCACAATCTACAAAAGCAGATGTGTAACTTTTTGTTTTTCTTTTATCAACAATTAAACTGTCATGTAGCTATTACAGAAGATTAAAACTACTTTTTAAAAGCACTGAGCATCGGGAGTTGCAGTTTCTTTTAATGAAAGGGATACTAGCATGCCAGCCGGAGTCATGCCACAGGAACTGGAAATAAAAATATATGGAAACAAACCCTTGATGGAACTTTCTTTTCTGTTCGCTGCAGGAGAGGCCAGGCAGCAAGCCTGCACGAGGCAGACCCACATCAGGAGCAGAAGTGAATTCCGTGGCCAGCCCTGCTCCAGTCACCAGCACGGCTGGAGAAGTCAGACAGCCTTACGGGCTTTTCAGGGATCCAAGTGTGTTTTTTGAATCCTGTTTCCTTTTTCAGACGAAGAATAGAGCAGGAAATTTCTCTGCTCCCTCAGGCTTGACATCCAAAAATTAGCATTTGTTTGTTTTACAGAACAGAACTAGCTCCGTCCAATTTAGACTCAATCTGTTAATCTACAAAGAAAGGTAAATAAATACTGAAATTATGACTAAGGGGGATTTCAGAAGGCCTGCACCTTACTACACTGGGTTTTTTTTGGTCTTTTTTTTGTTTTGTTTTTTGTATGTATTAATAATGAAAGCTTGCATTATTTTACTGTATTTCCTGCTGGCACAAATACAAAATTCAAAGCCGCTGTGTTTCTTTTGTCTGGAGTTGATGAAGTAAAGTGTAACTTCATGTTCAGTTCAGCCTGGGAGAACTGCTCTTTACAAGCTAATCTGAAGCATGATTTCCAAAACCCTGACCGTATGAATCCGCAAGCAAATCTCTCTACTGTTGTATGCAAGCCCTCAAATTACTGCTCTGTTCAAGCCCTTAAAGTACACCAAATTAACAACCTCGAGCCCGCATGACTAAGGTTCAAAGAAGTTCAACCCCAGCTTATATAAGAGACAGAAAGGGTGTGTTTGCCTTTAAAAATAAAAAAGATAAATAACAGGGTCAGCAAACATGCTGCACAGTATTTAACAGGAAAAAGCTGGGAACGTAACAGGATTTGCAGCCTAAAACTGCTCCTGAAGGCAACAAACATGACATGATCATTCTGACAGCTGTGACAAATTAGGTTTCATTTGCCTGAGAGCTAGCCATGTTCATTTAAATGCAATTACTGGCACATCATGATCCCCACTCCAGAGAATGCACCCAGTCATCTGGCCAGACAGTGAAACAAAGCATCTTCTGCAGATCAACATGTTGAAATGGTTCTTCTGTAACAGCACAGTCTTCAAAAACAGCCATTTGCTAATGGATGCCAACAGCTTCCTCAGGTGTCTACAGCAGTCCTCCTGCTCTTTTTCAATCAGTGGAGCAGCAAAATCTGATTGAGGTGCTTCAAACCATGCATTCACTCACTCCCTGTGCTCCTGGTTGCAGAATGAAGTTGTCGTAGGAAAATGTACTATTTTAAGACGTCTATTCTGTCTGGCTTAATGCAAGAGATTTGAAAATATGGTTTTCATCTAGCTTAAAATATTATTTTAATGTTAAATGTATATTTTAACTTTCTTAAGTGCTTGTCTATGTCTGAATTCAGTAACATACCTGGACATTCTGTGATATTACTTAGGGCAAATACCTGCTATTTCATGTGAATCCTTTACTCAAGAGCCCTTATGCTTCAGTCTCACCAGATTAGGAAGGCTCAGCCAGTTCCACATACACCATCTGAATACATATAGTTGGTGAGTCTAAATTTGAAGACTAAAAATTCCAGGACGTGGCCATCAACTTCCTCGAAAATTCTTAGATAACATCACGTGTCTACTCCATTCAGTAATGTCACAACACATCTGTCATTTTTGTTCACGACAAGCTTTCTTTTGAAGCCATTCCTGAGCAGGACCTTACAAGCCTAAGCTACTCTGCAGGCAGGAATGCAATAGTCCCGTACAGCCGTGCTGCTCAGGCACCAGCTGTCTTCCAGCCTGCGGCAGCAGCAACAGGTGTTCTCTGTTTTTCTTCTCAAGAGAAAGTCCCACTCGCTATCTTCAGTGGAATGCAACAAAACAGAGCAGCATTTAGGGCCTGACAGGAGCTGCATTCCTCTCCAAGCAAGTGGGAAAGATGCCTTCTGCTGCATCGCGATGAACTGAGACATATTCTCAGGGAGTAAACGGCCTCTGTGTACGTGCACTGGAACATCTCCATGAAACCATCACTGCAAAGGCAGTTTTTTCACTTTTGCAAGGACAAGCTGATTTATCAGCAGGTGTAGAGTGGTACATTTGCTGCAACAAGTCACTGACAGAATGCTGCTGAACCTTCACTGGCAGCAGCTGACTTCTATTCAACATTTCTATATAGGGAGAATCTTCAAAGTTACTTTCTGTTATTATTTTTTCCTTTTTCAACTCCACAGTAAGCCAAAATAGCTTAAATATCTAAGATAAAGACGTGCAAGAGAAGAATGAAAACAAAATGATTAAGAAAAACAAATGGTAAGGATGAGGAAAACCATGCAAATGGATTTTTGATAAAGAACTACAGTGTAACACATGACTAAAGACCACATCAGTGAGACACGCCACCAAAATCTTCTGAGGAATACTTACCAATGAGGCATCACACAACTGAACGCCTATTTCAAAATGAAACCAAGTTTGTTTCTGATCTTCAAAGGCTTATAAATGTGTTAACTGCTGCTCACTGTGTGCAGTCCTGCATGTTCACAGTGAATTAAGAGAAATAAGGGCTTCAAAAATGAAAGGTTTGCAGCTGAACTGATTCCTACATGGGAGCCCTTTTCACCCTGCTGTACGCTGCTGATATTCAGAGAGCAGCTTTCTCATGGTGGGGATGGATTGCAGCACCTAACACAGTTCAAATAGGAATACCATTCGAGCAATAAAACAGCTGCCCAAAATCTAGTCATGTCACCCATGTTTACAATGTAGAAGTTATGTTCGCCCTGATAAACACAGCTTTTGAAAAGGTTATTTCAGCAAACAGAAAAGGTTAACCTCATCCTCTGCTGCACGCATGTCAGCCTATTGGCAAGCACAGCCCGCTGGCAACCAGCAAGCTGCCAGGGCAGTGTGGCAAAAACACTGAGGAGGGCCCCCAGGTTGTACTGACCTGCCCCAAAGCCCTGCCACAGCCTGCCAGAATTGATTTTAAAGCAGCGAAATCAGAGGTAAAATCCAACTTACCCTACCATGTACTACAGTCACCAAAAACAAGAGATGAGTTCCACCCTCTGCCTGCTTTCATATTAATTAATTCTACCTGCACAGCTGAAACACAGCAATGTACATATTCAGCATGCTACACTGCTGAGAACTGGACCCAGGTAATCTTTACCTGTACTCCTTGATTTTTCACTTTATTTTCTTTAATACAACACAGGATGCCCAGGAAGGCCTGGCAGTGTCACACCAGACACTTGCCAGTTACTCTGCTGCCTGAGAGGCGCACCTGCAAAGCTCAGAGCGACCGTTTCATACATGGGCAGGCACGGTGCCTGAGATGTAAGAGGTCATTCCAGCAAACGTGAGATGAACCAGAGTGCCTCTCCCAGTTGCCTGGCAACACTCCGTTACCTATATTCATTTACATTTATATTATTTGATACACTCATCCTCAGGTCTCAGCCAGGGCTCTCCCTGAGGTGAGGCTGGCATTTACAGTAGTCGGGGGCTGTTTGCTTTCCCTAAACCTGCTGGAAACAAATGAGTTCTGCTGAAAAGAGCACAAAACTCGAGAGCTTTCCGAGAGCCATTGCTGGGATGGGCGCTCTGCCCTCTCCAGCCTCAGCTCTGCGTCACTGTGTGCATTTTGCCACTCTATTTCTCTACAAGCACCTCTCACGGTCACTGCCTTTTGTCAGCATCCAGCCAAACAGGCAGTGCATTTCATGAAGAGATGGGCTGCACAGACTGCTAGCTAAAAATATCAGGCAATGGGATGCTACTGTAGTATTAAAAGCACTTTTACACTTCTTTTTTTTAATAAAAGATTCGAGTTTATTCCCTTGTCAATAAAAACAAGGCAACTTAAAATTCAGAAGGGCCTTGACTTGCTTTTCCAAATTAAAGAAAAAGAAAGTGTTCAATTATTCATTTCTGGGGAGAGAAATACCACCCCCGTTCCACTTCCCCATTTAAAGAAAAGAAAACATAATCAGTGTCCACACAAAAAACACCCTAAAGCCCTTAGGGCATGTTTTGAAGAAGCTATTTAGAGTAAGGAACATGAGCATTCTCTCTCCTTGTATTTATAATGAGGCTCCACCATCCCCAGGAGCTAAAGCAGAATGAAAATGGGTCACATATCTAATTAGCACTATTGAAGCGTGAAGCCCAAACATCCCTGAAATGTAATAGATTTTTTCTTAATAACTTCGGCTTCATTAGAATATTCCACGGTCACCTATGTGAGATGGCAGAAGCTTCAAACCAGGTACCACAAAGCAGAGGTGTACCCGGCATCATGCTGCTCTACTACTGGGGAAGGGGAAACAGCCATCATGAAAAAATTCTATTAGCTAACAAACAAAGTGATTAGTCAATTAGCACAGCCTGTTCTTTAATTCATATTTAAAAATTCATGCCTGCTGCTCACTCTCGCCTCCCAGAGCCCAGGCAGACTCAGTCTGCTGACACTGCAAGAAGCACAGCAGCTCAGCTTGGCCTTCCAGAAAGGCACTGAGCAAAGGCTGCCATGTGCAGCACCACTGACAGTGTGACAGGACCCTGCACTCCATTTCCATCAAAGTCAACAGGCCCTACAGGTCACTCATCCATGAGGATCTGGAAGTCACTGCAGACTTCTGGAAAAGAAATAAAATGGGGG
>VXAB01004848.1:110043-169347 GCA_013399175.1 Odontophorus gujanensis
GGGGAAAGGAGGATGATTAGTTGAGCCTGCAGCGATCTACTCTACATATCAGACATCACGAAGTTCATGTTGCTGCGTACAGAAGTCCCACAGCCACGTTTCCTAACCATCTCATCATCTCCCACCAGACACCAAGCCCTGCTTCCCAGCCCAGGCTGCCCACTCACACACATTACTCAAAACGTGGCCTCTTACTAAAACACAAATGTATGTGTTTCCCACAGTGTTTTACACCATGACTTTGAGGTCCTGAAAGCACCTTTCGAGGAGTTAAGTGCACACAGCCAGAAACAGCCCAAACCACCACCACCAGAAAGTCCCATTTACGGCAGAACAGAAATAGTAGAGGGGAGGCTTTCAATGGAAAATGTGGTGAGAATAGAAAGCAAGAGAGCAAAAGCCCTGTCAGCACATTTCATAGGCAGTCTTTTTAATGAGGAGATAAACAGATAAAGCTTTCAATCCATGTATGGAGGGTTTTTTTGTTTTTGTTTTTAATTTGAAAAGAAGCTAACCAAGCACACAGGATTCAACAGAAAACAAAAGCTGAACAAAACATTTTCTGTCAAGGCCTAAACAATCTGAAAAGTGTCAATTCTCTGGCCACAAAGAAAGCGAGGATTTCCCCCACTCCCTACCTAACCTATTTATTTTCTTTAATTAGCTCCTCCTTTCAGCTGCCTGGCTGGGTAATGAAGCTAACAAGCATGTACCAAACCCAGCCCCCAGTTCTGGGCAGGACCCCCCAGCTGTGCTGCTGCAGCATGGGAAGGCAGAGGAAAATCCTTAGGGCTGGCTGCATTCTGCCTCCTCCTCGTATGCACAGCACAGCCTGCAGACTGCTCTCGTGTTATCAAACAGGCGTGAGAGTGCACGAAACAGGCTGTTGCAACAAACACATCTGAAAAATATTTTCCTGAGAGAGAAAGCACAGGAAAATACTTAAAATATATATAAAAATTAATAGAAAATGGAGCTCGCTTATGAGTGAGATTGAGGCACTATGTCAGTATACCCATTCTGTATGCTTCCCTTTTTTTGTCCTGTTGAACATAGGTCCATGCCCCACAGCCTGGACCCAGTCCTCCCCAGCTGCCAGACAGCCCCACCAGTGCCCCCACACCTCGTTACCATCACATCCAGCTACAGCACCTGCCACCCTCACCACCACCTGATGTGTAAAGCAGTCAGCTCACCAAGAACATGCTAAATGCTGCTTAAGTCTGATGCAACACATTTAAACCAAATGTACAAACAGAAAGCTAGCATCCAAAGGACAACATGAAACTATTAAGCAACAAGATGGATTTCTTCATTTGAAGACAATTTTAAAGGCAGAAAGGCAGAGAAGCAGCTTCGCACAGGAAAGCCCCTCTCTTCAACCACTCTGCAGCAACAGTGAACTCCTCTTCCCTCCATAACACGGGATGACCACCTCTGACAGCAGTAGGAGCTCATCTCCAGGGCTCCTGAGTCTGTCCCGTGCCCACTGACACTCACCTGATGAGTGCAGCTTTCAAACGAGCCAGATCCTGCAGATGGCTGAGGAGACTGAAAGCCAGAAGTCTCCAACAAAAAGCCCTACATCCTCTGTGTTATGCTCTTGTGGGCAGCTTGAATACCTTAAAATGCCACATACAGCAACTTCAAAAATAAATGATTTAGGGAGATTTGTAGCACTTAAATCAGTCAGAATCCATCCTGAGCATCACTACAGCTTTAAATATTTAGCATCATTCTATTCCCACTGTTAGAAGAAACTGGATAAATACAGCTACAGTCCTTACCCCAGACATGGTGAGACCACAGCTATACAAAATTTAAGAAGGGAATGAAAAAATGTTTAATATGTAAAATCCAGACAAGAGATGATCATATACCATCTCAACAGAAAAAACTGTTTGGGGCTTTTTATGTTTCGGAGACTTTATTCCAGATCAGCAGAACAAAACCATATCCCAAGTAGGCAGCCACAGAAGCAAACATATATACACTTAAATATGAGATGTCACTGCCAGACATTTTCAACAAACTGCAACTTACTGCATGTTCAACCATCCTGAACAGTTCCCAGGGACCTTTTTCTGTAACAGCATCCAAGATTGGCAACTGTCACCATGTTGGAAGCAGTACAATTAATAAATAACCTGTTACCCAGGCAGTACCCACCATGCCGTTCAAATCATGTAGCTTCTTATTTTGAGGCAGTGAAGTAGGGCTGAAAACACTGCCTCCTGCATATTTAAATACAGAAAAGTGGCATTAAATAATTGCCTACATACCAGGCGAAGTCTAAAGCCTAATGTGGTTCTTCATTTACAGCGGCTGTTCCAGAAAGATCTCTAAGTCATGGAGGGTCACAACTGGAGAAGTGATCACACCACTGCAGCCCCCAGCACAGTAATTCAGCTTGCCTGCACTGCTGGACTTGGTTCCCTGCATCACAGCAGGACACACAGCCTGTTTTCAGCCCCACCATGGTACGGCCCAACTCAGCTGCTGGGTCTGAGTCTGCCCACTGCCTGCCAAGAGCTGGCTGCCTCATTTAGTAGGAAGCCCATTTTGCTTCTTGTTCTCAAGAGCCAAAATGCCACAGGACGTGCCTGTACGCATCCCCACTGCTGTATAATGCAATCTGAGTGCAGCCACAACTGCCCCTTTCCCACCTGGATTTGTCTGAATTGCTACCTGGATATGCTTCCCAAACTACAGTGTAAGTGAACATTCAGTCTGTTTTACAAATTCACATTCTTGCTTCTATTTTGCAGAAGAAAGCTGGGTGAGGTTAACAAGAGCAACATACCAAGGGAAGCAACAAATTCATCACCACTCTGGTGTCAGAGTCCTCTGAGATTTGAGGCACCTATCCAAAAGTTTGGGGCGTGAAAGCTTTCCATCCACACCAGGGAGACCTCGTTACAGGAATCCCTATGTGAAATTCCTGGTCTGAATTGTGTAAGACATGAGATAACAAGGGTAGGGACTATCTTCAAAAAGCCTATGAAAATACACATGCTCTCTGAACAGATGCATTTACCAGCACTGCAGCTGGATAGAAGAGTTGCACCAGGGGTTGTTCCTGGAACCACAGAACAAGCTCAGAGAAATGGGAAACTGCACAACAAAATACCTACAGAAAGGCCAACTAAGCAACTGCCTCAGTATTCCTGTTCAGAACAGTGGTTGGCCAATCCAGCACCAAACAGGAACAACTTCTTGTATCCTAACCCCAGTTCTGAAATATACCCAGTACTGCCTTTCTCTACCACCCCTTCAAACTGGAAAGCTGACTCTGGCATTGAGAAACCAGTGTGTGCTACTCATTAAATTTCTGAAAAGGAATTCAACAGTTAAGCACTTTTTATTTTTAACTGGGTAGATACTGGTCCAGAGCATTCACCTCTCACTCCCATCGATAAAGGAATTTGCTAATGGACTTCAGCCCCACTCACTTTCGTGGCAGATATCTACAGCAAAGAAGTTTCTACACAGATGGCAAATTTCCAGCACTCTCTTTCAGGCCGCTCATCATGAAAAATACAGAAATATTCTTTAAATATTATGTGAATCTGAGCCATAACTGTAAGCCAGAAATAGCTGCGTTCTCCAGATAACATTCAGCAATCCATTTCCTCCTTCCCTGGCCTGCTGGCTGCTCTCAGTGCCATCAGCCATGTCTCCCCTTTGTTTCTTGTGCTTCAGTCTCTTCCCACCTTTCCCCTCATCTCTCCCCCTCTGAAATTTACAAGCCCCAGTCCCCACTCTTTCTGCCCTCTGCACTCTACTCATCTTCGTTCCAAGGGAACAAATTCCCACTGAAATAACTTCACTACGATCAGCAGAAGTGCAGCATCCTCAATCCTGGAAAATCTGTTTTCAGCATTCTCAAATATGAACACAAACTAAACATCTTGACGTGGATGACTCATATTAGCTATTCTTTTCAGTCCTGTTCCTTGTCTGAACAATCTTGAACCAGTTCCATTTTTTTTGACGATGTTCAGGCACTACTTGAAGTGAAACACTGCCAAAACAAGGCAGGCTGAAGCTCTGCTCCAACCCCATGGGCAGCAGACGCTGACACCTGCCCCACAGCCCCAGCTATGGGCCCTGCCTCCTGCTTAACCCTTTCTCCACATCATTCCATTCAGCCTGTGCTCAAGTTTCATGGACTCCTTCCGAAAAACAGCAAAGATGATGCTTCTCCCATCCATAACTCTTAGCATTACCAAAATGCCATCTTAGTTAACTGTCTCCTCTTTGATAAACATATCGTTGCTCTGTTCCTTGCTTGCCCCACTTTAGCTTCACCAATGCTCTTAAAATTATTGCATTCCTCCCATTTTTGCGCTGTTTTGACCCTCACAGAGTACCCTGAGCCATTAAGGCTGCAGTTTTACATCAACCCACCAGTCTGGATGTCAATGGTCATCTGCTACATTCACAACACATACCATCATGATTTTTCCTCTGAACTAACCACTCATCCTGTCATCTCCAACACAAGTCTGTCTTTCCTCACAGCTTTGCTGATAGGTAAATTTTAGTCACTGCCTATTATATTGGTACTGTTATCATGGTTGTACACTGTAATGATATTCTGGAAAAAAGCTTTCTCTGGTTTCAGCACTGTACAGTCTTGACTCAATACAAGCCAAAGTAACCCTACATTTATTAAAAACTAGAAACCAAATAGTTCAAAAGCATTCCCAAATATTACTATAACTGAAAATACTCCCAACTATTTCATAAAAACATTCCCTGCCTGATAGCCACGTTTTACTTCTGAAGTATGTCACTAACAGCAGGACTGATACTAGCATATGGCACAGACTGCAGCGGTTTGAAGTTGCCAACAAGTTTAAACGAACAAATTGTACAAATTGAACTATAAGTAAAAATTTCTTCCCAGAAACAAATACTGACATTAGACACAAAATATGAAAATGACAAGCCAATACAAACATTGAAGGAGACAAAACAAAACCAGGCACGAATTCTATTTTGGCATAAACGGCAATAGGTTTCTGCCTGGATCACAAAGCATCACTTTCATTTCTGACAAACAAAATCTGTGTCCCTCCAGGTACGTGGGCAGCGGATGGCCAGGGAGGGTGATGGAGAGCTGTGTCCCCCTGCCCTGTGCCTAACCAGGCAAATGCTCCTCGGCCTTTCCTGGTGGTGGTTTCATGGCTTCACACTGAGCAGAGTGGCAATTCCTTCAGGCAGCTCTTCATGGCAAATACTGCACAGGCAGATTACAGGCTCTGTGAGTGGACAACCCTTCAAGGCAAAAGCTGGAGAGTGCAACTTCAATGTTACCGACTTCCTTTGATGTGACCTATAGGATTAACTGTAGTCTTGGTGTGACTAAATGTGTTATTTGCAATCTCTATTGCACATGAAGGAAAACATAATGACCCCCCCACTTTTCCTTCTTCCAGGCTATCAAAAGATGGGGCACAAAATAGCTGCACTATACACTAACATTATTTCACACCAATAGGTGACTTCTTCCCTTGTTTGAATGGATACTGAAGCAAAACTTGATCTATCAAGAAATTAAATTGGAGAGCAATCCAGGCACCCTGACCAGTAATTCCGGCAAGTGAAACACATTCTCTCACCCTCAGCTTCATGTGAACTGCTGCCATGCACTATAAAAGCAACTCCATTTGCCTATGCAGACACAGCAGACAGAATGGAGCCCTCTCCTAAGTACAGCCCTTTGAGTTACCTAACCTGAGCAACTCAAATTATAACATGCAGAATGAAAGCAACGAAGTCTTAAAACATTGTCATTACACTTCCCAGCCAAAATGCAAAATCTCTGCATTTGCACTGCAAGCTCTGGCTGCAGTAACCTACCCTCCAGGAGCATGCTGAATACAGAATAGTTATCAGGATGCTTAATTCTGTTATGGGATGCAATCACTACAGGCTAACACGAAATCTGGCCACCACAGAAGAAGAAAGCAGCAAGGCACGTTACAAATGACCAGATCTTATCTTGTGACCTTTTTAATCAGTGGCTAAAAAGCAGTTTATCTCAGTGGCAGATCATCGGTATAACCAAAGTTGCTCCATCAAATTCTTCCAACAGTCCAGTCTAATATTACATCAGCCAGTCAAGTGAGGACACAACCACATTACCTTCTCCTTAAATTGAGACTTTGCAAAACTGGAGCAGATCCGTAGGATTTTTTATGCTGCACAAAGACAGCTACCATCTTCATACATCAATAGCTGTAGTGCTGACAGCCTTAAGTGACCCAGGACCAGGCTGTCCCTAAGATGCTTCCTATGGGGCTGCTCTACACCACTGACCAGGATTTGGGTGTCCTGCAAAGGGTTAACAGCATCTAATTCATATGGGCTCTGGCCTCTTTAAGTCCCTTCTAGCCATATTTTCTAGAGTTAACTTCCAGAACTTGAGGCAGGGCATCTCACCCATATGTACCCTGGCTTTACCTCAGCTTGAGAGCTACAAGCCATGAAGTTTTGCTTGCCAGCATGTGAGGGCTAGATGTGAAACCACCCACTCCAGGCAGCATAGCACCATTAGTCAGAAGATAGCAGCAAAAAACAGGACCTCAAGAATGCACAGACCCCTAAGCCCAGGCAGATGCTTTTCAATTTAATTGCTTTCTGTGTTCTACAGATTACCCCAAAGTCATTTATCCCAGTCCACATTCCTTCCACTGCTTGCTCATGGTAAGTACCTGCTTACTTAGCTGCCCCTGGTCACGTAGGCAGCTTGCAAAGCTCCCCGTGCAGCCTGGAAATAAAGCAGCTCCTCCTAAAGCTGATTTCCAGCAACATCACACCCTGCCCCATGGCTCAGAGCAAACTCATTCAGGATGGCTGACAGGCCACAGGGTGTTTTAGGAAAGGAAAGAAAGCGAAACCACCCCATACAAGCACTTTGTGAACTCCTGGAAGGAAACCTTTGTGAGTGTAAGAAATGGGAAATCCAGTGCCTCAACAACTCCTTTGATCTGTTCCCTTGTGCCAGGGCCTGAAGGTTTGGCTTTGCCTCAGCACAGCCACTATCTCATGCCCTCACAGCAGCTGGGCCCAGGGTGGAACACAGCAGAGTCCTGCACCCATGACTGTCTGAGTTCAAACAGCTTCACAGAAGCTTAGCCACCTAGCTCCTAGCAGAAGCTGTAACATATCCTCCGGGTGCATTAGTCTATTATCTGAAATGTGTCAGTTTGCAGGAAGGGAGCTATGGGCGTGCAGGCTGCCCAGCAGCATGGACAACACCAACTGCTACCTGCTCTGTCCCCAGCAAGGCTCCCAAGACAGGGAATCCCAGCATTTAGACCTCTACTTGATCAAAGTGTAGGGATGATTTTTTACACGCATGGAGATGCACCTATTTTTTAGAAATTATTACCATTTCTGTTTAAACCAGCCTCGTACAGCCATTTCTGCCAAGCACACTGGAACAGCCTGGATGTAAGAACTAAACTTACTTTCAGTTCTTGCTTGCAGTTACCCAACATTAAGACCTGCTATTAGTCAGATGCAGGAACTCCATTTTTCATAGCAAGCAACCCATCCCTTCCGTCCAGAGCACAAGCAGCTATGACCAGGCAAGGTGCAGAGAGCACAAAACCTGGGCACTGTAAACATACGCATCACACATTTCATTGAGACAGAACCACAAGTGCTACAGCAAAAGCCAATCTCTTGTGCCTGTTTGTCACTGCCTGCATTTAAGTCTGTTGCAGCCTGTCAAGTATCTGGAAGCTCTTCCTGCCATCTGTTTCCTTCCTCCAAGGGTGCTGCAGTTTTCCATCACTGCTCTCTCACAGAAAAGTCTTTACTATTCCGACTCTGAAGAATTATTTTTTAAATGTGCTATGTATTTTGAACCTGCTTAAGCAGATAGTAACAACTGTCACTAGCTTAGATTGACAAAATTCACCCTTGCTACCTGTCTCCGTCCTTACAGAATCCACCAAATCTGCATTTTCCCCACCCCTTGCTTTGTCAACTGTAATATTAAAAAACAGCGAGCTGAACAGCAAGAACACACGGAGCTGCTTCCAGAATACAATGGCCTGCTTGCTCCCACAAAAAGCTGTCATGCCAATTACCAAGCCAATTAACAGCAACTAAGCAAGCAGAGAGACTTGTAGTAAGACTTGCCTGAGTCTCAGAGCTGTGTGGTAGGTTGGTAGTTTTATTGTTGTCCTTTAGTTTAGTTTAAAGCAGATTGTTAATGGCACCTATTTTGCAGCACTGAGGTTCCTGCAGATGAGTATCTGTCTCCTCTCCATATGTAAATATTGTCTTTTTCCTCACTTCCTACAGAATGGATTTCACCATGTCAGGAAACAGGCTGTCCTAAACACTTGAGGATCCTTTCTGAGTTTGACAGCAAACAGCCCTAACTACACATGAAGACCTCAGAAGAAAGCCTATGTCCATAATACAGGAGATGTATTGCATCAGAAAATGCCCTTAAAAAACAAAAATATCCCAACATCTCACACTGTAAGTAATGTTCTTGTAAAAAATAATGAATTAAAACCCCAGGCTATTTAGACCATCTATTTTCTGTAGCTTGACAAACAAAAACTGGGGGTGGGCTGGCTACTGAACATCCATTTTCCAATTTGTTTATACTGTCATTTTAAACCTGGGGGTGTATGAACTGTAGTAGAATATTTACACCAAAAATACAACTGCAAATTCAGAGGGAGCTGAAGCAGTGTAGTGTTAATATCACATTTGGGAATAAAAACTAAAAATCTGCTTACAGCATACTTTGCAATAGAATTTCTAAAAATACAGGGAGACAAAAAAAAAAAAAAGGTCCTGCAACAGGTGTACCTGCTGTACCTGAAGCTTTAATAATGTCATTACGTGATCTCACTGGAAAACACCAATCCAATCTGACCTACATGTTTTAAATAACCTGCTGCTTCTGCTTTACACAGAAGCTGGTATTAAACCATTAAGCTAATAGTCAGAGCTGGCTACTCTGTTTGGGTTTTAATAAGATCTGGCTCCAGCTGATAAAGTACAGTGAGAAACAGCTTTGCAAATGGAAGCTTCTCATGAAAACGTGGTCATGGTAAGACCAACTCAATTTCCCCTCTTAAAAGAAGGGTCACAAAGCCAGCATTAAGCTCGTCTGCTCTGTCTATTAAAAGATATCAATACCTGCCTGTACTGCTGCAGGGTCTGGGAGCAAAGGCATTTGCAGTGTAAGGACTCCTCCCAGATGGGTGTGCACTTCGCTGCTCGCATACACACTATATGGATCTTACCCACATTCCCATGTTTTGTACCCTGAGGAGCTTCTCAGCATGAAGGACAATACGAAATGCTATCTTCTGAAGCAAAATCAACCACAAAAATATCCAGCACATTTGCCTCCAGAAACTAGGTAAGTAGTTGTAGAAGCCAAAGGTGAAATATCCTAGTCGTGAAATGGTGCAAGAAAGCTGGGAGGAGGCTTGGAAATTATAACCATTGACAGAACTAAAGGCCAAACATCTTTCAAATTAACTCCAAGCTGACAGGCTTCGCTTCCATCCCTTTGTCCACTCTCACAAGCTCCCCTCTTTGCCCAGTGTGCCCCACACGTTCCTTGCCCAGCTACAAAGGTGTCTGTTTTCTCCAGCATTGCATCATCATCCTGAACGAAAACCATCACTAATAGCAGACTGGGATACACTGCACAAATTAGTAGTGTTAGGAATGTTGGTAATGCTGCAGGGTACAAGATGAACCCCATGATTTGATCTATGACTATGGGTTTGGCTGAAGCTGCTGCCTTTGCTCGTTATGTGAGAGGGCTCTGTCTGCTCTGTCCTCAAATTCCTTTTCATCTTCTACCTGGTCTTTCTCCAAAACTAACAGGGTTCCAGAAAACAATGGCTTAGGTGTTTCCTAAGGGCTCAAATTCATGGCAGTTCTTGAATGCTACATCTGAACAGGCCTGAAGAGAGAGAGAATCAAGCTGAAGCAAAAAAAAAAAAAAAAAAAGCTTAATATCATTGTTTTTACAGTGAAGGTTTATCTGCCTACCACAACTGCAGCATAGCCAACTTCAGTGGTAGAAAGGTACTGCAATTAAAGAAATCAACCTATCTTGTAATTTTCTAAACAAATTATTTGAACGCAAGCCCAGTAAAACTCTGCAGTTGCAGCATCCCAGATGGGCCTTCAGAAAAGCCCTCTCTAAAATTGCAAGCAAGTAGCAGAACATTTTCAACTCCGCAGAGGTGGATTTACTTCGGGCTCTCATGTTTGGGGCAACTTATGCTGTCTGCGCAACCCTAACCACTGCTTGCTGTCTGGATTTCCCTCGAGGAACATGATTAATGTTGAGTTAAAACCCCTACCTCAAGCATCAGGGAGATAATTGAAACCCAGGCGGTCCCAAGACTCTTCTCAAATTGAGGAGTTGCTAAACCAAAATGTAAAGCTGCAGCAAGATGTTTGTATTAATTATACTAACTAGCTGTCAAGGGGCTCCTATCTGAGGGCACTTTTCCATGGATAATTCATGGCAGCTTTTGAACGATGGTCTGTAATACACTGTGCATTTTTCAACACCATGAACAGGCAGTTACAGCAACTTCAGGCTTCCAGTATGAAAGCACACTGGCTGCTTGGCTCTCCAAAGAAATGGTCTCTCAAATGGTAAACTGCAGTGATTCCTTTGACGAATGGCGTGGCATTTCAAGGTGTTTTTTCCTACCAAAATAGTGACTAGTAACACCATGGAATTGTCAGTGAAGATAGGTATTTAGCTAGAAACCTGATACTTCTGACAAAAAGGTTTCAACAGCATTCGTCTGCTTTTTTATTGCCTTCCATATTTAGGTTCTGGCCACCTTGGGTCTTCCCATGGAGGTTCTGCCCAGAAATGCTTTTTGCAACTTCTTCACATAGAAGGACACCAATACAGTTGGTAAGTATGTCACCCTGACATGAGTAAAATCAATTTAACTGACCAGCTACAAAGTTAATCAATTAGATTTATGGTTGACCTACTTCAAGATAGGGCAAAGTATCTGATACTTCCTAGAAAAACAGCATGCAAAAGTCCATCACCACACGAACAGTCAGGCAGCTCTGCTAAAAGCTGAAGGGTTAAGGGCAAGCACTGCATCCGAAGAACATCAGGCTTCACAGGATGCAGAGGACTCAATTTTACACTGAAACATCTGCGTAGGCTTTGCAGCCTTGGGGAAAAAATGAAGGCTCTCCATGAAATATGGACAACTATCCACTCAAGTTGATAGAGTTGATTTTTGCACTTGAGTTTTGCAGGAGCAACTCAAATGCTCAAGACTTGTCCCTCCAGGTTTTCTCTGAGCTTTTTGGAGCTTGTGGTTCAACAAGCAAAGAGGAAAGGGTGCAAACACTGAAATCACCGTGTTTAAACCCCTCCCAAAAGGGCAACTGCACGAGCTCCTGTAAACCTACATTTAACACTATTGCTCCTACACCCTTATAAGCCATCTATCCTGCGCTAAGCGACAGCAGAAAAGGTTTATCTGCATTCACTCCCAACTGCAGCCAGCAGTTATCTCATGGAATGTATTACTGAGAGTCCTTACTTTTGTCCAGGGATCAGTTTATTGGACATGAATTTTCAAATCCATCTTTTCTATCCAACTGACAGCATTTCAGCGACATACCGTAATAAAAGCTGATTTGCACTGTTGTTCCAGAATGCTTATTACATGGGATGGCAGTTGGATTCTCGTTGCTGACTTTTTGGTTTTGGAATGAAAAGCTTCATTGGAAAAAATGGTGATTCACACAAAGGTTATGGGCTCACAGTCCACAAGAGGCCAAGCTAAAGCAGCTTAGCTAGATCAACCTCCACTCAATGTTACAGCTTTCCAGTCTATGTGGCTTCACACCTGCACTACTGCATCTAGGCAGTGACTGCACTACTAGAAAGGTCGTCGAGGCCTTCTGATGAAAGGCTCCATCCACAGCAGCCTTTCATCAGAAGCCATCCACACTGCTCAAAAAGACCTATTTGTACTGGAAGCTGAAGCTACCAGCAATCTTAGTAAGTCTTTCCTTCGGCTATTCATCAGCCAACAGACTGTACATTGATGGAGGTTGCTCTGTTTACTAGTGAAATGTGCCATGCAGTCAGTCTGAATATCCCAATTCTTTCCCGTATCAGACTGCGTGAAACGTCATTTACAATTAACAAACCTGAAAAGCAGCAAATAATTTTGAGAGGCAACTGAACAAATGATGTCAGATTTTTATGAAGAGACAGTTACGCCGGAGGCAATGCATCAAACAGCTAAGTCACATTAAACCTTCTTCCTAAGAAACGTTCACCTGCTCTCTATTAATTTACTTATTTGTTATTTAAGGACTGACAGTGCTGAAAAATGTGTCATTCCATTAGACACATGGCTGTCCTGCCTCTGGGGGAAATGCCGTTAATGTAATGGAAAGAGATTTAAGGCTCATGTGCTGTCAGCCCGGCTCTGCCCCGAGCAGCTGTTCAGAAAATGCACAACCACCGAAGGCTCCGGCTGCCTGAGACATCGCTCAGGAAACCACAGGCTCAATGGCACGGCCAGAAGTTTCCAAAAATGAAAAGCATCCCTCATCCCTCAAAAGAATGTGGGTAAACAGAGAAAAAGAACAAACGAGGGGAAATAGAGGGAATAGCTGGTGTGGAGGTCAGCTTCGGAGGAATGCCCCCAGCACAGGGCAGTTCCAGGCGGTCGGACGTAACAAGGACAACACTGCTTTGCAAGGTAAATGAGAGCAATTCATCCGTGGCTCTCACAAATATTTACTTTGAAGGCAGTCCCGCACATTTCGTTCAACATCAAACACAGAGAAAAATAAATTTATTATTCGTGTTATTTGTTCCCCAGAGTCTCTCTTCATCCCAGTTATGCAAAAATAACAAAAATAAGCTCCCATTTTGGCTGGCTATTATTTCATTCATTTTCTTTCCAGCTTTTTTTCCAAGATTGCCATTGGAAGACACACTTGGGTGGCTTCACTTGCATACCTTCCCTTCAAGTCCCAAATCCCTCAGGGAGTTTTAGGGTCTTTCCGTAAGATATTGTGACATTCTTTAGCTCCTCGAGTCATCTGAACAGCACTGTTGTGTAAGGATGGCAGCAGTCTTTGGGATGAATTATTACACCCTCCACCCACAGCTATTCCAACACCCACAATGCCAGATGAAAGGCATGAAGCAGAAAAACAAATGCTTGGGGGAAACTGACTACAAGAGTCCAGCTCCAAATGCAGTGAGTGTTCCTGCTGCCATTTCTCTTTGCTGACATATTCAGTGACAGCATATCTCTTCCCTATCCACAGACAGGGTACTGCTGAATGGGAAGTATGCAAGATAAGAGATCCCAACTATTGGGTTGCAGATTTAACATTTCTTTCTAATCCCTTCAGTCAAACTGACTGTGTTGTTGCTTTTCTAGCCTTTCTGCTGCCTGGATTTGTGCCCTGCCACGTACCTATTCCTAGCTCAGAGGTGTGAAGAAAACTGGGTTTGATATCTTGAAAGCAGCATGCCAGCTCTTCGCAGCCCTTCCCTGACCCCTGTATCTCCAAAGCAGGAGCGTTGCTGGGCGAATGCCATCCGAGCCAGCTGGTCCTCACAGCACCCTTTACTATGACCTCCTATCTTTGTGACCTTCACAGTACTGAGCACAGAGAGGACCAGGCTAGCAACCCAAGGAAGAATACTAAAAATATCCCAAACGTGCATTAGTCAGAGGACCATGGACCTGCTGAGAGCACAAGTTACAGCTCACGGTGAGTCTGAGCTCTGCTCTTACAGCTCAAAGGAATCCGTGTATCAAGTGAGATCAAACCCTTCCATCTGAGTTATTTTAAAATAGCAGAGAAGAATTATAGACCTCTACTGCTGCTGGCTTTTGTCCCATGACCAAATAGAAGAATTTGAAGGGGGCTCACTAATCCCCATCAGCTATGGCACAATCCAGCATTCAGTAACTTCCTGGTGTCAAAGCACCACACATCCAAACCATGTTCACTGCAGGGGAGCTGGACTAGAAGACTTTTAAAGGTCTTAAAGGATTCTGTGACTCTGTAATTCTATGATCAGAGCTCTGCCAGTCGGCCACCCTCCTGTGATTTACCAAGAGCTGGCTTCCTCTCACCACTCTGGCAGAAGACTCAGCTGAGGAGAATGTGTGGTCCATCCCTACTTTGGGAAGATGCTCCCTGCAGATGTGGGAAGTAAGCCCTGGAGACTTCTCAGTCAGCTAGGTAGTACCAGGAGCTACTGGAATCGGCACTCCAGTGGGTTCAGCTGTGTAATTCCCATCTGGTTAAAATAAAACACATTAATGTTGGATGGAGGCTCAAAGGAAGTACAAGAAAATAAAGGATAAATTTCTAGCCCAGACAGGGATTAAAGGAGGAACAAAGTATCTAGGATAGGGAAGAAGCTGACAGATACAAAACAAAGCACAAAAACTAACTCCTCTGCTAACGTGAATGCTCTCACAAATAAAATCCTTTCGCAGTTCACAGAAAAGCAAGTCACAATAGGAAAAATAGCTGTATTTTATCACTTATTTTTTACACAGCTACTCAGAAATGCCTGTGCCATTTCCCAAGCACCCCAAATTCTAACACCCTTTTAATAACCCGTGGCAAGTCACCTATCTGCCCATGGGCAGGAGGTGCAGAGGAAAAGGGGTGTGTGTGGGCACAGACAGAGAAAAAAACATTATTTCCCCACACTCACTGCAGCTGGTGCTGGGAAAGGGCTGTGGGTGGCTGCTGTAGGACACAAATAGACAACAGCTGTTTGGCCATATGCTCGATGGGCTCCATAGGGTTAAAGTGTCACCACTCAAAGCTTCTGTGCATGGAGCCACCTGGCCCCAGGGCAGCAGGCACCTCTGCTGGCAGAACTGGGGAGCTGGGAGAAGGCAGGATCATTCTGACGGTTCAGATCTATGCTTTTTCCCTCAGGACTCTCCTTTGAAGACAAAGGCAAGGAAAAGCTCAGATGGCACTGAAAGCCCATCAGAAAACACACTGAAGCGTTCAGGTTGTGCTGAGAGCTGTCACTCCATCGCATTTGTCTTGTGAATGCACTAATGCAACACTGAACGTGTCAGTACCACTCCAGACTGACAAATTAAAGCACATTCCTGTGCTCAGTGACAGTTGTCTTTTGAACACAAGAGATACTTTCTCCTCCTCACTGCTCAGACGTGAAAGGCTCCAGGCTTGCACAGCACAGCACAACCCACACCTTCCTGCCTGCTCCCACTACAGGTGAAATTTTGGGTTTGAGAGGCACCCTCCCTCTCTTAGGAAGATGGCTGTGACCTTTCCTTGCCTGCCACAACCATCCACAACACCACTGTTTCTGTGCAAACATTAATCTTGTGATTTAAGCACACAAAGGAAATGACTCTTTTTTTGGAAACGAACTCCTTGAGTGGAGTCAAGAGAGCCACAAACCTTAGCAGCCTCGCTGTCAACCATGAAGAAAAACAAAGGAGGCACTTCAGGGGAATCCTCTCAGACTGTGGTGAGACAGACTGACCCACGGGTACACAAATATCACAGTGCACATAGTGTTAAAGGAATGGAATTGGTTTTTCAATTGTAAGCCTTAATCCTTCCCAAATCCCTCCAACCCTGCTGAAAGACAGGCTTATTAGTGGCTGTTTACTGAAGTATCAATGGACACACCAACTCTCCAGCTTGCCCTGTGCCATGGGGCCAGGACAGGGCAGGCAGAGCTGCTGCAGCAGCGCACTGCATCCAGCGATGGTCACTTACCATCCCAAATAGTTTGCATTCTGCATCTAATGCCAGGAATGCATTCCTCTCATCACGAAGAAATCATGCAAGATTTAATAAAGGTGCACAACGCACCTGAAAAAAAGGGGCTGAAAGAAACTGATAAATTACTTAAACTATCGATATACCTCTTTCCCCATTGAGAGCAAACCCACGAACGCTCTCCTCTGATACAAACCCTTACCAAATAACTGAGTATCAGCTTTCTGCAGCAGAGACCAGGAATGAACTCTGCTTTTCCCCAAATCTAGATCCGATTCAAACATTAAAAATTGCAATCTCCTTTGCCATCATGAGGCAAGAGACATGAGCAGCCTTCTCCCAGAGCAGTAAGGAGTACAAAACACCACAAAACAAACTGTCATGCATTGAAAAGAGATGCTATTTCTGGTAGAAGCCTGGGCTCCTCGTTTCCTTTGACTGATGATGATAATAGTACTTGGCAACAGAATCAGGGCTTGAACAAAAACAAGACCAAAATGTTTATATAGAGAATTTATAATACATTTTGCAGCCTCTGCAGATATTGGTTTCACTACACCCTTCACCAGGCCAGGAACATTCCCCATGCCCTGAAAAACACAGGCCCATAAAGAGCCCTAGTGAGGGCAGAGCAAGGGACATACATGCCACATGGTGCTGGTGAACTCACTGTGAATTCTGACATCAGTAAAGCAGCTCCATCCTAACACTTCCTAGCACACTAAGTTCAGCTGCAGTGAAATCCTTAACAGAATCACTACTCTAAGCAAAAGCAGCAGCTAAAAACCCAAGGGTCAGCAGTTATAATGATGGTCATTTAAAATATTCCACAAGAATATGACAAGCAGAATGGATAGGATTTGGCTACGGTTCTTCCAGTTACTCCAATGATGCCAATGCAATGAAGAAATGTCATTTAGCTCTCTGGGTATATAGTCAGAGCATCATCCCCATGATGATACTGCAGAAGATCTCAGAAGCCAAACTGATGATTCCCCAGGATGCAGATAAGCAAGCCCACATTTCCAAGGTATCGTAAGGGACATTTTCAAGTCAGTGCAGAGAAACATCTTCACTTGCTAAATCCGATTCAGATAATTTGATAGGTTTAGAACTGGCTGACTGGGAGAGTTCAGGGGGTTGTGATAGGTGGCACAGAATCCAGTTAGAGGCCTGTGCTTAGCGGTGTTCCTCGGGGGTTGGTACTGGGTCCGGTTCTGTTCAACATCTTCATCAATTACCTTGATGAGGGGATAGATTCCACCCCTCAGCAAGTTTGCTGATGACACAAAGCTGGGAGAAATGGCTGACACTCCAGAAGGCGAGACCTGGACAGGCTGGAGAGCTGGGCAGAAAGGAACCAGATGAGCTTTAACAAGAGCAAGTGTAGAGTCTTGCACCTAGGGAAGAATAACAGCATGCACCAATACAGGTTGGGGGATGACCTGCTGGAGAGGAGCTCTGAAGAGAGGGACCTGGGTGTCCTGGTGGATGACAGGCTGGACATGAGCCAGCAGTGTGCCCTGGAGACCAAGGCCAATGGTACCCTGGGGTGCATTAAGAAGAGTGTGGTCAGCAGATCGAGGGAGGTGATCCTCCCCCTCTACTCTGCCCTGGTGAGGCCTCACCTGGAGTACTGCATCCAGTTCTGGGCTCCCTGGTACAAAAAAAGACAGGGATCTCCACAAAAGAGTCCAGCAGAGGGCTACAATGATGATAAAGGGCGTGGAACACCTCCCTTATGAGGAAAGGTTGAGAGACCTGGGTGTGTTCAGTCTTGAGAAAAAAAAGACTCAGAGGTGATCTGATTCACGTCTATAAATATCTAAGGAGCGGGAGGCAAAGGGACAAGGCTGGACTCTTCTCAGCAGTGTGTGGTGATTGGACACATGGAAATGGTCACAACCTGAAGCATAGGAAGTTCCACACAGATATGCATGGGAACTTCTTCACAGTGCAGTGATGGAACACTGGCACAGGCTGCACAGAGAGGTGGAGTAGTCTCCTCTGGAGACATTCAAGACCCGCCTGGATGCCTATCTGTGCAACCTGGGCTAGGGAACCTGCTTTGGCAGGGGGTTTGGACTCGATGATCTCTAGAGGTCCGTTCCAACCCCTACAATTCTGTAATAATATTCATAAGAACACTTGTATAAAATTGGAAGTCCTAACATTAATTTTAGGAGTGCAACAAATGAATAAATAAAATCATGCCCTATAGCACAAGGTGGGTTTCTTGTGCAGCACACACAGTAGCTGGGAAGAACAGGGAGAGCACTGTAGAAAGCACCAATTTATATAAACACTCACTCTTCAGCTCTAGTGATTTACACTACGTGCTGTGCTAGCAAACCAAACAGAACACACAGTTCTGGAAAAAACACCAGTGTGATTTATTCGGGTGCCTTCCCTATTTTGTGTGTAAACAGGTCCACAAGACACTGATCATATGAGAACTAGTCAAGCTTAAAAGCCTCTTCCCCTGTTACACAGAACTTGCAGGTGTCTAATGCAAATGACTACCAAACCAGCATTTTAAGTAAAGACATGGGTACCAAATCTGTTCATCTCAATACATGCACACTACAGCTATTTATTTTTTCCAAAGCTCTTTTTCATGTGTTTTTTTATTATTATTTTTTTCAAAGTTAATTCAAGGTAGTGGACTTCAGCGCTCTAAGTATACTTAGAGCATTTAGCTCAGGCATGGTCACTGCCCCTTCAAGAGTAGACAGCTATCTTCAAAAAGCAAGCCAGGAAATATGGAGAAGAATATCCAAATTAATTAAACCATACACATCAAATTGTGCTAATCTGTATGAAACTAACACAATGTTCAGGTATGAGAGCTTTAAGTAAGATAAACTGAAATTTACTGAAGTCAAAATGTAAGTTTATATTCTTTAAGACATTCACTAGCCATGGTGGTGCTGTATTTGAAGGAGCTGCGAAGTGTTCAGCCCTCCAGCAACCTCCCAGGATGTTACAGCTGCTGCTGGCCATATGGCAATTGCACACACATGCATTTGGGGGAACCAAGGTTGAGCTTCCTGCAGGTAGGGAAAGATTTTCTGTGGACTCTTCATGAAGTGAACAGTCTTAGTAAGTCAAGGACTATGCCTCCAAGGAGGCCACACAGCCTATTTTAATCCTATTTTAAGAAGAAGGGCATTTCCTTACAGTTGGTTGACGTCAACAGGATGCAGCTTTTGCACCTAAGTGCGGGTTACCTCCATCCAAGGGGTATCTTCCACAACACATTTCATGTCGTTTAAGCACTAACATTCAGCACTCTGTGCATCTCATTGTTAAACCACTGCTCTATAGCTCCCCTCCTGGAAGTTCAGTTTCCTCTTGAAAATAGCCACAAGAAAATAAAATGCCCTCAGAACTAATGACTTCTACTGGGATATTCAATAATTAAACCATAAAACAGGAGACCTTTTTGAACACCCACACACACACTTTTCCAAACCATCAGTTTCTGAAAACAGTCCTTTTCCTTTCACAAGTTAATTAACTGGGCAGTGAAAAATGTATTTTTTTTTCCTTCATTGTATACTTCTGCTGGAATAATTACAAATTATATTAATGGTTATCAAGTGTACTTTTTATGGCACCGAAAAAACAGTTCCAAATTCCAGAATTAACACTGTTACTAGACACTTGTTTGGCTCAAGATTTGAAGGAGAAATGTAAGCTTCCAAGTGGCTTTCTATTTAAGGCACGGGTGACTAATTATGAATTTAGATGCCACTGGATTCAATATCTACTCAATTCAATATTTTTCTTCTGTGGGAAAGAGACTCAGAACTCTTTTGAGGAAAGTTTTCCCAACCATGACTCAGAAACAGTATTTTAAAGGGAAAACCTCACAATTGAAGCAACATAAACTAATGTGCTTCTTGGCAGAGTGGCAGAGGAAATCAAAACAATTCTGTTAGCAACATGTGAAAATGGATAATGACAGCAAAAGCTGATTTATACCATAACCCCTCCCCTCCCCTTTAATGTTAACCATGCTGTTGCACTACCTCAGCATTATTTCAGTTCTGAGGAAGTTTATGCAAAGAGCAGCAGTTGAAAATCAGTCACCCAAAACCCAAAGCTTCCTTTTATTCTACTGAAATATCAAACAGAATCACAGAACAGCTTGGGTTGGAAGGGCCCTTAAAGCCCATCCATCTGCAAATTCCTTGCTGTGGGAAGGGCTGTCAAGATCAGGATGCCCAGAGAACACTGAGAGAATGAAGAAACAGGGAGAAAGTAAGAAGCTCAAGTTCTACAGAAATCTGAAAATTAACCTGAATTTACAACAACCTAAAAGGACGGAACTATCTCCTTGTGCTCCTGCAAAGCTTCCAAAAATAATCTCCCAAATACTGCTCCTTTGGCATACGGTCTGGTAACAAATGCACTTCGTCCTACATGAATCACGGGAACCTTTGTTTTCCATTCAAGCTTGAGGTTTTGAAATCTGTTGGAGAGTTCAGAAACCCATTTTTGGTTGTTCAATCAGTGTCTGAAGCTAAAAGCAGACACCTAGTATATCTGCATGGGTGTACAAATATAGCAAATACTCTTTTTTTGCAGAGACTTGCCTCTGGAAAAAAAATGTAACCTAAACATGTCTGTTACTGGTTATTTCACTGCAAACATGAAGTGCAGTACACTACTGTAATTAAGGCAGAATAAACAAACCATTTAGTTCTTTAAGAAACGTGCTACTATTAAAGTCACCCCTCTCTTTAACCCTTATTTCTTCCACATCCACACGAGGTTACATAGAAATTGTTGATTTCCCTTTTTGTCTCCCTGCTCAAGACATTGACAGTTTGGAGCATTTACCCTTGGGTGGATGTAGGGGATGGGAAGTCAAAACAATTTGTGTACTCTTAATTATACAGTTACAGATTTACATTTTGTTTCCACAAAGACTAAATTACAGCATTTGCACCAGCACAAAGAAACAGAATGTCAGACTGGGTGCCCATGCTTCTTTATGGGCTGCCATTTATCTCTAAAAACAGCACCAGCAAATGGGTGCAGTGCCAAGCCACGGCTCTCCAAGGGTGACTTAATAGAGTCATCATTCAAGAGTAGACGGTGCTAATTCACGAAAAGACAGGTTCGTTCTTGAATTTTAAGCCCTGTACTCCAACTTAACTCATTAAAAAAGAAAAACTAAAAAAGAAAAACAACACATGACAACCAGTTGAGACAAACCTGCTCTGGAAGCCACATATGCTTCAATGAATTTCAAATTATGAATCTGCTGTTCAGCTTGCCCATTTTCAGGGCAGACTGGGCTGCACAAAGCCGAACATCCCAGACAGTGAGTCACTGCCTATTCCCACGTCTCCTTGCCTTCCCCCTCAAAAGAAGTTCATGCTCAATGGTGACACCTGCAACGAGTCAGCTGCCACACTGAATTCTTCCACATTTCACCAGGAGGTTTATCTGAAGCTTGAGGAGTTAGTTGGATGCAACAATCCTTATGGGTCCTTTTCAACTTGGGATGTTGTATGATTCTTTGAAACTTGTTTCCTACTTCTTCAAACGGTGAAAGCCCTGAAGCCCTCCCCCAATTTCCCCTACCCCTCAGCCAATGTAAAGCACACAGCAACGTTCATTCCAAACCTGAGATGCTCATGCCATCCGTTGGCACACGTTCCCAGGTCAGTGTATGATGCCACTTCCTCTTAGAAGAATGAGGAAATGCTGCCAATCTCTTTTCCTCCTCTCATTTTCAGTCACTGTTTCACAATGAAGCATAACCTCCTGACATTTAAAAATAAAAGTGTCTGGCCATCAATTTTCTCTTCCTCCCACCTTCTATTTGATAGGATTGTACAAAAATCTATCTTAGGAAGTTTTCCTGCGCCTGAAGTACTGATATTCCAGGGGCTAGTGATATAAATAAGGTACAGGTACACTCTAATTAGTACTTAAACAGAAATTTGTCTCTTACCAATTGTTAAGAAATACTGATCAATTCCACTTAAATAGATAACATTCTGCTACCTAGACAATATGATAAAAAATGTATGCTAAAAAGGACCCGATACATTATTACAGAAAGGAATGATGAAAAAAAATAAGCTCTGCAAAATGCCCTTTTCCAAATTGAGATTGTGTTGAATATAATGCAGATTATTCGGGAGAATATGCAGATATAAGAAGAGAGGAGGTTTGAATTTTAACAGTACAAGAGATTTACAACAAGAGGTAAAAAAAATAATGTTATTCTTTGTCAACTGAAAGAAAACTGCCTGAAAAACTCTGGCACTTGATACCAGTTAAGGCTATTTGAATACTGCAAGATTCTCCTTTTTGTCTTAACTCGGTCTGTGTTAGAGACCACACATCCTTCTGTTAGAAACATTTGTTTTTTAAAGTTATTATTAGACAAGAAGATCTAAAGCAGATCTGTTCTCTGCTACATTCATAGCCCAGATGTGGATATTGTGAGCACGCTGCATGAAGAATCAAAGCCAAGATTCCAGAGTCCTGTACAAGAGGGCCCACAGGAGATGAAAAGAAGGCTGTCTTCAGCATTTCCATCCTACAAGCTATTTAGGGGAGTATGACTTCATACTTGTTTGTTCTCAAGTAGCACAGATGTGCTCTATCAATTCAGAGTTGGAAGACTATGAGTAGAATTAAAGGGAAAAAAAAATCACTTTTGCACCCAAAGTTTCAGCTGAACTAATACTAAACCGACAGGCTTTGTTATATCAGCATCAGGGCAGAACATTTACTTACATAAATACTTACGTTTTGTCTGGCCCTCAATTGTGAGGAGATTCTGAAGCCAACTACAGCAAAAATCTATAGTTAGAAAACATTTATTTTATGCACGCTCTAAGCTAGTCTGAGCCTAAATTTGCAGCGAGCCTTGGTTTTGACATGCATGTTATCTGCAAGACAGCAACATTTTCCCCCCATTTTTATGTCTCATTAGCAAATCAAGCATGGTCGCTTTTAAACAATATATCCCACCTTCAGAAGTCACAGACGATAAAAATCTAAACAAAAAATCAAACAACTCACAAGAGTGAATATACTTGTAGGTCCATAAAATTGACTAGCTGTGCCACAACACAGCTGCCAAGTGTGCCAAGAAAACGGGTGTAGGAGAATTCATTTTTAAGTTGCCTGAAGTTTGCAATGCTTTCTGCCAATAATGTTCACAGGAAAACGCTTTACAAAGCAACCAATACAGTTCCCCTTCCTATGATATTTTTCCTTAACCCACCCCATTTCTACCTCCCTAACACATATGAATGTTATATTTGGCATCTACTGGAAAACAGAAAATATGCAAGCATGAAGATAAAAATGCACAAAGAATTCCAGGATTTGCATTGAGGTGTCCCTGAACATCAGGATGCTGTCCCAACTCACTGAGTCTTCCACAGAATAGGCAGTATCACAGAGTCACAAACACAGTTGCCAAATTTGAGGGAAATATTCTCAGTGCACTGCCCATGTTCCAGTCGGGGGAGTAAATTTGCAAGGGAGGTTCCTTAATTACAAAGTGCTACATTTAGGATCGCAGCTTGCTACTCACCTCAGAAGGTCACCTCTGTTTTAATTCCAGTACTTAGAAAAACATGCTTTGTGCTTAAATGCTGTGTGTACTATGGTGCATTGTTTACAGTACATAATATTTAGTTCGAAAGAATTTGACGCCATAAATGCAAACGCTTCCCCCGATTTCTCCACCCTCCTCCACTCCCCCACTTCCACTCAAATGAGGTTAGCTAAGAAAAAACCCATTCAGAGGATTTAAGAGCTCAACACCCAGTCCAAGCTCTCGCAGTGAACAAACAGCCTCAGTCAGGAGAGTCCATCTCATAAACCTGCTCTGGGGGTTTATCAACAGGCCTCTGTATTTTATTTTTTATTTGAATGAAATGTGTCTATTAGAGATGCCTGTACCAGTAAGACCCCCAGAAAGCTGCAGGAACTACTCAGAATAAAAGACTGCTGCTTTTAAACAGAAACTAAGATCCATTGATAAAACAAAATGGTACTCCTGGACTACAACCCTATAGTTTCATTCACACTACAGAATTATCCGACTCAATTCTAAGATCTCTGTGTTCATAAGCTATTATTCATATGGCACTATTACGAGAAAAAATATTTCACTATGATATTCCTGTGGCAACCCCAGCCACATATACATTGCTGAGCACACAGGCACTGCCTCAAAGGTCTTCCAATCAGAAAGTTCATTACAAATACTTTTAATTATTAACCTGCAGTGTACTAACCTGTGATTGCATTATCACCCGGGTTCCATCCTGCTCATCCAACTATGAAGACTGTTTAGCTTACTCTTGTTTTCATAACACACAGCTTTTGAGCTCATCCAAGGAAATACTCTAAAATCATCTCTATGTGAATATTTGCAAAGGATCAGAGAATAATGAAAATGTGAATAAGACAGGGTTGTGCCTCATATGTTTCTTTTACAGGTCTACAGGTCAAGAATGTCTCTTGCTTCACAAATGCCTAACTCCCTCACATATATATTCAAGTAAGACCTAGGGTACTCCCAGATGACATTATTATCTCACAGGCTGTCTAGTACAGCAGGAAACTCCAAGTTCACTTCCAAGCAGTACTTAAGTGTTTTCAAATCTTTTGTGTCCAACTTTGGCCTCACAGCTGTACATCAACAGCCACTTCTCCCTCAAGCTGACTGCACTGAGATCAGATACACCAGGAATGGACTAGGGAATGACCATGGCACACAAGTCACCCAGCACTTCTGCTACACTCCCACACTGGCCAACAGCTGCTGAAATCAGTGTTCTGTCAAAGCTCAAAACACGACTAGTGGATGGATCCAGCACTGGCTCTTTCTTTAACACATCCCATTTGAAAGAAAACAATCAACCTTCATCCTCAGACATAAGCCTCCGAAGATGGCGCTGCACAGATCCACAACAAACCTGCAGGCAAGAAAAGCACCTCTACCATTAGGATGCCCACTAATTACTGGCAAAGAGGTCTTGCATACCAAAAGAAATGAAACCTGCGTGATATTCTGAAGGTGACTATCCTTTCTACTTGACTTCTCAAACCTTGCTCATGGAGAAAGATGATGATCTACGTGCATAGGTACCAGTCCCTACGCAGCAGGTACTTTAACACCAAAAACAGAGTGCTTACCATGTTAAGACAGGCTCTCAAGTGAATAACCATCTCAGACTATTAATTACGCACAGAAGAAAGTAGCTTAAGATTTTGTTTCGAGAGTCATAAAGAAAATATTCCCTGCCAGTCTGGCAGCTGCACAGAAACATTAGAGAACCTGGAAGGTCTAGGGCTGCTTCCTCCAGATATAATGAACATACCCAGTTGAAGAGGTCTGGAGCCCAAATCACAATTGCTTGTTACAGAGTGCTGGACATCTGTTGCCAAGTAATCTGTTAATTCTTCTGATTCCTCTTATGCAGAAACCCTCTCATCCTTCATGAAAAGAAGAATCTTCTTCTCATCTAGCAGTAGTTCATGTAATTAAATATGATTCAATAAAAATTGGCCTAACTGTAAGACTACCCCATAAATATGTAGAATTTACTGTTAGGAAAAGATTAACCCATCAACTCTGTGAACAGACACTGAGATATTATCAAGTTTTTATTGCCAAGTGTTCATTGCTTTTGTCCAGACAGTTGAAATTTCAATTTGCAGAAACACAAAGTAGTATTTTTAATTCTTTCTTCCTCCTTTCTTCTTTAAACTGAATAGAGACCAGCATCTCATTTCTCTCCAATTAAAGAAATTGCTGGATGTAATCAGTGCATTTTCTCTCCAGATAAGAACGATAAACACAGTCCATAATGCATTATGCTGTATTTCTGGTCTCACAGCTGCTTCAAGCCTCTACTTCTGAAAGGAGATGTTTCAAAGCAGACAGCGGTGAACCTAACTTGCCCTATGCAAATGCCTCCATCTCTTGACAGAAAAGCAGTTCCCTCAGTGCCCAGCATCTCCTTGTAGTGCAAATAAGGAGGAAAAGAGAGCTTGATCCCCTCTCTGTTATTTCAGGAAGCCGTTTCTGCAAACAGTTGCTTCAAGCCCTGCATTTCAGAGCCCGGACTGCAGCACCTCCAGAAAAGGGCTTCCCTTCAGCCAGAGTGCTGCATCCACACGCTCCTCAAGGCCCCTCCTGCTGATCCTCATGACCATTCCTGGAAACTATTATTTGTGCAATCCAAAGCACAGCTCCGAGTGCGTCTCCATGCAGAACAACGCATGCCAAATGGCGTTACAAAGCACTCTGCAAGCAGTACTGGGGAATCCACGAAGCTCCAAGGCACTCTGTAAACAAGCAGGGAGATGCTGCATACCAGACAGGAAAATTTAACAACGTTCTGGAAGTATGAATTTAAAATACATTCAGGACATCTTAATTACGACTTAATTATGGCAAGCACGACACTTGTTTTATTTAAATGCTTAAGGTTACTCACCCTGTTTATTTAGCTTTAAAATGTCAGAACAGAAGCAGAAAAAATTAGCACAAAACACATAGATAAGCAAAGCAAATGGCTGCTTTTCTTCTCTTCACAAAATTAATGCAAGTAACACCTGCAACTTCCTTCTTCTGGTTCTCCACACCTCATAGACAGCAGAGGGTGAGTATGTTTCAAGCACAGGAAAAAGCACCTCAATTATTGAACACGTTGGCCAGGACAGCACTACATTTAACACTTCTGCTTGATGTAATCTTAACTCATACACACAGGCTTATAGCTAAAACAGCAAGGCTGCAGAAACTGGATGAAAGCTCTCTTCAGCTACTCACTTTATATTCTTGCTCTCATTTCTAGGCAGTGGACTGCAAGAAACACAATAAATCAGAAAGCATCAACACAGATGGCAATTTGGTATCTGCCAGCCAACCTCACACCTGCAATTTCCAGGACTCCTGCTGCAGCTGCGCTTTTTGTCTCCTCTCATCACAGCACAGACAAAAGCTGTAAAACATGCTAGTATTAACTAACCAACCACCATCTACTGCAGTAAGGTTCACAGCAAATCAAGGTGTAAGCTGGCAGCTCTGCTACCACCGCCACTGCATCTCTGCTTGTACCATGGAAAGAGGTCATCTTCAGGGACCTCCATTCAGCCTGTGTGCTGTGGCAGTGGCAGGGTTATTTTTAAATCTCAGTCCAAGTGAGGGTGAGAAGAACAAACAGTGTGCAGTACTGAGATTCTGAGGAGGACCTGACAGTTACTAATACCTGAAGGAGGTATTCCTGACCATTCTGGTATCCAATAAGAAGATCCACTCCCTTCATTTCTGTAGGTCATATCCACCAACAGTGGACATCACCAAACTCAGTGTCTGTATTTCCTTGAAGACTCAAGTCAAGGAAGGCAATCCAAGCAAGACTTTTCGTGGGCGCTATTCTGATTTTAAAAATTTTACATATATTTTTGTACAAAAAAAGTTGCAGCCTGAGCTCTTGCCAGCCCCATTTGCAACTCCACAAGCCCTGCCCATTCCCACACCTCTCGGAGCCAGAGGACTACAGCCATTGCTGTGTCCAGCACAAGCCTGCAGCACACTAAGCACTGACCCATCCTCTGCAGATAATCAGGTTAGTTGATCTAATGGTCCTGCTTGTCCTTACAAAGAAAACGAGCTGTGAGTCACTTGGATGCTTGAAACTTTCATATAGTTTCTCCCACCAGCTACTGCAAAATGAAACTCAAAGACAAGTTTTATTCTGTGGTTGTTAGCACAAGACTGCAGCCATATGTATTTGAGACAGAAAAGGTGAAGTAGACAACCAGGGAAGAGTGGTGAAGCTGCAGGACACAGAGGCATTTGGTTTGCAAAGGAGCAAAAAGGCAGGGACAATACATCCATCCACCCTAGAGATGCAGTTCCTTCATGATCCTGCTGAAGCAATTCTACACCTACTCTTCCTCCATGTAATTTGGTCTAAAAAAAGCCTTATAAGAATATTAAAATGTCTTACATCATAGCTTAAAATAGTGAAATGGCTTTGACAACTCACCCCACACAGCAAATTCCCTATAGACCTTTTTAAGTACCTTAAAAAGGGTAGCTGCTCTAGCTACAGATTGAAATCTAAAAGTTAACCAGAAAGCAAAACAAAAGTTAAATTACCACAAGTGAAACATTCATTGCTTCATGGAAAGGTCTTTGTCTAAATACACTGCATTTAAGAAATCTTAATATCACATAATTAAAACCTGAACTAACATGGACAGAGAAGTGGTGCTTTAAAAACAAGGTTTTCAGGATTGTCTTGTTTGACATCTTTACATGGCAGAAACAAGTTTGTCCACTTTAATCCTTCCTATATAACCACCGAGAAAGGCCTGCGTGCATTAGAAGAGCACCTGAGGTTTTCAGAGATCAAGAAAGTAAGTAATAATACTGTAGCTCAGCCTAACTCCACTCAAACAATCAAGAATGCTGTTCATCACTGGTTCTTTTCTGGTTGCAAAACGAAGGCTATTCTTCAAGTTACCTGTTTATGACTCCTCCAATTTAATGCAAGAATGCTGAAAATGCTGCAGGAAACATGCTGTACCACAGAAAGAAACAAAAGGGCATGGAAACCCACAGAACTTGAAAACAAAAAACCGCAGGTAAGTCACTTTCCAATAAAAACGAGCACTGCCCCTGTAAAGCAGAACTAACTGAACGGTACATGGAACTCTCAGCAGACCCACAGAACGCTGGCAAACAACAGTTACCCGAGTCTTCCTACTACAAAGGAAAAAAAGAAAGTAATAGAAGAAACAAGCAGAAGCAAAAATCTACTCAATGACACTGTGTGCCTCCAAGACACTGTGAGCAGGCATTCACTTCTTTCTTCCCAGCAGTGTTTAAGTAGTTCTGGGCACACAAAGCAAATCCTCAGCACATCTGGGATCCTAAACAGCATTACTAAAAACATTAGGCGTCAGGAATTCCAGACCCAACATTTTTATTCTGGTCACTTTGCAAAAAGTGAATAGCATCGCATGTTGGATGATCTCCACAACAACAGAAGACGTGGAGGAAGACTTGGGGGCACAGGCAGATGGAAAATGGGACATGAGTGGGCAATGTACATTTGCAGCCCAGAAGGCCAACGGTATCCTGTGCTGCATCAGAAGGGTGGCCAGCAGGGACAAGGCAACTGTCTCCCTCTGTCCTGCCCTCATCACCACCTGGACCAACATGTCCAGTCCTGGAGTCTCCAGATCAGGAAAGAAGTACAGATTCTGGAACGGGTCCAGAGGAGGTCACAAGGATGATCAGAGGGCTGGAGCACTTCTCCTGCAATGACAGGCTGAGGGTGCTGGGGGTATTCAGCCTGGAGAAGAGAAGGTTCAAAGGAGACACTACAGCAGCCTTTCAAAACTTAAACGAGGTTAAAAGAAAGATGGATAGAAACTTTTTATAAGTGCACATAGTAACAGGACACGAGGATAGATTTATTCTAGACGCTAAGAAGAAATTCTGTATCGTGAGGGCGGTGAGGCACTGCCACTGGCTGCCCACAGAAGCTGTGGATGCCCTGTCCCTGCAAGGGTTTGAGGCCAGGCAGGATGGGGCCCTGGACAGCCTGGTTTAGGGAGAGATGTCCCTGCCCATGACAGGAATTAGATAACCTTTAGAAACCTCTTCCAATCCAAACCTTTCTATGAATCTGTGCTTAAGTAACATGCAGAAATTTCACAGCTATCAAGACCAGAAGAAATTTTCAGTGTTACAGCCAGATCAACAGAACAGATGTCTCCACAAACGTCCAAGATCCAAGGTTCGTGGTCAGACTTCCACTTCACACCTTTATCCCAAGGGATGCTGAAACATCAAAAATTATTCCTGGAACTCTATTTTATTCTCCCCTTAACTAGAAATCACTGCAATTATGTAAACTGCTGTCATCGCATAGTGTGTTTTGAAAAAAAGAAAGAAATCCAAGTTATACTTGGAAATTCTAAAACCTGTGAAGCTACTTACTGTTTGTTTGGAGCAAAATATGTCATTACAAGAAACAGTTACAGGAAGAGACTCATGTTTGCCTTGCATACATTCAATCTTTTCTCTTTGTAACAGTTGGATGCAATGAATCAAAGGTAAAACGAACTGACTTGCCCCAGTTTGTTTCCATGCAACTTAAAGCTGCATCATTAATGTTTAATGTTTACTTCTGTTGGTCGTGAGAAGCTTTTTACATGCTGAATGCATTTCATCCAAGAGATCTTTTAAGAAAAAAAAGATAGAGAAGAAAGCTACTCATACATCCTCTGGTTTCTGTGCAGAGCTGGAAGGCATTGATTTTGAACTCACCTTTTTTTTTTTGACAAAAAAAACAAACAACCACACTTAGAAATAACTTAGAAACAAACTGGCAGGAAACTGAAATGGATGGCAGTCAAACATTAACTCAAAAATAAAGGTCACTTTATCTATGATGATCATGACCTCAAAGTCAAGACCCAGAGAGGTCAAAATGCTGGCAATTTTCTACTGATTATACAACATTCAAAATAGTGAACTACAGGCAGGGGACTTTGGAAAGGACACTGGATTGATACATTCTTCAACTGTCCACATTTTAACCTTCATTAACCACAGGACAGGTTTCTTGCCACCCCAGTCCAGAAATTTCTTGGCAATACCCACAGTGGGAAGATGAGTGGTTGACCGTATTTTGAAAGCATTAGCTTACCAATCCTAATACAAAGTGTTAACAAGAAAGCTTTATTCCAGCAAACATATCTGTTCTAAAATATTCACATCTGAACTTCATGTTCACTTATATCATGATCACCCTTCCAGTAGTATGGCAGTGACTTTCCTCTGTATCTCTTTGTACACGTGCTAGAGGTTGTTCAACATTTCTACCCCTTGCTGGGTAACATACACCAAGCTTTTCCTCCCATTTCTAATTTTAGAAGACATATTAAAAGTGAATATACAGATATATGTACATATATATTATGAAGAACAAGGTCTCTGGAAACAGGCAACTGCTTTAGAGAGAATAGGTAAAAGCCTTCTCAAAACACAGCTTGAGAAATGTGGAGTTTGTAACTCCCTGCTAAGGGCTACCTCCAGATTACAATGAAAGACGAAAATCTGTTAGTCTAAATCAACTGCCCACCCTGAATGCATACAGTGCATTTGAAACACGCAGGCTGGAAAGGACTTTGCATGGTGGTACATATTCCGTGACAGTGTTCATTTCCCTAGCAGCAAGCTAAATTTCAGCACAATGGCTCAAACATTTCCTTGACTATATTCATAGCTAAGGCCTTAGCTACAGAAGAACAACTTGTGAACTCTTTACCTTTGAACCAATGTGACTAACACACACACTGAGTTGCTATTCAGCATGCAAGGTAACCTAGATTTAAAATGAATGCACATTCACAACAGCATCAAAGAAAATGTGCTCCACTGGACTCCAGTGATTTTGCAAGAAAATGAGCAAGCATTAAGAACATAGATAATCCATCACAATATGCACTTCAGGTACTCAGTAAATCTACTTTGGCTTTAATTTATTTATAACAACTCAATGTTCCAGACTTGCATCACTACATTGTGCAAGTACAACAAAATCTTAATCTAAGACTTCATTGCAGGACTCTGCTGTTAGTACCCGCGGCAAGAGAATGATTTTTTTCTTGGTGGTGGTTGTTTGTTTTTGTTGTTTTTAAACAACGGAAGTACAATGCATCCCCAAATACCAAACAAGTAATCAGCAGCTCTTGGGGAGGACAAGTCAAGGCTCTCCTTGTGCTTGGTCACTCAAAGTAAATAGAACTCCTCTCTTAACCAGATGTGTGCATGTCTGCAGGTACACAAGACATACAGTTTTACCATCTCCTTGTGGATGCTTGTCTTTTTGGCAGAGAGGGCTTGGAAGAGGTAGAGGAGTTGATGCTCATACACACCTTCTTTTCTACCACAGGCATACAGAATTTTCAGTCATACACAAAGACATACTCACCCTTCAGACTATTTCATCAATGCTATAAACTCACTTGACAGGTCAAGTTGGCCTCAACACAATCATGTTAGCAACTACTGTGGAAAAAAGAGGAAAAATACTGCCACCTGGCCAGGTCCAACTCCTATGCTGACAGCAGTTCTCCTGATAGAGTCTGCTATTCTTGACTTCCATTACATCAATCAAGTTTTACTTTATAATTGATCCTAAATGGAATATCAGGTTTCATTTTCA
Source organism: Odontophorus gujanensis (assembly GCA_013399175.1). Classification (NCBI taxonomy): domain Eukaryota; kingdom Metazoa; phylum Chordata; class Aves; order Galliformes; family Odontophoridae; genus Odontophorus; species Odontophorus gujanensis. Next base: position 142,104 of record VXAB01004848.1, read on the forward strand.
TGCACCTGACACTACTCTGCCTTTCTGGACTAGCTGCAAGCCATGCAAACCAGCCTTTCCAAATTGTCTGGTGTAGTGAAAGCCTTCCATCTACAAGCCAAGCGTTAGTCCTCCCCATTTCCCTTTCCCTGCTTAACCTTGCAAAACAAATACATTTATTAAGCTTGCCCAGACTTAAGTGAGGGCAGAAGCTTGTTGTCCAGACGAAACCTCATTAACAATGCTATTTATCATGCTCAGCAGAACAGACACCAGCTCCAATTCAAAACAGAACAGCAGCCACCGCAATAGCTATTACTCTTGGGAGAAAGCGTACCCAACCCCTGGGCTTGTATTTCACTTTTGAGGTGGGCTGAAGTGATGCCAGGAACACAACACACAGATCACTGTGTTCCATGTATCCATTCATCAGCTCTCCTTCAGGGGGGAAGTTAAAAAAAAATAAACATCCCACTTTCAACATTTTGGAAAATGCAAATTTTTGGACCTCGGTGTACAGGATACTACACACTTCAAGGTGTACACACTACTGCTGTAGCAGTGGCAGCAACAACCCCAGCCTTGTGTGTCACCAGTCAGATTCTTGCACAGGATTGCATCAAACCGTGACATACACTCAAATACAGCTCTGGAGTGAAGTCTCCAGCTCCTTGATATTAGTTACTATAGTAACCCATCCCTCGGCACAAGCACTCACAGCAGGAAATCATGCAGATTTCAGTTTTACATAGTAATAAATGCTGCAGAGAGGAGAATTTCACAACAATTGTAGCAGTTGGCTGTACAAAGCCAGACCTATTCTGCCTCGTGACTCCACCATGCTGCAGCCCAACGTGCCCTCCTCCTCTCCCACACACACCATTGCCACTGCTGTTAGTTTTGAAGTGGTTTCCACAAAGCCTGTGTTGGGATGGTTGCTGCAAAGGTTGCAGCATTTTTCAACGGCTTCATCAGATCAGAAAACATTCTCATTTTCATATGCAAGAAGCCCTGGTAAAAACAATAAAAACAAAAGCTGTAAAGGAGAGCATTTAAGCATATATAAATGTACGTTTACACACAAAGGAAACACTTTCAGATCACAACCCAAAGATCCACTGGAAATAGTCCATCTTCCTTTCTTTCTCCACCCTGAATGGAAGGAAGGTCATGTTAATTTGTAGGGAAAAAAAGCACAAAGACAACGGGAGAGCTCTGAGGTGAAACAGCATGGTAATTATTCTAACTTTTCAGAAGTAGTTCTACAGGTTGGGCTTCATCAAGCGTGGGAGTAGAAGGGGAAGACACAGAACAATGCACCTCTTGTCCCAGGCAGATGCTAATTTTCTCATGAAATTCAAGAACAAGTGGGACTCTTCCCCATCTCTCTAAATCAGCATATAAGGCTAAAGAGTGCAAGTTCTGCCACCTCAGCCAGGGAAGAGAAGATCAGGCAACTGCTTCTCTGAATAAAACTAACGCATAGGAGAGAAGGGGTGAACAGCTTGTAGAGCAACAGGGGCAAACACTTGTGCTGGCAACACCTGACAAGTCATTGAGTAAACAGAAGGACGAGAAAACCAAGCCGGTCTATTTTTAAGCAAGACCTCATTACTACCATGAACATGCAATGCTTCCCTGGAAGCAGCCAGGATGCAAATAAGAGATGAATCATATCACCAACTCAATCACCTGGCAGTAGGAATTCTAGTTTGCATGGCCACACACAATGGACATGCACTATCTGCTGTCCTGACACTTCTGAAAGTGCGTGGAAGAGCATCCTTCTGGAGAAAGGCTGCATAATGGAGAGCAAAAAAACCTGTTAGACAATGCAAATACCACTGGTGCTTTTGTTAAAAATTTGACAGAGCTCCATTGTTCTGAACACTCCACTCAACATTAGTCTGCCGGAACTTATTCCAGTCTTTTTGCTTCTGACTCTTTATGTCGTTAAAAACAATCTGTCCAAAGGTAGGATTAGACTTAGTTGCAGAAGACAGGCCAAGTCAAAGCTTGCATTTCTACATTACAACCAGCATACAAACTGCCTTGTAGATATAAAGAAATGCTTTGAGAGGTTAAAGGACGTGCAGACCAGTGTGCAATGAGGCTGAGGTAGCATGCCTCAACTCTAGTCAATACTTGCTTCTCTAGAAGTCTGGTGAACTTGCATGAAACCAGCTGACATCATCAACCTGATCTTTCACTGACACATTATCTGTCCTAGGAAACTGCCTCCAAGTTGACCAGCAAGAGGACAACTGCATTTCAAGGCACCTATTAGGTACGAGGATGAGGCAGCAAGGGCACAGCAGTTGCTCTGCTGCCTCCACTGTATATTATGGGCAAGGTCCATAAGGCAAGAAGCACTGCTCCACTTTACAGGAACCCTAGCTTAATCTGAACTGATCTTTAATTCTCCTCCCACAGCACACACCACCTCCCTTCCTGTCTTACGGCAGATAAATATAAATATTAAATAAAATGTAATGAAAATTTATCTTCATCAGTTGCTATCCAACCTGTGACAGATTAAACAAAAAGGAAAAGCTGCAACAACTCTCTTGTTGTGGTTACTACAAAATTGTTACTGTGTACCAACCAGCAATTTATCACATCAAAAGCTGACTGAATTAGCCTGAAAGAAGATCTCCCACCACAGGAACATGTGCTGCACTGGGAAAATCGACTGCCAACCTAAACCTCAGCCTTCATTTTCAAATCCACATCACATTATCAAACAGATGTTTTTGCATCTTCACCTCTCACACATTATGAGAAAGAACGTCCTTCAGATAATTTATGAGTGATCTATTCTTACTGGTGTTCGGCTAGATGTTTAAGAGATTGAGAGCTCAGTTCTAATTACCAAGAATGAGCGATCTCCTTGGAATTACAAGGCCAGTATTTAGTTACTAAAGTGTAGGAGCTCTGCGTGAAGATATTATGCTGTCACAGAATAAGAGACATAACCATGCAGAAACCTGGTAGGACCTGGCACTCTCTCCTACAAACAGTAACACGGTCGTTTAAGAAAGAGAAGTGGGAGAACTACAGCTGGCCCTGAGAAGTTGGTAAATTAACTCTGTACTTTCGTTCCTGTCCCCACACTCTCAAAGATTTCTGACTCAAACAACAGTGTGTAGGTTTACATTCAGTAGGAGAGAGGGGTGGGAAAAGGCCACCCTTTCCTGTTTTGATACAGCTGCCTATTCCTTGGATGAAATGTTAAAGCTTATTTGTACTTCTTTCCCCCTCAACCTTTTATTTTTCTCCTTCACAGAGGTTACACCACTGCATTCAAATGTGTCTGCTGTCAGCATCCACAATTACCTGGCAGCTTAGTCACTTTCCTAATAACCCTTTACATTCTTAGCAAAGCACTTTAAGCTAAAAAAATATTACATTGTACAACAAATAAACACTTTGTTTATACATCATACTGTGCACAGCACCAATGGGTAGTACAGAAGTTATAGCACTTATTTCCGTTTATCATCCTGAAAAATTCTTCTCAGGAAGGAGCATCAGAGAAGCACAAATGTTGCCACCAATGCTGAGCTAGATTCTGTCTTGCTTTTAAGCAGCCCTCTAAATCCTCTACATACAAAAATAAAATTCATTAATAAGCAAAGCACTCCAACTCATGTTACTGTCTTCATCCCATTTTGACTGCTCCAGCAAATGGGCACACATCAGCAGCAGAGTTCTCAGGGTGCACTATTTGGTGATAACTAATTGCTGCTTGTCAAAAGAAAGAGAGGAAACTGGAAACAACAAAACTGCAGTATCACACACTCACACATATATATGTCTTGTAGCTTTAGTACTAAAAAAAAAAAAAAAAAGCAAAATGCAACAGATGTGTAAATATGCATCTAGCTACGAAACCAACTACCAGTCATTTTTAATTGGTCCTGTGTTATGCATCATATTCTTGAAAACGTAACAGAAGACTGTATGGTTCATTTAAATAATTTTCTTCCTGATCACTGTATATTTGAAAATGTGCAAGAAAAAGCCTGGACTGGATTATTTTGCTTCAAAGACTCCTTGGGAGAAATAAGTGCTTATTACCAAGTCCCATCTTAACTGACAGGAACCTCAAACAAAGGTTTCATTATTCATATATGAGCATCTGAAGTTAAAGAGGAGTCAAGAAAAACAAAACAATTGAACAGTGAGAATCCCTTGCCTCACGCCCAGCTTTCTTTTTACTTTCAATTAATGCAGAGAACACCATCACAGCTGCCCAGTCCATAGCCAAGAGTATACAAAGATATTGGCAACATGCTATATGCACTTTAGGTCCACTGCTGCAGACACTGCTAAGTGCCTTCTAACCCTGTGTCCAGGCTCAATTTCTCAGTTTTAAGGAAAATAAACAAAGAACAAAGCAAGCCAGCTTTCCATTGAGTACCTAACCACATGTGACACTAAGCATACATCCCTGGGGTCACACTGTGCCTTATTTGCAGTGAGAGAGCTGTCAGTTCAGAAAGCCTAAGCACGTCCACACTTGGAAGATATGGATGCTAATTCCAGCACTGCAACAGTTAGTGCAGCTTGTCACCTTGAAAAACACTTCAATACATAGAGTTATCCTGGCTACGATGACAGCAAAACCTCCAGAATAAGGAATACCTAAAGGTGTACTCACATAATACCTGAAGCAACACATGTGCAGAGTCTGCCCAGGAATACAAATCTGCATCAAAGGTACCATATTAAGCAGCTTTATTAAAGATGAAAGGCAGTCACTGCTCACTGCAGTACAAGAGCTACCTGCTCACTGCACTGCGAGAGCTACCCGAGGCAGACGTTTACTGATATTAATCATATTTAATTTTATGAGTAAAAGCATTAAAGCATATTTACATTTCTGAGCACTGATAAAGTTTAATGGGGCCTGAAAAAAGCAAGGCAGATTAATGTAGCAGTTTATTTAGGCCAAAATATCCTTTTCCTCAAAAAGGAAAAACATTAAAAGGGCTCCAGTGTTTTTGCTACCCTGTCATTGCCATGTGCCAAGCAGGCTCTGGCCCAGTTCCACTTCCAGGTCTGCTAGGCATTCTTCTACAGCTGGTTGGCCATACACAGCTCTTTCTTCCTTGACCTCAAATTCACTCTACCCACCAGGTACACTCAAACAGAACTTCTAACTGTTTTCAGTAGCTCTGTGTAACATTAAAGTCCTCTCAGTCAACTGTAAAGTGAAGAAGATGAAAAATGTAAACAGTACCTACTGTTTGTAGGTACTACTGTCAAAATTACCAAAGGCAGGGAAAGCATACCTTTAGTAGCACTTGCCAAGTTGAAATGAGGCAACTTCAAATAGCACTGTGATCCATGGAATCCAGCTGGCCACACAAAGCTGTGTGATACACTGAAATGTATCTTAAAATGCTTTCACTAATCTGCTAATATCAAACACACCTATGTATATGTAAAGTACTTTAATATGAATGAAAAACAACAATCCCATGAGAGTGGATATCAGCTGCCTCATTAACAATCCTCCTTTGAAGAATCAATGTTAAGCTTCCGGGTAAATCAAAGCTTTTAGATCATCTTTCCATAAATTTTAATTTTCACCTGTATAGATGCAGATAGGCAAGACTGTTCATTTCCATGGAAGCTGCTGATGGTGTATTAAGTAGATACAGAGGTGTGCGTGCCTTCACATAACTTCTATCATAGCAAGGAGGAAAGCTATTCTTACCTACTTCAGCTCCTGAGCACACTAGTGCTTATCTACAAAGAACATTCAAATGCAGCAGAAGCAGAAAAATACTAGCACACATAAAGCAAAGCGATTTACACACTTCCTTTTACATACTGTTCAAAATCAAGTTACAATTTTTTTTATATGTGGCATTGGGGATGCACAGTTCTTGCAGCACAAAACAATTTTTAATATGCGAAGTATCAGGTAAACAGTTCTTAAATGAAGTCAGATTTAAATCTCTCATGCTTCAGTGAGAACTGACACACACAGAACACTCAAATTTTGGACATACTGGAAGGCTTAAGCCATGTGACAAAAAGAACCAAAACAAAACGAAGTTTACATCATTACAAGAACACAACATTAAAAGGAAACTTTAACTGATGTTTAAAGGTAGACCAAAGCATTTATTTAACTTTTGTGAGTTTCAACGTCCGGGATTTAAAACTATTTCCAATTTTCATAAACTACTAACAAAGTGCAGTTTTCTTTCTTAACAGCATTTTCATTAGTAATTATGGAGAGTAGTAGTATCAGATCCCACTACACACTAACAAGCTCTTCCAGGCTCTATGTCAAACAGACACAGCCTGAAATACATGAACTGCAACACAGATATCTAGACCTTACAAAAACTCAAATTTGAAACACATGTGAAGTAATTTCATTTCCCTATCTCAAAAGTTGCAACGTGAGGAAAATTCAGCCAAGTAGAGTTGGCACATCCAACTGCAAGTTTTACCATAGGCAGAGCTCCAGTTATGCCCTCTGTCTGAGTTTCAAAATGGAATGTAAAGCTGAAGTCACATTATTACCATCAATTAAACAGAAGGAAGTAAACTACACAGAAGGAAGAAAGATGCACCAAAAATGGAAGGGTGATGAAGCACTGGCACAGGCTGCCCAGAGGGGGGGGGGAGTCTCCCTCTCTGGAGACATTCAAGGCCTGTCTGGATGCCTACCTGTGCTGGAGCTGCTTTGGCAGGGGGGTTGGACTCGACGACCTATAGAGGTCCCCTCTGACCCCTACAGTTCTGTGATTCTGTGAAAAGCCAACATTTGGGAACAGTAATAATGCTACATGTGGTAGGGAAAGGTTTCAGCTGGAACAAAGACCGGTGATGATGGAAACAAGCTCTTACACTTGAACGTTTGGCATCTGCTAAGGTAATTCTCTCTTCTTGCATGTACGTGTGGACATCACACAAACACTTCCTTCTTTTAAAGCTAATGATGATGCAAACTGATTAGAAAGCAAATCAGTAAGTCTTAAAATAACGGACCACATTTTGTAAACTATAGACAAATACAAGCAAAACACAGGATCAACTTTACAGTCACCCAACAAAGCACTAACACCGTGTCTCACTCAGGCATCCGTTGCACATTTTTGTACAAAGTTCTCCACAGAAGCATGGTTTCATGCTTTGACAAGCTGTCCTTAGGATTCAAAATACGCTAACCCTCAGCACCCTCGGTATGAGGAGTGCCACATGTCTTCCCCCTGCCCTCATGGTTTATATTTAACGTTTGCAGGTGGATTTAAGAAGTGGATGCACCTATGCAGAGGAACAGAAAAGCTGAAGATTAACACTGTTGACATTGAGTAACCTGTTAACTGAGGATTCTCCAAATGGAGCCGTGCACGCAGTCAGAAAACAAAATAAATCATTTTACAAATTGGAAAAGTAACAGGCAAAAATTTAACAAAGAACTGTTCCAACATAGAAAACTCATCAAAGGGAACTAGGAGCTATCACATCAGAGAAGAATAACACTGTTTGTTTGCTTCTGCTTTCTGAAATTGTTTTTATTCTAATTGCAACATACATTTTAACAACAGTTTACCCTAGTAAATCATAGAGAGCTTTACCATCATCTTTAATGGAAGATATTTTCCCTGCCTCTGCAAACTGGGGTGGGGGGGGTTATTTTCTACAGGACCAACATGAAATTTCAGAGCTGCTCCAAAGCAATAGAAATGGACTCAAATAGCCATGAGTGGAAATTGAGTTGGAAGACTACATTCAGAACCAGCTCTAGCTAGGAATTTTGATTCTTTGCCCAGAACATCACTTTCCAAAAATAAAAACAAAATTCCCTTCTATCCTTTCAGTTGGGAGAGACAGAAAGACAGAACAGAGGAACCATACAAAGTTGGCAGGCCTGGATTCACAGAGCTTCTTTTGTGAAGGATGTGGTCTAAGAGATAAGAGACAAGACACGATGCTTGCTGGACACAGTCCAAGTAACATAGCAGAAAGTGTAAAATACCCTTCAATACCCACACAAGCCATTTTTATCACAGAATAGGAGAGTTTAATTCGTTCTATATCTGAATGAGGTTCTGTAAGCCTGCCAGCACAGCCAGAAGACAACAAAAGTCTCAAGGATTTTGGTAGGGCTTACTTTGTTTTCCTTTTGGGAGACAGAGGGGAAGAGAAATAGAGGAGAGAGCTCAAAGGGAAGACATTTTAGAAATCCAGTTTAAGGGCTGCCCTAGGTTCCATCCTTGGTTTACTTTCTGGAAAGTTGATTATTTTACTTGAGTAATGATGCATAATTTACAGAAGGCATGCATACACTGAAGGAACTGCGTATCAGAATGTAAATATTAGTTTTAAAAAGGAAAACTCATTGTTCCCTGTTGTCATTCCACGGCTTGATGTGTGCTCCAGCAGCTGCTGCTGCTCCTCTTAGCCAGAAATCGCAGGGGGGAAATGCAAGTCTGGCTGAGCTTGCACACTGCTGACAAAAATGCAAACTCCTCACATTAGCAATATTGTTTTATTTCTATCCAAGTCAAATGACAAGGGCATACTAGGACTTCAAAAAAAATATTACCAAGCCTCTAAAGTTAGAGGGGACCAAAAGCCACTCACTTGGCAGCAATAACCCAATTCAGAACTGCTCTTCAGTGACAGAGCTTGGGGACACGGTGGCCATGGGGACTACCCTACCTCTGCATGGACATCTGCACATGCTGCCTTGGTCACTGGGCATCCAACATCACAGAGAAACAGCCTTTTGTTTCCTTCCAACTCAGCAGTCTGGAAAGATTGCCAGCTGTACTGTTTTGGCCTGCCTTGTAACCAACAAGCTTACACCATTACCCAGAAAAGCCCACAGCAAAGGAAAATTACTTTTAGCCAGTAGTGTCAGACTTAAAGAAGGACAAGGTAAGACTTCCCTTAAAAATACAAGTTACCATCATTGTTATACACAGATCCCAAGGACCACAGCATCAGCTGTTATCAGGTCTATCATCAGCAACCCTACGCTTACCTATAGCAGCTGAATACCAAGTCTTACAGCTTTTATATTTACTTAACATACAGAAGCAGCAGTGAATACAGATTTCAGTACATCTTGCTTTCTAAAATATTATTCATCAACATTAATTCAAATGGTAATTAGAAGTGTTCACATGATTGATGACACATTTAAATTACAGGTTTCCAGCTTTGTTGTTTTTTTTTTGGTAAAGAAAGGGCAACTTCCTTTTTCACGTCACGTTTTCAGAGTGCAAGTCCGTGTAACAGATGTCTCACAGATCTGCTTGTCCATGTAATAAGTTAGACTTAAAATTACAACAAATGGTATAAACGACACAGCATTCTGTTAAACTCAATATTGACACATCTGCTTACCACGTGTATTAGTAGCCATGTCAGCCACTTTCTGAAAGGCGTCCAAAAAGGCAGCAGCTGCTACTACTGTAGTCCTGAAATGCATACAGATAACAAAACATTAGCACTGTCTCATTTCTGCCTATTTAATTATTGCCAAAAACATTAGGCTTATAAAGAATGCCACTGAGAACTTGCAGAGGCTACAGAAATATTCTCTTTTATATGTGATTTTAGCCTTTTCCCTCACTCCTTTCTTAATCTCTTTGTTGCTTTGTGTCAGCACTATGGACTTGGAGGCAGCCAGGCTAATTCTGTGCTGTGAATTGCGCAGGACAGGTGCTGTTTCAAAAGAGCACAGCCATCCCCCTTCTAGCTGATTTCCTCTGATGAACTAATATTAAGCAGTCAAACATGAAAAACAAATCTAACACGCATTATACTGAGCCCATTAGCGTACAAATTACAGCCACTGCTATTTCCAGGGCACATGTGTATTTTGAGAAAAAGCATGCATGACCTTCTTTTTATCCAGGATCCTGGGTAAACACACCCTGAATTTTTCATTTGAGCATGAGCATTTCTTGAAACAGAATAATGTCCTAGCAACCATGCAGGTTTGGAGAGATGGGACCTCTCAGCTCAGCCCATCTCCCTCTCAGTTTGAAAAGCATACACAGACCAACACCTGCTCAAGTGGATGACAACAGCAAATGCCAGTTACAGATTTCCAGGTGATTTTGCTTTGCCTCAGACTGCTGCCAGAACTGTGATCGTTTATATTCTGGTTGATTCAATTTAAATGAAACTGTTCTGTAACCTCAAAAAGAAAAAAAAAAATAAAGAACCCACCCGAGAAAAAACAAAAACAAATAAACAAATAAACCCACAGGAGGACAGCAGGAAAGCTGAACCGCAGCCAGAAAGACCAGAGAACTCTGTAATTAGGGCAGATTTTATGCAAGCCTCACTCCAAATGTGCTCAAAATACTGAGGACGTAACTGGCAGCACAGCAAATGGTCCACTGAGAGCATGAAAGATCTGCTCCCAAATAACTGGCTTGAAAGGTCCAACCAAATGCATAAGGTCTCTTCACCTGCCTGAGAGATAAAAGGCAACACAAAAAAAAACAAAAGCAACCTGACAGGTCTCCAGTTAGCCAGTAATATTCAGCCCTGAAAAAAAGATAACCTTTCCTGGGATTTTCCTCAGCGGTGTTTGTGTTCTTAGTCCTCCAAACTCACAGATAATGTTCTTACCCATGTACTATATTGTTAATTATTAATTATATTGCTAATAACCAAGTTCCATTTCTCCATCAACAAGATACAGGGAGATCTGGCTCCAGCCCAGGTGACATCTGCTCTCCCCTATCAGAGCACAGAGAAAGGAACCAAGGGCTCACACTTGCTAGAAATGAACAGCCTCAAACACAGGCTTTCAAGCTGCCTGCTCGCATGCTCCTCTAGCTAGAGAGGCACAACACTGAATGCAACACTGTGGGACTGGGAAATACAACTAATTCTCATGCCTTCCAGAAGGTTTGTGTTTAAGGAGTATAAATTAGAGAGAAAAAAGTTCTCCATTCCTCTTTTACTACTTCCCCTACTTCTTTCACACTCCCTTAATGTGATGGCGATTGCTGAAAAAGGAAAAACCACATACAAGTGTGGTATTTTAGGCATGGCAAGGGAGAAGAGCAAATTCCAGTCATTTAGGGCCAATTGGTCTAAACAACAGCTTCTTGAGAAACAGTTCACAATGCAGAACCACAAAATACACTGCCAATAACCATACCTATTACCTCTGCTGGTGCTGTGAAAACACACTGATGCTCTGGGGAGCGCAGCAGAAATTGTGTTTTAGGAAGAAACTGAGTTTGGATTCGTATTAGCAGAAGCAGACTCCATAAGAGAACGAATTTTTGAGATAACAGAATTGGTCTGAGTGTGGTACATATGGTACTTATTAATAGAAATTTGAAGAAAGTAATACAGAATGTTATTTGCAAAGTATACACCAATAAAGTTTTAATAACCACTGCCAAAAGGTCCAGCACAGGAATTCCCATGGTTTTTAAAGCACAAGTGATGTTAACACTACCAAAGTAGTCTTTAACAACTTTTTGAGCCACCTCTTGATACAAACCTTCTGTACTGTACACTTCTAAATATGACAAGATATGTCTAATTCCATATCAGCCCATTCACTAAGAAATACATTATCATATTTTCATTCAGAAGACACGAAATTTAGTTTTACATTTGTTATGGACTGTTGGTGATAGGTATGTATTCACCTAAATCCATTATGACAGCAGCAGTAGTTTTAGACAGTTACAAACATGGATGTTCACTATGAAATATGCACAGTTTTACTGGGACTTGCTTAGAAAATCACCCTGGCAGAAGCTGTATTTAATTTTCGCATTCACACACACAAGTAATTGTAGGAGATGTTGACTTACCGAAGCTGAGACTGCAATTTCCCAGCTTTATTTATAAAATCTTCCCACACTGGGTAACTTCCCTGCAAAAAGACAAAGAAAATACAATAATGAATACTTATTTTGAACATTCTGTTACTGATACTGCAGATTACAAGTTCAACTGAATCTAGAAGCAGCAACTGTGATTTCATTTAATCTTTATTCTCTAACACCAAAATATATTTTCCCAGTAAGCAGTCTCTCACATTCTTTAACACCAGTAAACAGATAGCATGTAGCAACAGGATGAGGGAAAATGGTTTAAAACTGGAGGAGGGTACATTTGGAGTAGACATCAGGAAGAAATTCTTCACTGTGAGGGCGGTGAGACACTAGAATAGGTTGCCCAGAGAGGCTGTGAAAACCCCCTCCCTGGAAGCATTCAAGGCCAGGTTGGATGGGGCTGTGAGCAACCTGGTCTACAGGGAGCTGTACCTGCCTATAGCAGGGGGCTGGAAATCGATGAACTTATAGGTCCCTTCCAACTCAAACCATTCTGTGATTCTATGGCACTCCATCTGGTTCCGAGTTCAGATGAAACACCAGGTCCTGGGAGGAGGCTTAATAGATATCCCAAGCAAAAACACTGGGGTGTGGAAATGGGATTTCAACTGAAGCAGAGCTAAGAAACTCCTTACTTCGTATAAATACAGCGAAGACAATGCTAAGAGAAGTGTGGTGCTAGGACACTGCACACACATACAGCACATCTCCCAGAACAGAGAATTCCCCAGAACAGAATTCCAGTTGCATTTTTCTACATATGAACTCCCTGTGCAATTAACAGTTTCCCATTCTCCAAAGGATTTTATTTTGTAATCAAGCTCTGAGTTGCCCAAAAGAGAACCTTAAACTGTCTCAAAGTAACACAAAACATAGGGTAGCCCTAAGGCAATCATTCCCAACAGCTGCAGGATTTCCTTCCCAAACAGCCCCGAATGACCTTGGAGCTGCCTTCTGAACTGATGCTGGTAAAGCAGTACAGCACTGAGCAACCATATGCAAAGTTTTTAACGTTTAATTCCTCTTGAAGTTTCCTGTGAACTTCTCCCCTGCTATGGTAGGAGTCCACATTTTCATTAAGAGCTGAGAGACACCAAGACTTCTTACAAGTTATAAAAAGAAGTGCTGTTTTTTTATGGTTAACTACCATCCTTTTCACACCAAACCAACGTTAACTCGCTCTCTGTATAACAAGCGCAAATTTTCTGTTAACAGCAAAATCAGTGATAGAAAGAAACCTCAAAACTTCCCTCGATCAGCATCTAGAGAGCAAAATAAAATATCCATGCTTCCTTTACTAAAGATGCAAGTCTTGCTATTAGCAGAGCAACAACAGGATAAAGCCAAGGGAAGGCAGCTCCTCAAGGCCAATGTTACCACAGCTCTGACTGGAAGAGGCTGCAAGCAAGTGCCATTGCTTGTAACAAACTGAATCCAATCCTTTTCTTGCTCTACCACAAGAGCCCACATCTCATCTTCTTTGGGGCAAAGACAACACCTTCCCTGAACGCTGCCAACCCAATTCAAGCTCAGTACAACTTAACGCGTGAATGTTTGAGAGTTGTGTCACCATGGCCAAAATGACTAGTATTAAACTAAGGGTTAAAACCAAAGTCTTCCCTTGGATTCATCAGTCACAACTTAACATTCTCTACTAATCATATTTTGAAAAACAAAATGTATTTGCATAGATGTTGTGCGTGCATCTCCCACTGAGACACTGCATGGCAAATCTCAGTCAACAGAGGGACTTGGCAGCACCAAGACAGACCCTACCATAAGACATTTGGTACTAAAGCAACTACCCTCCATGTTCTTCACTAAGTATTGCATTTGTTCTTTTGGTGGTGTTTTTTTTGTGTGTGTGTGTGTTTTTCCTGTTAGCAATGTACGCCAGGTGGTCATAAAACCCTATTATATCTACACATGGCAGAGCCAGTGGGAAAGGGAGAAAGAAGACACCCGTTATCAAGGTGGCAAAACCTAGAATATAAAGAGCTTTGTGCTGTGCAAAAATTGCCAGGCATTTAAAAATGAAACCCACTTATTTGAGGGGGAAAAAAAAAATCCCATTTCCTTAAACCTATTAGTCTTGCTGAAATCCCCTACACTGAACGCCATCCCTCTCTACAGTAGCTGCATTTCGGAGTTTGCCCGCATGCCATATATGCATTATGCATGTGTACGCCAGGAGCCTTGAAAGCCCTGACAATTAGCAGCAGGGCCCAGGGCTTCACTGGAATCTTGAGCAAAACGCAAGCCGACAAACGGAGGATACCAAAGCAGCCCGATTATGTTTCCACCTCAGTGATGCATTATCCTGCTAACTGTGCCTAATGGCAGGCAGGAGATTGACATCAACCTTACGCTGTGGGGAAGCTTACGACAGTCCTATCAAAACACAGCTCAGGAAGAAAACACCTTTTTCTTTCTTTCTTTCTTTATTTTTTTGTCAGTCTGGCCACAAAGAAAGCAAAATCAGAATATTCACTAAGCATTTCCATGACTATTTATTCTTTGTCTTTAAAAATGGTTTTCTCTCTAAATCACAACTGCCTAACTACTGTAACAACCCACTTATATTGTTCACTAAATTGGTTTGGTTAAAAATATATATATTTAACTGCAATGTAATCTCTTCACCCAGGCCCTCCTACACTGTCTCAAGAGCACCTTACCTCATTTTGGTCAGAAGAAAACAACAGTGTATTTCATACGTGTGCCAGCAAAATTTGCTGTTTGCCTTTCTGCATCTGAATCAGCACATTCATCTCTTGGTAACGTGGAACTAAAGCGCTGCACTCAAATCCTACTGTCACGTCCAAAAAGCACCTCCACCACCATACTTGTGCTCCTGATCCCAACAAAAGCAGAAGTGCACGATACCTGACACTCAGTCAGTTCTAATATCAGGGTTTTATTTCATTTCCAGCACCCGGGGAGCATTGCTTGCTGGGACAAACCATGACAGCACAGTGGTTCAGTAATTTTTTGAAGTATGTGCAGGCCTTCAGGACCCTAGCAGCAGCTCCTTCTCCATCATCTCTTCCATGTGCCTCCTCCATTCCGTCCTCATTTGGAATTACAGGTCTTGCTTTCATCAAAGCGCCCATCAGGAGAAATACGGTAGTGGCAGAAACCACATACCAAATACCCATGAAACTTAATCCTCAATTGAACATGTATTACTTTCTCAATTTAAACACAAAGAAGCAATAGGAAGAATTCACTGTCTGTCTATTAAGTCCTTTTGTACAGTAAAGCCATTTCTGGAAGAGTATTAAAACAGTATTTTTAAATGCTGTGTTTCCCACAGCTCCTTCTGCAATTTCCAATTTCAAACAGTCAATAAAGGAAACCAATTTTCTTCCCTTCAAACGGCAGGCTCAGGTGCTGGCAGTATCTGTACCAGTGGCAGGATGCCTTTCCTCAAAGCCCTCCTCAGCAAAACTCATGGGAAGAGCTGTGGGCATCTGGGTCACAGATCCTCATTTTAGCTCCTCACAGGTTAAAAGAGAAACCTGTTACAATCCAGATTTGTTTAAAGGGTCTTCTTGAAAATCATGAATGGCTTGATTTGGGGCCTATCTTCCCCAAAATAGGCTTGTGCCTAATTGTTTTTTTCTTCTTCAGATGCCTCAAATCCAACACTCCTGCAGCACAACGCTTCTTTTGGAGGCATGAAAGCCCCCCAGCCCCTGCACACACCCTACTTTCAGCTTGAGGCTGTCACTGGTAAGCCATAACATCCCATTATCGCATCTTATTGCTTAATGAGTCGGTTTACAAGTGATTAGTCACCTGATGCCAGGGCCCAGCCACGCTCCAGCTGATCTCCACCAGGCAGGGCACTGCCCTTCTGCCTCCAGGCTGACAAACAAGATGGTGCCTCACACCTGTCATCTATTTCACCAGACCCCAATTAGGGACAAGCAATAGCTTTCCCTTAGGGATGTTGAGAGGTACCATGCTAAGCTGGTGAAGCACCTGCAACTGGACACTTACACCCAGACACAGCAGGCTCCAACATCCTCGCTGCACTGAGCCCAGCAGTTCAGCTCATAGCACCTCAGGGAATACAGATTTCAGCAAAGGCACAGCAGGCACAGGCCAAGGAGCAAGAGAAAAGCAGGAGAGAGGCCCCAGTTGCAGCAGAGCTCACATGGAGCAGATCTCCACCCTACAGCTTGGGGAGGGCCCACGCCACAGCAGTGGGAAACTTCCTGAAGGAGCTGCGGCTGTGGGTTTTTCTGAAGGGGTTGTGGGGGGTACGTGGGCAAAGGTGTTTGAATTTTTCCTCATTCTTTGGAGAACCCCCAGCACGGCCACTTTAGACAAACACATCTCTACAAGACCCTTAACTGAAGTTTTCTCTTCCTTTCAAGACAGCAGTCCTCCAATGGGAGAATTCCAGAAGAGAAGTTCAGGGATTTCTTGATACAGCAAGAACAGGCTTGCAGCAAAGGATCCAATTTTACTGAAATTATTATTGATTGCATCTAATGACAAATACAGAAACTCAAATTGTTGTTTTTATTTAAGATTACAACTTGATTATCAGCAGCTTTGACAGTAAAAATCCGTTCTGTCACCCCTTTTGCTAAGAAGTTACAATGCCTGTCCTTTCCTCCATGAGGTGAAAAGACATTTCCTTTAATAATTTATTTCCATCCACTCCAGATCCCAGAGACAAGATGCACCTCATCTTTCAAAAAACCCTTGACTGTGCTCTTTTAACAGCTTTCATTTATCAGAAAGGTTTTTTCAACCGTATTATCAGCTCTTGCTGGGATGCTGACTACAAAGGCAACAGAAACACTTCAGTATCTTGTTCAGAGCAACAACCCATCTCAGCTTTCAGGGTGTAGGGAGAGAGACAGCTGTTCTACAGTACGGCAAATTGAGAATCTAATTTTAGTTGTTCCAGCTAAAAAGGTAGGAGAGAAAGGGAACCGGCGGGCAGTGCCCTGGTTTTATCTCACAGGTTATCAAAGCAAGAGCTGTGTGCCTCCCAGAAGAGTACGGAACGTCTCTCTGCAGGCTTCAATAAGGAGGATAAAAAAAGCACTGTTCCTGCTACAGGAGTTAGGCCTTCTCCACCTCAGTATAATCATTCAGCTACATCCTGCCAAGAGGCTGAGTCCCAACCACACAGCAGTGTTACCCAGCTTCACATCCTAGTAACACATCCAAATGCCACATATCTCCCTTTGGAACAAAAACTGTAACTTTGGATGTTGGGAGGTCTCATGCAATAGCAAAGTAAACAATGCCTAGAGCAAAGGATTTACTATATAGATTTATCAGGTATCAGAAACACAAAGATTACTATGAATGTTTCATTTCTGTGTTATCCACTACACTACCTTCAAGCAGTAAAGAGACTTTATTGTGCTAGACACACAATGTGTTAGACAGCACAGATGTTACCTTCAAAAAATGGCCTGCATAACTAAGTACAGTTTGCAAACAGAAGCTATCATTTTCCAAGGACCCTTTAAAAAGAAAAACAGGAAAAAGTAGAGAGGAAAGGCGCAGGAAAACAATGAAAACCTGAAAAAAAGGGTTCTGGCCCCAGATGTCTCTGCATGTGGAAAGATGCAGTGGCTGGGAGTCAGCTTCCACACACATCTGGCACTGGAAGCTTTTCCTCTCTTCTGAAAGAATTAATAGTCATCCATGGAAAAGGTAGCTTGGCCAGGCACAAACGAAAAGGTTACAAAGCACTACCCAATGCTACCACATTTCATTGCACAACTCACACATTCAGCCAAGTCAGATAGGTAAGGCTGCACAGCCCCTTAATAAGCTACAAAAACTCTTGCAAGACACAGCTGAGATGAGACTTACCATCTTACGTGAAGTTCCTAATGACTCTACCCCATCCAAAACATTTCTGCTTGTAGGCTTTTCCTCTTTTGGGGTCAAAAAAATTAGCAGTTCAAGAACCTGTCTTATGAAGTTTTTTAAGCTACATCTATTTTCCAACCATTCACCAAAGCACCCTCAATCTTCCAACAAACTGAAACTTGAATTTCACTGGTGAGAGCGATTTCATTTTTTATGAAGAATCAGATGAAGATGCAGCAGTACACAATCCTACTCCAAGATTGCTTTTGTTTCACTTACCTCATTTCAGATACACCTTAAATTCAAAATCAGAACTGAGCCAACAAAGCCCTAGTACTGGTTTCAAAAGCAGCCCACTGCCCAGTGATGTCCACTGGCTGTTTTCCAGTAGGGAAGGTCAAAAACAGCCAGTCATACTTGCAGCACAGATGCTGCAGGTTGGGCAATTCCTCCAGCTGTAAGACCAGTGAAAACAGGCAACTCTGGAAGGGCACAGAGCTTCTTTTCACTAGAATTCTTTATGAAAGAGTAACAAACTCACACAGAGGTCTAGGAAAACTGAGGGCTCCAACAAGGCAAGAGAAGGGGCTGCAAGTCTGGGAAGTCCCTTCTGTCTTTCTAACCTAAAGATACTGCTGTATACAGGGGAACTTGTAGCAGCAAGGGGGGCTCAATCTGTGCAAAGCACTTGCTCAGCCGGGAATGGAGTGTCAGCAACAGCAGAGGGCATGAACTTCATGGATTTCATAACACAAGCCAAACACGTGCATTGCTGACTGTAGGAAGGGAGGACACAGGTACAAACACGGCATCTGAAAGATTATAGCACACACAAGTGAAAGTAAAAGCATATCAAAGATCAGATTACAACGTCATTTAACCTGTAACTACCCTCCAGGAACTGAAAGCAGGGGCAATTAAAATCAAAGTCTCGTCTCCATGCCACCATTTCATCATCTCCACCACTTGTTCATGTCATGGGTGGGGGTAGGAAATGAGTTTCCATCAGGGTGCTCAGTATAATGAACATGCCAAGCTCTGCTCTCACACGGCTATATATTACCACAACTCTGCAGATTATGCAACAAAACAGTATTGAAGAAACCTCATATGGTATTAAAAAACCTATCAACTAGAGATTTCTTCTACACATCATGGAACCATTTGTTCCATGTCTTCACAACTGTTTGGTTTTCAGTCAAACACAGCATCAGGACACTGCAGTAAAAGCTACTTTAGGGTAAGGGTCACGGTGCTGTACCTCAATAAAGTCAAGACAAAATCAAACTGGGAAACTCCAGAAGAGGACATTCACCCCACTGGGAAACAGTTCAGTGCCATCAGTGATTTCTACATTCCCCAAACCACTTGAAAATTCTGAAGAATTCCAAGATCCCTCAGCACAGCATCACTTAGCAAGAGCACAGACACCAAGTAGACCTCACTATCATTTAAAGAGAAGGGAACTGAAGTCAGGTATGACTGCTGCTAGAGCTCTAAAGCCTTTAATTTGTATTATGACAAAACCTGCACCCACTAGCCCATATTTAAATTGACGCCATTGCCCATGGTTTGACTTTGGTTTGGAGCAGTCTGAGGACCCCCGCAAACTCAGCTCCCCCAGACTGTAGCATCACATCCTGGCTTGCCTCGTGCTACATCAATAAAGTCCACAACACATCCAGGCCACCTGCAGCCTACTTGCACAGTTTGTAAGATGAAGAAACCCAGATCAAAAGCAAACACATTGGAGTTTAAGTCCAAGTTAGATTGGGTGACTGGCAAACAAAAAAGTTATACTCACACTGTGAGAAAATATATCATACATAAACATGAGGTCTCTCCCTCTCTAAACACAGGAAGCTATTCAGAAGAGTAGAGAGCCAACCAACCACAGCTTCTCAAGAAGAACCTTTTATCCCATGGTGCATTAAAAGAGCTGGACATTAAGCAGTCTTCCAGAGGAAGCATTTAGTTCCATGCTCCTCCCTGCAGGTATAAACAAGTTTGAGAGCCTGAATAGCAGATCTCTCCTCACAGACTCATCAATACTGCCTTTCATCCACTGAATCATTAAGTGGCCACTGTGCTTACTGGGCAGCTATTTTCTAAACCCACAATATTTCAGCTGGATCAAAATTGAGGTAATTAAAACATCAAGAGGCATTAACTCATTCAAGTTAATGTCTACACAGGATAGTCTTGCAGCAGAGCCAAAAACCCTGTGCTGCTGACACCACGGATGGGCTTTCATCACCTCTTCCCAGCTCACCTATGAAGCAGGAGAAACCCTCATTTCTGAGCACTCGTTGCTCAATCTCAGCACAGGTGCCATCACACAGGCAGTTAAAACAATCTCCAGGACACTAGAAGCATCAGTATTCTGGCAACAGATACTGACATGCATCAAAACTGAACACAGATGTACTGCACCAGGAGAAAGGCAAAAGCCAGCGAGCAGTTTTTAGTGCCTAGCTAGAGCCACAATGAATGAAGTGCAACTACACTCATCCCCAGGTATTCTGTCTTCATTTCATTCATGAGAAAAATAATTATCACTTCCAAGCTCCAAGTTACTTAGGTTTGATCATGGACAATTTTCTTAGGAGGTACCTTATCCCAAATAGTTTTATTAATAAGTCCCAGATGTTCTATCTATTAAATCAACGCAGGCCTTCAGTGATATTACAAAGCATATAATGCATATGGCAAAAAGAGTTCTGTTTGGTCAAGAAGTGGGGTGGCAGTTTATGTGGAAGGCACAAGTTGAAACAAAAGAATGAACCCCTTTACACCGTGAACTGGACTTCTCTAGGTACACGCTTGTCACTAGCACTGTACACCAACAGAATCAGCATTCACAGGTCTGTTCCTGCAAGATCACTTCTTCAAAACATCCAAGGTGATTTCTTAAATGCTGTTTGTACACCTACTTTCATTGGCTAGAGCTGCAAAGAAATACAGAGCTCATGTAGAGCTTCGCTAGACAGATTGCCAGATTCTTCACTGCCTATCACTATCACCCTGTGGGTACGATGCTTCAGTCATACCTCTCCACTAAGGAACAGACAGCCCTTAATTTCAGTTACGGAAGAGCACAACTTGTGTTGAGAGCTGATCATTCATTTGTAGAAGTCATCTGTTTTGCCTGCAAACATTGGGTTATCACAGGGGAAACAACAGCAATGAAGATAAATGGTGTGCGTGGTGTGGATGTGCATAGCAGTAAGTGTAACATACAAGGAGCTTATACAGCCATCCCCTCATTAACTCCGTGCTCCACATGCCCTCAATTTCTTCCTGTCCTAGGGGAAAGGAGCAGCAGTCATGGAACCTGCAGCCCTCCTGTAAAATGGAAGCCATTCTGCGGGAGCTAAGTCACACGCTTCCACAGCACTTTGAAGATGAGAACTGCCATGGTCTAACCACAAGGCTACCAGACATTTTGTCTCCTGTCCTTGCAAACATCTCAGCAGTCAGGCTACCTCACAGCTCAGCAGGAAGAAGTCAATTACCATTCTTAAAGGTCAACGAAGATAGCAGTGAATGGGGCAGCACTCAGCATCTTACAGCACCAAGGCAGACATCATCTGGAGCTGGAAAACCAACACCTGAAGAGGCAAATGCCCCTTAGCACCCATGTTCATGTTCTCTGAAGCAGACCAGCTCACCTCTTCAGCCACATATCCTACCCTGCTCTGTGACTGAGTGCTTTCTGCTCATCTTCAATGTTACACACACATAGACCATGAAAGTCAAAGATGTATCTTAAAAAATAATAAGCAGAATATGCTGATTACAGGTACACAGGAACTCCACTAACTGCAGCAACTACTGTATCCTGAAAAACACATCACAAAAAATATAAAAGGAAGGTAGTGGTGTATTTTTATATTTTTTTTTTTTACAACACAACATACACAAAACTGAGGAAGGAAGCAGCAAACTCTCCCAACTATCACCCTTGGTTAGGTATTAACCAGTGCTGAGTCTGTAATTACAGACTTCTTGTCCTCCAACATTTGTTCAGTCAACTGTTTTTCATGCAGCACTGCACAAGTCCTTCCACGCTTCCAGCATGGCAAGCTCTATCACACAGCCCTTGGCATGCCAACAGATCCAAAAGTACTACTTCTGAAAGGCATGACAAATCCCTGCCTTCAGTGTACCCCAGAACGAGCCCGCCCTGGACACGTTTATGTAGCAAATGCTCAGCAGTTGTATGAATTGTTAGCACTCATACAGGTATACGTGGACTAAGAATGTGTCCCTAATAATAATAAATAATAAATGCTTTGCTAGTAAGTTCCCAGATATGCCATGCTGTCTGAGCCCCAGGACTGAAACAGGCATGCATCAGTGCTCTCCTGCACCAGCATTCATTCAGCCATCCCTCCACACCCCTGCCTCCCCCATAGAGATGTTTAGAGAAAGATGCTGCAGCTGCTTCAGAAAGGACCAGAATTCCAGTGCAAGAAACTGACAGTGCGGG
This sequence comes from Odontophorus gujanensis, assembly GCA_013399175.1. Classification (NCBI taxonomy): domain Eukaryota; kingdom Metazoa; phylum Chordata; class Aves; order Galliformes; family Odontophoridae; genus Odontophorus; species Odontophorus gujanensis. The sequence goes on from VXAB01004848.1 coordinate 164,277, forward strand.
GCAGCAGGTGGTTTGCAGACAGCAGGGTAGGAAATCAGTGTCAATGTAAGAAATCAGTGCAACGAGCTCAGCACCGTGTGCTGTGCTGATGAAACCTCTAAGAACAAGAAAATGGGGAGAAACACTGAAGCTGCACGAGGGGAAATTAACTTGCGTCATGCTTTTTGGGAAGAGGGAGAAACATCCGTTTTCTGGGTTCGGAATAGATTTAGGTTGCCCTAAAGTCGGTCATGCCAGGGATGTGCCAGTGCCACAAAGTGTATGTGGCAAAGGGAGAACGGTGGGGTTCCCCTCCCAGCCTCACCTGCACACAGCACATTCCACCTTTTCTGCTCTCCCTAGAACAGTTACCATCCCCAAAAGCTGGACTGAAACTAGACCTTCAAACCATTGAACTGAACATTCCTCAGCTCCGCAGAGTCTGGGCTTTAAATACAGCCCAGCTGCAGTGCTGTCAAATCACTCTACATCAATGGCAGCAGCTCTGCCAGCTCCCTGTACACACAGGCTGCCCCTCGGACAGGGATGCAGAGGGTCCACAGCTGCACTTGTCAGAGACACCACCTCAGCCTTTCTGTCTGTTCCAGCAAATATTTTTGTGACTCGGTTTATATTATTGATGTGAGCAGCACAAGGCCATCCACCCCTCACAAGCAAAACATGCTTGCTTAACAAATGGTTCTTAATCCTCGATGTGATCACCCCCCGCTCCATCTTCCACAAAAAGCAAGATTAAAATGCTGCTTCTCACCACTCACATCCTAATCGCTGATAAGAGGCTGCAAAAAAATAAAAAAAATAAAAAACCAAATATTTCTCATGCCCATATGCTCACTTCTTTCTCCTCGGGTGGGAAACAAGGGCAGGAAATTTGCATGGCTGAAGGCAAAGGGATGCTGCCTTCCCATCCCAGGGATCCACTGGGGGGAAGGGGAATGGTCACTTCTTTTATAGTATTACAGTAGAAGCTGCTGCCAAAAGTGCCTGCTTTGGCAGGGGGTGTGGACTCAATGATCTCTAGAGGTCCCTTCCAACCCCTACAGCTCTGTGATTCTGCGGTTTTGTTCACAGTTTACAATCCTCCTCATTGCTGCACACCCACTGCATACGGGGAGGTGGCTGAGCCTCACCCGAACCACAGAATTCAGCAGACTCTCTCACTCTGTATAACTGAACTCATGGACAATCAGCACTGGTCCAACTGCTCTTTATCCATCCTCCCCCCATGCCTACCCCATAGTGCCGGGTGCTGCAAGCCCTGCCTACCAAAACACCTGCTGGCAACAGAGAGAAGACAAATGAAGAACACGTGAAAGGAAAAGAAATGGCATCAAGCAATGAGCTGTAAACACTGCTGATTTCAGTCTTTTCTTGTTCTCCTTTTTCCACTGCGATTAAAAGAAACATAAAATTAGGACTCAGAACAAAAAATAGCATTAAAGAGAATACTCTCTGCATGAGAAAACAACATCTTTTGAAACCCTTACACAACAAGCCCTCCCAAAAATTATCTGCAGAGATTTACTCTGCACTACAAGAAATATTGAAATTAACTGCACATTACAGCATCTCATTTCTCAGTTGCCAGAAATGAGTTACAAACCACTCAGATCAAATGCTCTCTTCCCACAGGGAGCCTGAGAAAGTATGTCGTGTTCAAAATGAAACAGCCCAGCACTTGAACGCTGCACACAGAACTACTCCTCGGAGGGGATACGCACGCTTTATTTTTTCTTTTATAAACTTCCATCACTTGGAAAGAGATCATTCAGAAGACCACGACAAATTCTAAGTGCCACATACTTGGTGTGTCCATGCATCGCAGGACACGCCAAGGATGTGACAATGGACAAAAAACTTAGGGATGGGATGGGCAGGATTTTCCCATTTTAGAATTCTTTAATCTGGCCTTGAAATGCAAGAACTGAGTTCTCAAACACAATGGCTGAGTACAATTCCCATTGTAGACCTTTCACAACCAGCTCCATTACCACGTATGCTTACGTACTACTCAACAAACACAACCCTCTTTTTGCATGGAAAACACGCATTCCCCGCGTCACAGCACTGAAGTTCCACACATTAGGTTAGACATTAAAAGAAAATTGTTCACTCAGAGGACAGCGAGGCACTGGCACAGGCTGACAGAGAGCTGTGGGTCCCCCATCCCTGGAGGTGCTCAGGATCAGGTTGGATGGGCCCTGGGCAGCCTGAGCTGGTGGGGGCAGCCAGCCCACGGCAGGGGCTGGGGCTGTGTGGGCTCTGAGGCCCCTTCTAACCCATCCTATTGGCATTAAAATGCTGCGTGAGGTGTTCATGTTATTTGTTATATTTATTCATTACATTTATTGGATGTGTTTAACTTAATATTCTCGAAGTGACATAGCTTTGCCCATTATTAATTTGGAGCTTGTTTGGTTGTGTATTAAGCACAAAACTGTTTCTGGGAGAAGGCAGAGAAAAAAACTGGAGTTTCCGGAGAAAACATGGAAGGCAGATAACTCAGCCAACATGCAATAAACCCACTATCAAAAAATGTGACACATCACTCACATTGGCCTGCAGAGGCCTCGTTAACTTCAAAAGTTACCACAGCACTGAGACAAACGGACACGAGCAATCACGTTACTCAGGATTACACTTCTCGTTTCTGTAACCTCACTGACATAAAGGAGAGCTCTGAATTAACCACAAGTACACCTGAGCTAGCTGACTATCAGTGTGAACAAAGACAAAAATTAAAAATCAGTCCGTACGCAGCACGTGCTCACTGCCATGGCTGCACCACCTATCTGCAGCCACTGGCACAACTTCAGAGCACTCTCACTATGGTGTTGATTAACCCCGCTGTCTTCACAGTGAAGATGAAGGCAGAGCTATACACACGATAAAAAGAACCTGCAAATTATTGAGTTAAAAAAGGTGAATGCTGCAGCAAATCCCTCAGCACTGCAGGGCATATGGGGCCTCGATCTCCGCCTGTAATGAGAAATAAGACGTAGATAGCACACTGGGAGCGCGTGGGCAGACCCCCACGCAACATCTCCAAGGTTCTGCCAGAAGCCTGCCCACACAGCCCCGACTGCATGAAGCAGCACTTCAAATGCTAATTTCCACTTTACTACTAAAGGTATGATTAGCTGCAAGGCTCTGCTTCGCTGTCAAAAATAGCTGCTTTATTTTTTCCCCCCCTCTGGGAAACTGTCACAATCCTTGGCGCACAATCCACAGCAAGCCCGACTGCGTCTCATCGCACTGAAGCACAGGTACCAACTATCTGTGCAACTCATGCTAAATAATGAACAGATTCTTTAACCACGCTGCTGAAGATGCACTGAGATTTTTCCCAAACCTTCCTCCCCGGTAATTTCCAGTTCACCAAACAGGTTCCACTACCGTGGTGGATTAAAATCAAAACTCACACCTGCCCCCATCTCCATACGCTCATGTCAACGTGTTTCTGAGAAACAGCTCTCATTCCCATGCAAGTAACAGCCAACGTCTATTTGCTTTAGGAGCATCAAAAATGGAAGTGTGTCGCTCCCGGAAAGTAGGGAACGAACACCATCACTGTGCCTCGTGCCCGAGGTCACAACCGAAAGCTCCCGCACGTTCCCTGCAGAGCCCACTCCACCCGATCCCAGGATTTGTGAGTGCGCCCTGCCCAGGGTGGGGTTTGCGGATTTACGTTGGAGCGGAGCTGCTCTGAAGCAGCAGCGGGGCCACGGGCGGCAGGACTGCTGCATTGTCTCGTCAGATGCACGCACGCCTCCTTCTCCTCCTCCTCCTCCCCGCAATCCGGCAGCTCTCAGCGAGCCACGCTTTAATTAAATGTCTCCCAGGATCTGTTCCCAGGAAAGCGCACCTGAACCCTTGCCAAAAAAACGCAAGCGGCTTCTCCTCCCCTGAAATACACTGGAAGCCGTTTGCTCGCGTCCAAGAGCAGCTCTCATCCTCCTCCAGCCCCGGCTTTGGGCGGAGGATGCCCTGCACCCACTCAAGCACCCATGGGTGCTCCCACCCCTCCGGTTCTGCAGACCTCGCGTCCTCTGCGGGGCCCGGACGCACACAGCCTGTCCTTGTCTGCAATGTTCTGCAGCACAGGGCTGATGGAGGCACGGCCGGCACACGCTATTCACCGCCACCAGCAAAGGGCGGGAAGCAGAAGTGAAGGCTGCACGAATGCCAACGGGGAATTCGGAGCTGCACTCCAAGGGACCCTCTGAGGGCAAGGTCTGTGTATGCGGCTGGGAGAGACCGGTGAACTCGCACAGAAAGCAGCTATCGCTCCCTCCATGTGGATACACGGGGAGCTGGAAATAGGCGATCTCCATGGAGGTCTTCTCCAACCCAAGCCACGCTCTGAGCGTGGAAAATGACACCACAGAGCGAGGCAGCGGAGCCACAGCCAACTTCGAGCATCTCCAGGCTGAGGTTCCCTTACTGCGCTCACCGGGAATCCCTCCGTGCCCTCCCCAGCCCCACCCAGGGCTGGCACCCGCCTCGCTGCAAGCAGCACCAAAAATGAAACGAGACGCTAACGGAAAGGAAAAGAAGGTGGAGGAGGGAAAGAGAAATATATATACGTGTGTGTATATGTTAAAGGGAAGGGGAAAAAAAAAGCACCGGACAGGTTCGGAAAACGCTGTCCCTGCCGCATGGTAACAGCACACCGTGGGATGGGGATGGAGGGAGGGACGGAGCGCGCTCCTGGGGCCGCCCGAGCCCCACGCAGCTCCCCGCTGCCCTGCGCTTCCCTGAGCAGTGCCGCGGGCTCACCTGGCCCCGGCCCTTACCTTCATGTCGCTGATGATGGTCTGGAAGAGCCCTCCGAGCGCGCTACATTCCTTCTCGATCACCGCCTCCATTTTCCTCGGCCGGCACACGGCAGAAGGAGGACGGGCACGGCGCTGCGGTTCCGCTGCTCGGCTGCGGACAAACGAGACCCCCGCTCCCACCGCACCGCCACACCCGCGCACGGGGCAGACGGGCAAAAAAATCAACAGCTCCTCTCCGCCTCGAAACGATTGCCTCTAAAAACGTAAAAAAAAACGAGGGGAGAAGAAAAGAA
>VXAB01004848.1:169376-305823 GCA_013399175.1 Odontophorus gujanensis
AAAAAGAAAAAAAAAAAAAAAAAAAGGAAGGAGCGCAGAACGCGCTACGCACAACGCGTGGCCCCACAGCGGAGCTCCGTGCAGCCCCGCACCGCGCTGCCCTCTCGACCCCGGGCAGCACCGCAGCCCATCGCTGTGGGACCGGCGGGCGCTGCAGGAGGAGCGCCAAACGATAAAAAACAAAACGACCGACTGGGTTCGTCTATGGAAAGACACGGCACCGCGTGCTGTGCCTGAAAGCTCGCAGCGCAGCACCGAGCGACAACACTGCCGCCCCGACCCGCTGCCCGCCCGCCCTGCAACGCCCGCCGATCCCCGGCGGCGGATCCGCCCGAGCACTGCCGCTGCTCCTCCTCCTCCCGCCGCTGCTGCTCCGCAGCCCGACCCCGCCCCGCTGCGTCACGGCTCGGCCCGAGCTGCGTGCCGCGGGCACCGCTGGTACCGCGGGTTCGAGTCCCGCTGTCGCCAGTTTTTGCCCCCGAGAGCCAGCAGTGCCTCCAGCTGGACTGGGACACTAGGCTGGGACTGCTACCCTGCTGTTACTCGATGTAATTGAGTGAAGTTATGTTGTTTCAGGTGAAAAATGCCAAGCGGGCTGCCTACCTGGGCAGGAAATGATAGAATCGTACCACACCTAGAGTTGGGAGGGACCCATAAGGATCGAGTCCAGCTCCTGGCTCTGTGCAGGCCCGCCTCAAATAGCGGCTAAACATCCTCATAGAAGACACCAGCAAATGCTTTTGGAAAATACTGAGGTTAAAATTCTCTATGGACACATCCAGACTAGGGGCCTGCAAGCACAGATGGGTGTACTTTGTGTAATGGTGCTGGAGGTGTACGACTGTGTACCCAGAGCCGTGTGACTTCCGAGCTCTGAAATTAATCATAAAAGCATGAATTATCCCGAGGTGGAAGGGACACACAAGGACCTGTGGGTGACCCATCCCTGGAGGCGCTCAGGGCTGGATTGGATGGGGCCCTGGGCAACCTGAGCTGGTGGGGGGCAGACCTGCCCATTGCAGGGGTTGGGGCAAGGTGGGCTTTGTGACCCCTTCCAGCCCAAGCCATCCTGTGATTCTGTTATTCTGTGATCTTTAGGTGTTTGTTTTTATCTCCACCTGTGCTTACACATGACGGTAAACACACAGTCAGTAACTGAGATGGAAAGAAAAAGATATTAAAACTGTTTATCAGTTACTACTGTTATTATGTATAACCTATTTAGTCCTCGTCTGAGAGTAAGCAGTGCAGAACACCATCATGTTTTGCTTCACTTCAGTCTGGATTTAGGCCATGCAAGGAATGGATTACAACCTGTGTGTTAATTTAGCAATGATGAAAAATAGCAGACAGGATTTGCAAAGTAAAGGGCTGACAGGTTGCAGAATGCACAGTGTGTATGGGACAGGATGGAGAGAAATCCCCTTCTGTAAAGGAAAGGTTGTTTCTCAAGGAGTGCATTAGTGCTTCTGTTAATAAATCAGTGCTGGCTGCTCTGTGCTCGGCAACAAATCTCCACAGAGTGATGAAACAGCAAGCAGGTATGCAATAGAAAAATGAAGCAAGCATTTCAAGCTCCAGTAAATTGTAACAGGAGAATCTGGCTCATTATGTAAGGGAATTATTTTTACCTTGCAAATTTGCAAGGGAAAAGTTATGACGAGAACCTTGGTAAAACACTGCAACTTGAATTCCTGACCTGAACATCTCTGTAGGGTGGAGAGCTCGCTAGTGGAGGGGTCTGTCAGAAAGTGCTGGTTCCAGAAAAAACTGAACCATCAGGATTTCAACAGAGTGTACCTTCATAGGACAAGAAATCAAACTGGAGCATCACCGACAGAAGAATTGTATTGCTTCATTTCACTATATTTTCATTTCAAATATTAATTTCATTGCACATGTCACTTACTGATTCTGTAAATTTTGTATTTTCAGATTTTTGTTCATAGCATAGCAGCTGAAAAATAATAGTTTAAATAGCTGAAAATATAGTTTAAAATCATCAAAATAAGGTTGTGATGACTGAAGCTTTTCTTTGTCAGTGAAGGAAGCTTCAGACTTTAAACTTTCTTCTTCCTTTAGTCACTTTTAACGACAGAATTTTCCACAAGATGGCAATTCAGCTTCAGCCGGCTGAGAGAGTGAGCATTTTTCTTCAGAGACATGAGCCCAAGTACTTGTTTAAAGTGCAAGTAAGAAGTAGTCTGGTGATGCTACAGTACTGTCAGGTCACCATCTGTCTTCTTATTTCTGGGATCTGCTTGACTGATTTATAGCAAATCACTTCCTGCAGGCATTATTTGCAAAACTTCATTACGGTCAAAGGCTGCTTCTGTACTTGGGCGCCCTCGTTACAGGGCATAGTTTCATTTCCAGGTGATGACATCCTGTACAATATCACGTTGCATGGGCAAATGCCAACTCCACTTCTTGACAGTGGAAAGGCTAAGTTCCTCCTTTCTGGCAACCCCCAGCACATGTCAACCTTAAAATTTGGTAACAGCACGAGAACGAGTAACCGTGGTGCTCATTTAAGTCCTGTTCTTATGAAGATTTAAGCCCACTTGCTCTTGAATGTGAGCAGCCCTGTAGAAAACTAGATTACACATGCACTTAAGTGTTATCAGATTGAAGTCATAGAACAACAATCACAAAAGGTACTTAATCACCTTTAAATTACAGTGTTCCTAATTTAGCTAATGTTATTCCCCAAGGAAAAATTGCCTCATCTTGCATACAATCAAGAAAGAATCAAGGGCTGTTCCTTCAAGTGGTTGACAGTTCAAAAAGAGATACGATTAAAAAAAAATGGTTGCTAAAGGCTGAAATATTTAATTGAATTATCTCTCTAAGAAATTGTTGCAAATTAATAGTATAATACTCCATTATTTTTCCACATCGTCTTTCGTTCTGAAGCCTTCCTAAAATATGTTCATAAACTTGAAAAACAAGTGTATACGTTTTGTATGGAACAGGTATTCTGTCCCTGATGGAGACTTTCTGGTAATCATTTATATTTCAAAGGACAGTGGTGTTTTTCCTTTTTATCAATTCAGGAAAATGAGCCCAAGCACTTCCATGGCGCTGAGTCCCTGGCATGATTTCCTTCATCCCTCCAAGTGCTCACTGGATCCCATCCTGCTCTATTCATGCAAGCAGGTGAGGACACTTCATACTGCCTACTACTATGGAAAAGGAAGGTGGCAGGCAACACAGCCAGAAGGATGGGAAAAAGAACTGAGGAAAAATGGAGGGAACCCAATGGAGTCCATGTGAGTGCACCATCCCAGTGGTATTACAGTCAGTAATAAACCCTCCCTATCACTAGTGAGAAACCCATATTATCTTCAGAAAAGATTCATTAGTCACTGCTTGTATGTGTGGTTAGGGAGCTGTGGAACAGGTGTTCGTGGTCCCTGGTTTCAAAACATGAGAAATAACATTTTGTTTCTCTAACTTTATTCAGATTATTTTTACATTCCAAATTGTTTTTAAATTATCAAGCAGCATAACTGTTGTGTGGGTACCTCTGCACACATTTCTGCTTGCTGGCAAAATAGCAGCTGCTATTGCTTTGCCCGGATTGATTTGCACGGAACAGCTCTATCTAAAGCCTACCTACAGGCAACAGCTCTGCAGCAAAATATCAATGTGGTCTCATTTTTGGCTGTAATCTTTTCACAGGAAAAAAAAAAAAAAAAACCACAATGAAACGGTACATTTTCAAAATCCAACATGGGATGTAGTTCGTTCAGAGCACGCTGAGGATGAGACGCTTCTTTTTATAGGACTAAAATCTATCTTCCCTTCTCCCCAGTACATGGGAAAATGAAGTCCATGCCACCACTGTCTCTATTCACAAGGCACAAAAGATAAGACTCAGAGCATTGCTTGGATATTACAGACTGGTGGGGTTTTTATTCTTTGGTAATGGAAACCGAAATGTTCTTGCTAACATTTGCTGTCTCAGGCTGATAGGTTCAGTTAAGGTGTGTAGACCTACCATGTCCTTCTGCCCATCTCAAACCTCTCACAGGACGAAGCATTGGCACAAACTGAAACACAAGAGGTTTCCCCTAGAACATCAGGAAGCACTTCTGTGGTGCAGGTGGCTGGGCACTGGTACAGGCTGTCCAGAGAGGCTGTGGGGTCTTCTCCTTAGACATCAAAAGCCACCTAGACAAGGCCCTGGGCCTCTGCTCTGGGTGTTTGGATTAAATTTCCTCAGTGCATTTGTGAAGGCAAGCAGTGAGTTTTAAAAACAAAAATTTATATTTGCATTAAGCACTCTGAAGAAAACAAGCCTATAATAGGTGTCATTTTTGCAAACAGTTTGTGTGCCCCTCTTCTTGGCAGCATCAGCTTTGACTTCAGTAGAACCTCATAGAAGTACCAAAGTTGCCTGCTGTATTGTACCTCCTGCATCTGCATTAGCCCAAACCTTCATCAGCCATTCCTCCTTTTGCTTTAGCCATTAGATAGGATAAAAATCAGAGTTCTCAACAAGCCTCATGTTTTAGTAGGTCAGTATTCCTGAAATCTCTGATGTCGGTGTTTATCGGAACGCACAGCATGCTGACCCACCTCGGGACGTGGTCATATGAAACGTTATGCAACACTTTCTCCTATAAAAGAGAACATTATTTTGCCAGTCCATAAATCCGGCTTTGAAAACAAGCATTACATTCACAAAGAAATGCTTCTGAAAAAAAAAAAAAAAAACAATAATAAAACGTATTTCAGTGGGCAGACTTCCAGCTCCACAAACATATTGAGTATTTTTTTTCTTCCTATTTAGCTGGGGTTTTTTTGTTTTTTTTTTTTTTTGAAATTCTGTTAAAAAAGCAACTTGAACACTAATCCTCTTTTACAGAACCAGACACCTGGGATGTCAGTGAAGAGAAATCATGAGGTAAAGGTTCCCCTGTGAGTCCACTTCTGCCATCTCCACGAGCAAAAGCATTTGGGTAGGTAAGATCTGGCTGAGAGCTACCAGCGTGTGGTTTCCTCAAAAATAAATAAATAAATAAAAAAGAAACAGAAGAATCAGAAACAAGAGGAGCTCTTCCAACGAAGCAGAGGCGATAGACAAAAAGAAAAATCTAGCCTACTTACCCAGATAATGCATTCAGACTGGCACGTACTGGAATTTGGGACTAAAACCAAAGAGAGCTGACATGAGGACATACTGCGGGGAGGGACGAGAACAGCAATGAATGGTACCATTGTGTGACTCCTTTAATTAATTTTTGCAATGAAGCCAAAGCTCTAATTTACCACATCCCAAAAGTAAATAGAAGAGGTTATGACCTTAATTTTGGAGGTGGAGAAGGAAAACCTAATTGTTGAGTTGTCGGCTGTCACTCGTTACTGCAATAGGATGGATACACTTGGTGTGTTACTATGAATAGTCCAGATTCAGCAGTCAAAATAGTGGGTAATGACAGCTTTGTTCTCTCTCCCCTTCATTTCTTTCCAAGTGTTTGATTAGCAACATTTTGTACCAGTTTTACCATGTGCGGTGCAATGCTCCCCACTCCACCAGGATCTGTCTGGGCCACAAAATTGCTTTTTTCTGTCTTCTCAGGAGGTAGATAAGCACAGCTTTGGCGGGCACAAAACACACAGATGGAGGAGATCCTTCCCTCGCCTTGCTTTCTGTCAGCTCCAAATGAGGATATTCGCTCTGCAGAGCTGAGAGCAGGAAGGGAATTTTTTGGTGCATCACATCTGCAAGCTGAAAAGGTGCAGAAGCCGTGTCTTTTCCTAACCAGGGCCACTAATAAGGATGTATTTCATTAAATGTGCACTATATAATCTTCAAAAACTGCCTCTGTTTGGATCACTGAGACTTTGCTCAACCATCACTGTACTGAACAACAGCATCGCATCGTGGGGGCATTGCTGTGGACTGAGGGAAAGAGCTGAGATCTGCGTGAGGTCCTGGTGGCCTGTCAGCTGCTGCACCACTGTGTGTGCCCACCTACAGTGAGCACAATGTGCTCGCTAAACCACGTGGTTTATACTCCAGATCTTTTTGCTCAATGCCAGTTGGAAGAGGAAGTCACCCAGCATCAGAACATGCAGGATTTAGGCAGAAATGTTCATAGTAAAAAATGCTGTTCTGGTAAGTTCTGCTATGGCAGAACAAAGCAGTGATCTGTGTTAGGATGGCTAGTTCAGACAAAGCATCCTGCATCAGACAGTGTACGTATTATAAGATTAACACCTGTGATGTGTTAGCTATCGCCCGAAATGCAAATAATAGACAGTTCCTGACCCCAAATACTTGCTAATAGCAGCCCTCTTTCCCCAGAATTGCAGAAGCAGCCCAGAAGTGTGAACATTTCTTTTGTCACTCTCCTTTTCTTGGTATTGCTACTCAAAATCCCTGATAATAGGGCACTTCATATACAGAAAGCCCTTGCTGGGAAGGCAGCCTGGTTGCTGGTTGGCATCACAGTTTAACAGCTTAGGTCAGGAGCACAAAATTAGATGTTGTCTGCCAGGAATCAAGACAAACAGGAAAATTCCCCTAGTGCTTTCAGTAACTGGGAATAAACCTCATGAATGACCTTCTAAACTTCTGTCAGTATGGGGAAAATACAGATCTCCCAATTTCTGCAGCTGTCAAATCAAGAGGGGACTGTCATCTTTTTGAAGGACGTGCTTTAACAAAGCATGAGTTGGTGTGAACCTTGGTGTGAAACCAGGCAGGGTGATCTCGTGGTCTTTTCTGACGTTGAAAGCCATGGCTGCATGAATCAATCTCTGGGGAAGACCCAGGGCTTAGCACAGATCTTGAGAGACAGCTGCCAGTCTTACAGTGCTAGGGGATGACATACAGGGAAAGCACTGATCCTTTCATGCTCTGGTCCCTTTGGGCTGAGCCACAAAGGGACCAGAGTAGCAGGAGGGAGAAGGTTTGTTGTCATCATTGTGATACATGATCTGTGAATGGTTGGTGGGCTGGCTTCCAAAGCTGTATCTCATTGAGGACAGTACAGTTGTTTGCTGAGGCATTATCTTTCATTAGGCCACTGAAGGTGTTTGGAAAAAGCACATCAATGTTTGAGTGCACAAGCCCTGAGCCAAACAAACTTCTAAGTGCAGATATTCAAAATACGAGAATGATATGGGGTAACATTTGACATTGTTCTCCTTTGTGAGAAAGCAAAGCATGATATTTTTAGAGGAGAGATTCAGCATCAGTTTTGTTTTTAGGACCCTGGTAGCTGGGCACTTGGTTGATATCCAGATCTTTCGGCTTTTTGCACCCGAATCCCATGGCAACGCTGATTTCTCAGCTCTGTGGAGCAGCGATCGGTGATGGGAGTTAGTTCAGCTCTGGTGCCCATGGCACGGGGTCCCCTCCCAGTGATTCTGGATGGATGAGGAAGGATTTTGTGCCCTTTGGATGGAAAAGGAGTGCTTGGCACCACTGCCAGGGCTGGCCTTCAGCTCTGCAGCTGTCCATCATCCACAGAGAATCACTGCATTCTGACCTAGATACTGCCAGCACTGCTGCAGCACTGGCTCGGTGACAGGGTTTTGCCCCCCTGGTCCCTGCTCTGCCCTATATCCTGCCTTGGAAATCAAAAAGAAAGAAAAGAAAAAAAAGAGGGGCAAAACATTAAGCTGTAAAGTATTTTCCTCCAGTGATCTTTTCTGCTCTCCTTCCCTACTGTCTCACTGTTTACGTGTGTCAGAAATCCCACCACTTTTCAAACACGCTCTGTCCACAGGAGAAGTGTGCCACCTCTCCCCCCCACCACGATATTCCCACCATGCACTTCATATCAGAGTGTGGGGGAGGTGATACTGAGCAAAAGTGGGAGTTGTAGAGTGGGGGCAAGTCTGCATCTCTGGCAGAAGCCATTGCACTGTGGTTTCATGTTGTTGATGGGTAAGTACAGCTGGGTAATGAGAAGGTGCCCTTGTCATCTCATCTGTATGGAGCCATAGAGTCACAGAATGATAGAGTTGGAAGAGACCTCAAAGCACACCCACCCCCAGCCCCTGCCACGGGACAGTTGCTCTCCACCAGCTCAGGCTGCCCAGGGCCCCATCCACCCTGGCCTTGAGCACCTCCAGGGATGGGGCACCACATCTTCTCTGGGCAGCCTGTCTGTACTAGATAGGAATTAAAAATAGTCATAAAAAAAAACAAAAACAAACAAAAACAAAAACAACAACAACAAAACAAAAACAAAAAAAAAAGAACTGCAACAACAAAAAACATGTAATTGCCTCTAAAATTTCACTAGCATCAAATTAGATTGGCAACTTTTCTTCTTAAAAACTACCATCTGTAAAAGTACAGCTGGGAACATTCATCCTTAGTGTCCTGCTGCAGAGGGCTGTGGGGGCAATGCCAACTCCAAAAGCAAACCTGGTGTGGCACAGTTGGGCCTTCAGGAGGCACAGCCTCAGCCAGCAGCTCCAGGAGAGATGGCGGGGACTCATCCCCTCTGCCATGCTCCATCCTTTGCTCCTCCACGGTGCGGTTGCACAGAGTGAATCACTGGTATTAAAGAGAGATCATTACCTGCAGATATTTTTGCAGATTGTTCAGGTAAGTGAGAAGAAAATGCTGTGAGGCAGAGCAATAAAAAGCATAATTCACTTGACATGGGATGCAGAGCAAAGTGAACACAGATGCAGCGTGACTATTCCAAGATATATAAAAGCACAATTTTGAAGCCTAATGATTTCCTAGAACTAAAATAACCCACCCATAAAGACCAATGCCTTGAGAGAAGCAAGGGGCTCCTTCAATCGAGAAGATGTCTTTTCTTAAAGAAAGAGGAAGTGGAGGGAGATGAGATCTGACAGCCCTGCCTGGTGCTCTTTGGCTGATGCTTTTCTTCTTGAGATAATAAAAATAAGTGTTCTGAGCTGTGCTCCTGTGGACTGAGTGACTGTGGCATGGGCTGGGCTGGGGAGATGTCAGCACCATTTCCATCTCATGCCACCACAGTTTCTTTTTCCTCCCCCACGTAGCTCTGGCTAAAAGGGATCATTTGTATATCCACGGTCTGTGAATGCTGAACAATGAAGCTCGGTGGGAGTGAGTTGTCAGGAAGATATGCATGAAGGCAGAGCTGGGCTCCCAGAGATGATAGTGGGATTTCAGCTCTCCAAAGGTTTCAAAGTATTTCTGTGGTTAGGGATGGGGGCTGGGTTCCATTTTATTCCATCTTATTGCTTATGATTCAACAGCATAGGTAACATCTATGATAATATCTATTTAGATAATAGATAACAGATAGTGTCATAGATATCTATTTTTGGAGGCCATGTCTATTATTAGAAGCTTATATATTCCAATGGATTACATTAGAGTATCTCACTGTAAATGTAGACTTTTTTATTTGGTATTGTCCAGAGCACTGTGATGGCAGCAATGCAAATAATAATCAAGTAATAAGAGAAGGCAGTGATGTGGTTTGTCTGTCACCTGCCAAGAGTTTCACTTTCAGTTGATTTCAGCAACTTTTTTCTTAAACGTACTGAGTATTCCAAGTAATAAAGTAAATGCAAAGATGACAAGCAGAGCTTCTAAAATATTTATCAGGACTAGCGCTACAAATATGAGCTATTCCTCCATTTCTATTTACAAATTTGCTTAAATGCAGGTGGATGAAGTAATTTCATGAGGAGCGTAATGTTCCCTTGCATTACACACACATCGATTGCACCTGATAGTGAGATCAGAAAACAAATAGGAGACAGCCTCCAGATTTTGCTGTTCCTGTCCCACTGTGACCACTCAGTGGGCTTGCTTTCCTTCTTAATCCCATCGCTCCCTCCCAGACAAGGAGCTGAGTGTGCCAGAGCAGTGGTGGTTTGCAGTGCGTGCGTGCCATGCTGTTGTATGGAAGCTGGTCTGCTCCACACAGACCATCAAAATGTTATTATAACATTAAGCTGTCAAAATGTTTTTAGAGATGACCGAAGGAGAGAAAAAAAAAAGAAGAAAAAGGTTTGTTTTCTTTTTCTCAAGTGATAAGAAAGCATCTGCCTTGAGAGATGCTGCACCTTTTATCTGCAGGTGGGTGCATGGAGGCAGAGCACGTGCTTCTCCCATTGGTGTGCTCTACAATGCCTGCATCTACCCCTGCCCCAAGGCTTCGCAGGCACTCCCTATCCACGTGTTACCACCATGCGTGCTCCAGTTATGTTTCCTCCATCTCCCTCTATGGTCCTGACTGCCTGTGATGCAGTGAAGGGCCGAGGCATGGAACTTGGTGGGCCACCCCAGCTAAAGCCCCACCTCAGCACATTTATTAGCAAAACTTATATGGGACCTACTGGAAGACAACTGCATTCTGGACAGCATCAACAGAGGGGTGGCCAGCAAGGCAAGGGAGGTCATTGTTCCTGTCTATTCTGCTTTGTGAGGCCCCATCTGAGGTACTGTGTCCAGGTCCAGGGCCTCCAGTACAAGAAAGATGTCGAGCAGTTGGAGCAGGTCCAGAGCAAGGCCATGAGGATTCTCAGAGGGGTGGAGCATCTCTCCTGTGAAATCAGGCTGAAGGAGTTGGGCTTGTTCATCCTGGAGAAGCAAAGGCTCAGGGAAGACCTCAGTGTGGCCTTCCAAAACTTATAGGGAGATTCTAACAGGAGATAGATAGTGGGTAGACAGTGATAGGGCAAGGAGGAATGGCTTTAAACTAAAAGAGTAGGAATTTAGACTGGACTAGAAATTCTTTACTCACAGGGAGGTGAGGCACTGGCACAGGCTGCCCGAAGAAGCTGCGGATTCCCCATCCCTGGAGGTGTTCACGGACAGGTTGGATGGGGTCCTGGGCAGCCTGGGTTATTGAGCCTGATTTATTCAGTGGTGACCCTGCCCATGGCAGTAGGGCTGGAACTAGATGATCTTTGAGGTCCCTTCCAACCCAAGCCATTCTATGATTCTATGAAAAACAAGTCATCCTTTTCTCCCCACTTCACAAAGCAGTGGAACAGGTATGTGTCTGTCTTGTTCACATTCTAAGATTAAATCTAAATGAGTAAGACAGCGGGATGCTGCTGAGACACTTGCTGATCCTACTGCCTAAGAAATGGCAGAGACACCCAGGTTGAGGCAATGGGATGCTTGTGGGATCCCTAGCGCTGTTCAAGAAGTGTTTAGATGAGGTGCTAAGGGATTTGATTTAGTAGTTTAGTGGGTAGGGATGGTGATAGGAGGATGGTTGGACTAGATGATCTTGTAGGTCCTTTCCAACCTAATGCATCTATGAATCTATGAATCTATGAATCCTCTGGCCGAGGAGTGACAGCAGTGAGAGCATGAGGAGAACACAGAGATGTGGAAGCCTCAGGGTATAATCAGGAGCTTCTCCCATGAAGGGGGTGGGTGAGTGAGACTTTGATTCTTTTCTCTCCTACATGCTTTTATTTCCTTTTCTTTTCCTCTATATCTCTTGTCCCATGGGGAAAACGTTGCTGCCTAAGCAAGGCTCCAGGGAGGGATTCTTTGGAGGAGAAGTTGGCTTTGGGGTAAACAGGAGTTTTGGAATCAACTTCAATGGAGCCTGAATTTCACCTTTACCAGTTTCAGGTCCATACAGAACACTGCCTGCTCGATGCTGACCTTTCCACTGCAAATGCACTTAGCCTGATACCGTCCTGTGAAATTCAGCATTCTTTTGTGATAAGTCACATTCCTCTCTCAGGGGTAAAGACAAATAAATACCGACTTCATCATCCTGAGAGTGGGATCAACAGCTTCATGTATCACTGCAAACCATGACCAAACCTTCATAATTCCAGTAGGAAACAACTGAAAATCAAATGTTTCTGCAGAGGTTTTTTATGCGAGGGACAAGTAGAATATTCTGGTGATCCAGGTGTAGTTATTTTAGGTGTCCCTTTCCATAGGGAGTAGGCACCATATTTAAATCCAGGGGACTAAGACTAGCTATTCCAGTCTTGCTCTTCTGGATTTGTGCTGTGTGTATTTTGGAAACAATGGTCTCTCTGAGCAGCAGATAGAGCGGTGCCACAGCCCACACCAGTGAAATGCTTCTCTGACTTTTTTTCCTCCTCCATTCTCAGTGAAGGCTGTCCTGTGTTCTCATTCTTTCTGTACTTTATTGACAATGTAGGTGCTTCAAAAATGCAATGAAGCAATGTATTGCCGAACAGGGTCTACACCGCATTTCACTCTCTATGTTCTTTCCAACAGCAGCCAAACCCTCAATCAACATTCCAATGACTGAAAAAGCAGAAGCATTTTCTGTTTGGTAAGTATAGCTTTGGGGTCATTGACAGTAGACTTTCAGTATAACATAGAGAACTCACACCTTCTTAAGTGCAGAATGGTTTTGACACTGTAGGTCTGATTTTCTGCAGTACTTGAACGTTTGAGCCTCTGAAGTCTTGAACTGCTCAGCAAGTGAGACCAGGCATAGGAGATTCAAAAATTAGATCCAAAGAATGAGCCACACAAATCTGTGAAGCCATAGAATCATTACAGTTGGAAAAGACTATTAAGATCTAGTCCAAGCATCAACCCATCCCCACCATGCCCATTAACCATGGCCCTTAGTGCCACATCTCTGCATTTTCCTGAACACCTCCAGGGACAGTGACTCCATCACCTCCCTGGGCAGCCTGTTCCAGCACCTCACCACTCTTCCAGAGATGAAATTGTTCTTAATACTCAACCTGAAGTCTGAGCCTTTACCTTTATCCTCATCCCCACATTCTTTTCCCATTCCTGCATGAACTCTGCCTGATTTCCTCTCTCTGACTTACACAAACACTTTCTCAGATGCTTCTCCCTCCAACCTGTGCAGATCTGGGAGTGCCTGAGCACCTGGGGATGACTCAGCACTGATAAACTGTTTGCAGCTTCAAACCTGTGACTCAGCAGGAGCAGTCAGTGTATGCATGCAACCACATTCAGTCTCGCATTGGAGTGACAGAATGGTAGCCTCTCCTTGTGCAACTTCTGCCTGGCAGTTTCTCACCTATGGGCTCAGCAGCCAGGCTACTGGCACTGTGTTTGTCCTTCCCCAGTCAGCAGTGAGGGATCCTTCTCCTGCATCATCCTCATCTCACTGTTTGCCCACCTCTGTGGACTGCTGCTAGTAAGAGGGGGACCAGTGCACTGGGAAGCCCCTGGCAGAAGATGAGACCAGTGTCTTCTCTACATTGTCTGCTTTTATAGACTAAGATGATGGGCTGATGGGAGGTTTTCTGTATCTTCGACTCCTCCAAGCTCTATCTCTGGTTTGGCTGTGCACTTTGGGACAGAGGTGGGAGCAGGAAAAGGTCTTCATGCTTTCACCATGAGCTCACCACATGAGGCTATAAAGGCAGGTAACTTCTCTGTTCTTCGTGTTTAAAGACTAAAAAAGCAACTCTGACCCACTGAGATTAAAATAACCTGGGCAGTATCTTAATAGCTCATCACTTTTAGAAAAGGAAGAAAAAGAACAAGCTGGTAAAAAACCTCTTTCACTTCATTTCATCTGTAAAAATGACATTTGGAAAAACTGTCATTTGAGCATGCTGAAGTCTGCAACTCTGCTGCCACCAAATTCCCCCAGTCCCTACCTGCCTGCCAGGATCCCTGTATCTCAGCACATGCACAATCTTGTGTTAATGGGCTGTCACCCCCCAAAACGAAGAGGGAATCGTGATCGGTTGCTGTTGTGAAGAGGAAATTTCATTAGAAATATTGGTAAAAGACAGAAGAGCCAGATGACAAACCAAGTCATCCACCTCAAGGGTGTCATGCAAAAGTCACTGTGGCTACTTGTGTACCTTCAAACTGGGAACAGAGACTGAACCATTTTGAAGACCTCGATCTTCAACCCTCCAGAGCAGTCCTGGAGAAGGATGGCTTTAAGGTCCCTTTTGGACAGTCCATGGCCAGATGAATGTGTTTGAAATTATTTTTGCTAGGAAACTTTTGTAAGAAATGACCTTAGTGATAATGATGCTCAGTTTTGTTCCATGAGTTATGTTATGAAAATAAACATCTCCTTGTAAGCAGAGAAAGGCTGGTGGGACTTTGCTGCTTTCTCAGTGGGTGGCACCAGAGTGGGTGGTCACCTCAATAAGCAAGACATGTTTGTCAAATAGAGTAAAGGGATATAAAGCCCTCTCTGCAAGAAGCATTGCTGGGATGCTGCATGCTCTCACAGTCTGCTGTATTCCTTCCAGATGCTGTCTTGCTTCAAGCAGAGGTAGTCGTAAGCTCAGTATTTGGCTGCAATAGTGCATTTCCAGATTCCAGGGCTAAAGAAGAGATCCCAAGCCAGCATTCCTGTCTCACCTCAGCATCAGTTCATGATCTCAGAGCCAAAAGTGAGAGAGACAACTAGAATCATAAAATCATAGAATGGTTTAAGTTGGAAAGGAACCTTTAAGATCATCTAGTTTCAACTCCCCCTGCTATAGGCAGAGACACATCTCTCTAGACCACGTTGCTCAAAGTACCATCCAGCCTGGCCTTGAATGCTTCCAGGGTGGGGCATCTACATCCACTCTGGGTCACCTGTTCCATAGTCTCATCTCTCTCACGGTGAAGAATTTCTTCTTGGTATCTAGTCCGTATCTACCCTCTTCCAGTTTGAAACCATTTCCCCTCATTCTGTCACTACATGCCCATCTAAAAAGTCCCTCCCCAGCTTTCCCGTAGGCCTCCTCCAAGTACTGGAAGGCCGCTATAAGGTCTTCCGGAAGCCTTCCCTTCTCCAGGCTGAAGAGCACCAGCTCTCTCAGCCTGTCTTCCTAGGGGAGGTGCTTCAGCCCTCTGATCACCTTCATGGCATTCCTTGGAACTCCTCCAACAGAGGTGTGACCTTGCTTCCAGCTGCTGTCACGAGTTTTCTATAGATCTGGTGATTTCCAACACAGATACTTCTCATGGGCTGCTGCTGCTGCTTGACTATGCTTACATTTATTGTAAAGGCATCTGGCAGTGCTACATCTGCTTTGAAAATCACCAGCCCCTGCCTCTTGCATAGATAAATTCCTATGGCATAACTCTGGTTGTGCTTTTCTTCTGTGTGCTTACCCTACAACTATTTTTATCTAGCTGGGCACAGCCCTTTATAGCTATCTCTGCTTATTTTCAAAAATCTGAGCTGAGCTTAAAATTTGGCACAAAACATATTTGTCTTACAGATTTTGTGTTGCTTTTCTTCCCTCTTAACCTCCATTCCTCGCCTCACATCCCCAGTAGATGCCAATCCACCACCTCCTTCCAGATACGCACTGGCTTTAGCCCTGCCTGCCCCTGAATGGGTTGCATTCCCACTGCAGCCCCTTCTCCCAGCCCCAAATTATAAACCATCCTTACAAAAGTCAGCCACAGTTCTGGTGGCTTATTTCCAAATCTTATACTTACAGACCTATTTATAGCTCAAAAGGTCTGAAAAGGAGTCATTAAGGGAATACATTTGCTAATGTAGAACAAAGAACTGATTCTGGGATTTTCTTTATACAATCACTTACTGAAAATAATGGTGTTTGACACCTGCTTTTCTCCTACATAGAAATCTGGAAGCTGAATTCACTACCCCTCTGTCAGCTGTGTACAAATCAGATGGAGTATGAGTGCTCTGTGCAGCAGATAGAGGAGAGGAGTCATCCCTGTGGTTCATAGGCTGACACTGTGTTAGATCTACTAATGCTATTTATCTTTTAAACTCACTGAATTGCTCTTACTCTCTCTGTGACCCCACTGATGTACTTCTGTGCTTGAGAGGCAGAAGCAAGTGAATTAGACCTTCACAGATTCAAATTATATCAAAAATACACCATGCTCAAAGGTGACATTCAATGAAGACCCCAAGTTTCTCCCTATATTCTGAAGACATTAAGCATTATCACTCATCTATAAAATGTAACACAGTTACACAGTGATGCAGAGAGAGGATTTTTTTCTTCTATTTTGATTTCTCTTCAGTATTAATGTAATGTGCACATCTGAGCATGGGGCTCAGGAGTTCAATCCCCCCTCTCTGCAGCAATGAACCATTTTTGTGCACAATAAGATTTGTTGTTTCCCTTTGGTTCTGGTGAGAAACACAAACCTGCAGTTAATGATTGAAAATTAGGGCTAAGTTGGAAACTATCATGCATTACTCACGGAAATGCACTTGGGTTTAAAAAACAAAACACATGATATCTATTATGGGTTGTGCCTCCACACGCAGAAGTCAGGATTTGGTAAAAATGACAACTGCAGAACAGGAATCAACCTGAGAATGCAGCCACATGAGCTTGCCATGACATTTTTATTCTTTAATTCAGTTTTTTTTCCTGTTTCCCTGTCATTCTTCAGCTTGAAGTGTTATTTTGCTGGTTGTCACAAGAGCTTGGCACTGATGTGCACCTGTTCACAACTCCTTTCCGTAGTCAGGCCAATGTTACAAGGACAGTCACGTTGACTTAAGAAAGCAGAGCTATCTACCTATGCCTGATACAGACTGACAGCTGAGGAAGGCACAAGGCCAGATATTTCAAACGCTAGATTCATAACAATTTTTCACAAGGTATTTTCTTTAAACTTCAAGCCAACTTTCTCCCAGCAAGTGTCTTTTTGTGGAAGGGCTGATGTCTTCTGTAAAGGTTCTTCTTGTCATGAATCATCCTTTAAACTGAACTGTGGACCTTGACACGTGTCTCAAAGGCTATCTTGTTATCCTGATCAATCGCCCTCCTGCAGGCCAGAAGCTTTGTTCTGAAGCATTGGCTGTGCTTGGGCAGCAGCCCGAGCTCAGGGCTCCTATACTGTAGATGTGCTGCTCCCTTGTACCCAGATTTAAAAAAAATGAAAAATTAAATGCACCTGAGTGAGGTTTCCTCTAGAAAATAAGGCCAAAATGAAACCTCCACTCTGGGAATTCAAGTGCGAGTTGCAGTCTTGGGTACTTTCTGCAGGCAGGAGAAACAGTGAAAAAATGGGGACATGGTGATTTTGGATAGTAAGGAAGGTAAAGGGAGGAAGAAAGGAGCGAGAATCATACCTCTTTGGGTATGTGAGGTGTGTCTTAGGGCTGAGACCAGAAATGCCCCTGCAGACATGAAGTGCAAGTCTGAGCCTCGTCAGGTTCTACAGATGTTGTCTTCTGCTCATGTACAGACCTTGAGATGCACCTGTACACCCAGAGACTCTCTGGAGCAGAGGCCTGCTGGCTCTGTGGAGGTTGCCAGCTGCTCTTTAGGGCATAAAAAAAAACAACCTGTGGCCCAGATGAGAGACAAGGAAAGGCAGAACAGCACTGCAGCTGTCCAGCACTGCCAAGTGGGTCATACTGGCTCCAGCCACATCTGCACCAGCCCTTTGTGCCAGACCTGTCCCTGGACCTGAGGCCAGCTGGCATAGTCTGGCTGTGGCTCTGCTTTGAAATTCCCTCAGCACCCAAATAGGTTTGCACAGTTCCTACTCTCAGTGATCCCTGGCCCAGGTCAAGGGCTTTCTCTAAGACAGCACTGCTTACCCTGGGCCACAAACACACCCATGAGCACTCTAATGATGTCATAGGGCTGACGATGATGCTCCAGTGCCTGAAGCCAGATGGAGCTAAGTTGAGCAAATCAACTCAGTTTTCAGTCCACGTGTGCCCCTGCAGGGAGATACTCACAGCCCTGTTTGGTGGTTGGGAGCTTGGGAGGAGATCTACAGGGACATTATGTGTGGGCCTTCACTCCAATTACAGAGTGACAGCTGTGTGGTAGAGATAAAACAGAAATCTCTGGTTTAAAATAATCATAACACATAATTCAGCCTTCACCTTTTTTATTCTCTGCAGGATAAACGAAGTCCTGCCAAATTCCAGGCCGCACAGACAGCTGTTACTTCTGCAAGTCGGACACATCCTATCCCTCAGCTTTTCGAGATCTGAAAAGCCTGGAGAGTCAGGTCCTAAATAACTTGCTATGTGTCATGAGGGATGTGGAAGCATCTCTTTCAAGTCACAAGCTAGCACAATGTACCCTAGTGCACATTTTTCTCAAATTATTAGGTGATGGGGCCTTCACTCCCTTTAAAGTTTTCTCCCTCAGTAATAATACACAAGATAAACCTTAGTTCATACATGCCAAGGTTGTATCTCCAACAGCAGTCAGAAAGCAAGTCTCAAAGGAAGGGAAGGAGCCCCAGAAGACAAATGTTATTTCAATGGTCCAAAGACCTTAACTGTATATGTTCACATATATTATTTCTTTGATTATAACACACCTTGAAAAAATATAATCCTGGAAAACAGAAAGAGTGAATAAAACAGAGAGTAGGAGAAACGGGAATGTATCTCTTCTCCACAGCAAGCTCAAGGCAAGCTTCCTTGTTAAGGAAGGTCTGAGGGAGATGCAAAGTCACACAAAGCTCCTCCCAGTGCAAGAGCCCCACAGTGCAAGCTGCAGGTGACCCTCCAGCATCCAAGGGGCATGCTCTGAGTGGTAAAGCAGGTCTCAATGAGGAAAGCTCAGCTGTGTCCTGGAGCAGTTGCTGGCAGTGCTGTCACCTTCAAAATGTGACTGTTTTATCTGCCTATGTTAAAATCAGGTAAAATTTAGGGCCTGGCAAACCCCACTATGTAACACCAGGTTCATCAGTCTCCCCACTTAGTAATTTACTAACTGCAATATTTCAAACAAACTTTTTTTATTTTCTACCATGCTTCAGTCCTGAGGTCTTATTTTATCTGTCACATCCAGTCTGCTAAGGGAGGCAGGTTCTGTATCTTCATCTGTGGTATGATTTTCTGTTTGTCCTTTTAGATGACTTTGCCCAAAGGGTTGATGATAAAAAAATATGAAAGCTGATGTCAAAACAATTTCTCTGAGCCTGGAATACACTTTTTTTTTTTCATTTTTCTTGTCATGCTCTTATATTTGTGTCTATTCTCTTCCCCTCTCCACTTATGATCAGTATTAGAACAAAGTAAAGCACATAATGAAGATAATTCTGCTTTCAGATTTCTTGGCTAGCACTGACCAACCCATCCTTATGCGAAATCTGGGAGCTCTGCACACAACATATGCTCTTTTTAGTCCAGAAATTTATAAAATCACATAATTTTCAATTCAAAACTGAACAAGAGCATCATCATGGGGAAGATCCTTTGATTCCTCCTATTGGGAGTTCTCTTGCTAATTAACAAAGCTACAAGCTATGGAAGAATCCCAGCATCAAAAGAAAAAAAAATGCTCCATGTTATCATGCAGATGGTCTAAAATGCATCTTATTTGGTCCTTCCATTCTGCTGACAAAGAAGAGGTGAGCCAACCTCAATCTCTCCTCATGTCCATCATTCGAGTGGGAAGCTGGGCTCTGGGAGGTCTTGAGGAATAAATCCTCCCTCCCTGATACGTAGAAAGATGACAGGGATATTTGTTGTTATATGCTGTGGTGAAGAACTGGAAGGAGGAGGGATCACATTGCTGAAAGGCAGGTTATACGTGCTGTCAGGCATTAATTGCCCCTGGCAATGTGGTCTGTAATGAGGCACCAGTGTGAACATTCCCACTCCATCTACATGGCCCTTATCATAGGGGTGGTGGGAGCCAAATGGCAGTCAGACAGGGTTGGGAAGGCTCAGGAGCAGAATGCATTGCTACAGCACCAAGCCCCAGATAAAGCTGTTGTAGAAAGGGAGTTCTTATAGTGGTACCATAACAACACATAACCACCGGTGTAGTCAGCTGAGTGGTTTCTCCCCTTCTCTTGAGTCACAGGAACAGGTTCTTTGAGGCGCTGGAGCAGGTTGTCCAGAGAGGTGGTGGATGCCCTGTCCCTGGAGACGTGCAAGGGCAGGCTGTAGGTGTCCCTGTTCATTACATGAGAGTTGGACTAGATGACCTTTAAGGGTCCCTTCCAACTCAAAACAATTCTTCAATCTCTTCCTAAATTCTTTCCTCCCAACCCTGAGTTTTCTGTTTTAAGGTCACCTGTAAAAAGTCTAGACTTATAAATACATTGAAGAAATACACACAAACGTATTTCAAACATTTTTTGGACATCTGCCACCATTCTAACATTTGTGTTTCAGAGATACCATCTCCAAGGGTGAATTCTCAGAATCAGATGAGGTTTGGCTGGCACCACAGCTTTGTTCCTGTGTACATCAATTTCTCCTGAAGGCAGTGCAGGGTGAGCATTTTTGCTCTTCATCTTGATAAGACATAAGCTGACATTTTTGCTCTTCAGTACTGATGTTACAGAAACTCTTAAAAAATGTATCAGATGATGTGCTGACAGGGAGGACACATTGGTCCAGCTCCTACATCAAAGACGATGCAAAAGGTGCAGAAGAGTCATGTGTGCGATGTGGTAGCAGAGGTGGGGTGATTTGAATCCACCTGAATGTTTAATATCTGCAGCTTGAAATAGGTTACAGTGAAGATCCTTTCACACTCCGGGATCTCTGGTAAATTGTAGTACCACAGTGCTACAGCTACTGAAGTCACTGTGGAAACTGGCTTTGCCTTGTGCTTGGAACAAGGGACTGGCAGTCCCCTGACATTTGTTGCTGTCTCCACTGTGGATTTGAAATGGTGGCTTAGGGTAAGTCTTTGTTTTTCCACCTGGCTGTTCCTCTGCCTGCAATAAACCGTTTACCCCTGAAAGAAGTGCTCATGCCAGGAGATGAATAAGGTCCAGCTAGGCCATGGCTTGAGATGCCAGGGTCTGCTCAACCATCAAGGCACATGTTAAGTAACTGTGCCTTTTTCTGTTGTGGCTGTTGTCTGTCAGCACCAACAGGAACATAACCTCATCACCATCCTCTGACACAATGAAGGAGTTGGGTCACAGGTAGAGTACAAGAGATTTATGAAGGCAGGTGCACAAATGGCTTTTACATGGAAATACACACATTTTCCTGGCACAGGTGGTGCACATGATGTGAACAGTCTGGAGAACTGCTTTCAGCAGACACGCTTTGCAGATAGTGTTTGCTTTGTTTCGAAACAAGCAGGGAGTGATTGAAATGCACAGAGGTATTGGCAATACCACAATAAGAAAATTACAACACCACTCACACACGACCTGTTGACTGAGTTCACATACCAGGACATCTCTGAAGCTGAGGTTTGTGAAAGAACAGAAGAGAATCAACCAGGTCTATTCAGCGGGTTTTGAGTGCTCAATTCCCTTCAACATTCTAAAAAATGGTGGTATGAATTTTAATGCCAAAATGAACATCCATGCAATTCCTTCAGCTTATGCCGATGATTCTTGGCATGGGATGCAGGGCTGAGGAAGTATCACAGTAGGGCAGAGGCTGCTGGTGACATCCACAGTGCACTACCCAGCAGCTGGCAGCGAGGGCTCAGCAGCTTCCTGGCTATGGAGCTGAAATTGCAGGACAAAAGTGGAGCAAGGACTAGACACGCTCCAGAGGAGAATAGATCAAACACCCATAGGCAGTCAGGCAAGGAGGGAAACTGCTTCCTGACTCAACAGCAAACCATTTACATCTCAAAGATTTTGGTTCAATTAGCTCCTTTCTCAGTATGCAGAATATCCCTGCTATTCCTTTCCAAATCAAGCCTGTAGGTCACCAGCCCATTCCTCTCAGCACCTCAGGAGGTGTTGTGAGGACTTGTCAGGACACAAGGTTGAGTAACTCTATGGCAAGTATCTTCAGCATAGACCCAGGCATTAGCATTGAACCAGAGGACCCAGAAGCAGGTTCTGACCTGATTACATCAGCTAAAGTCTCAGGTAACCCCAGTAGCTTCAAAGGATTTCTCTCAGTCTCCTGTTAGTATAAACAGTCCAAAATCCAGTACGAACAATTCTGTGTGGACAAGAGTGGATCCTTCCACAGGTCACTTTTGGAGTGACCTCCATTTTGTATGCCACTCTGGAAAACAATGGCTAATTTGGGGTAAGCATGCCTTACCACTGCGTGCCAGCTCATTGCGTGTTCAAAGCATGAGGTGGGCTGCTTTCCCACCTCTCTCGTAGTAGGATGACCCACACGCAGGAACTGGACCAGGTGAATGGGCTGGTAACTGAGGCCAGCAGCTTGGAAGACTTACATTCAGTCCTTTGTCACCTCTCACCCAGAACAGTGACCTGGATGATGAAGGCAGAAGAGGAGAGCAACTTGGGGAAGACTTAACTGGTAAATTTAGCTGATTTCAGTTTATACACTGAACTGGACTACCCAGATCCCCTCGCTATTTCAGTCCGTAAATGTCAAGAGCTGTCTTGGCACATTAGCGAGGGACACACCACACAGGCTATTACTGTCCTATTTTTTAGAATAAAATTGACCTTTTCTTTTTTTTTCTCCAATATTGCCCACAGGAAGAGTCAGCCATCTCTGGATTTTATATTATCTGCAGTAGAATTCTCATTTTCCACCTCCCAACTTACATGGCAGGATGTGGTTGTCAGACAGTGTTCTACTTGCTCTGCATACACTCTCTGACAGTGCTGACGTGTTTATTATGATTAATAAACACTATTATTCATAGCACAGCAGCAGCTAGAGAGCGTGATGATAGATGAGGGCCCTGCTCCTCTAGGCCCAGTAGAAACCCATAGGAAGAACCAGTAATTTAAGTAGACAAAGAACGTTATTGCTGTTTTACAGGTGAGATCAAGAGAGATCTAAGAATCTGTCCCATGCTTCACAGGAGATGTGCAGAACCAAGCTGAGCTCACAGCCCCTGAGCTCCAAACTTATGCCTCTAATTTTACTGAGACAGAAACACAGAAGGAAACCACTGTCATGCAGCCAAGAGCATCACAGGATATACACTCATTCTTTCAGCCTCATAGAGCTGCAGCACTTCAATTTCTTTGTTTGTTTGAGTGTTACCCTTCCCTGGTGATTATTTCTTCTTTTTTTCTTGGTTTGCGGCCTGTGAGTCATCATAGTGCAGATGAAAATTTCATCTGAAACAAAAGGAGCTCTGTTTAAATCCACAAAATAAACACTTCTTTTATTTTTCCTTTTTTAATATCAAAGCGGCATCACATTGGGCCCTACTTCTTTCCCATAGCTGCAACACTTCATTTCAAGGCATACTCAGCTAGATGGGTGTGATTATAACCTTGCAAGTCTACATCCCATCCCAGATATTGCTGGACTTCAAAATTTCCTCTGGCAGGTCTGTGGCATGGTTTAGGACTTCCAGGGGTTCAATGCATAATCAGGGACTGCTTGTGGTGTTACTCCAGGAGTAGTATTTCATGGATGGATGCCCCTCTTCCTCCAGGGAGGCAGCAGTTTTAGGATGTCCAACACAGGTGTCATTTCCGAGGGCTGCTTGGAGGAAGGAGGATTTCTCTGGAATAGCAGCCTCTGTGGATTGCCAGGGCTGTAGATTAGTAAGATGAGGGCCTGCAATCATAGAGGCTGCTTTCTTCAGGAGGGGAACATGTTAGCAGAGTCTGCAAAGGGCAACTCCTACAACAACAGAGCAGGTTGAGTGGGCAGAATATGAATGATCGTGTTGGAATTGGTCAGGGTACGGAGGCTTGCAACACTCCTCCTCTTCAGAAAGCTGAAACAACATAAACCTGGCATACAGGCAATGACGTGAGATGTAGCAAGGTGCGGTTATTAATGTTCCCACACTAAAAGGACTACAATATCAACTCCGTCCTGAAAAGCAGTGTTCTGGCATACAGATATGGCTTTCTGACACTGCAGCTACAGCTGGCATACTACTCAGTTTGGGTGCTGTTTAGAGATTATAAACACATAGCTGTCAAGGCAGTGGTAAAATTGGTTAAGGATTTGTGGGTCAATTTGCCTCATAACATACTGCAAACCAGTACAGAAAAGTGTTTTCTTCTTTATAATGTTATTTTTTGCAAGGAAGGTAAAATGAAGCTGACTTCACCTCAAAGGAAAGACAGCAGATGGCAAAATCTAGACATACTGGTGTTAAGTGGAAAGACGGAAGGCATCATGAATGGCCAGGTTTGAAGGCAAAGATGAGATATGATTTAGCCTTCTATTTCCTCTTCCCTTTATTTAAGGACAACACCTGACTGCACTTTCACCGTATTTCAAAGGAGTGCTCCAATTTAGATGTTTCAACTCCAGGCTTCCACTCTTCCCAAAACATGAGTCA
The DNA here is from genome assembly GCA_013399175.1 of Odontophorus gujanensis. NCBI lineage: Eukaryota > Metazoa > Chordata > Aves > Galliformes > Odontophoridae > Odontophorus > Odontophorus gujanensis. The sequence continues at coordinate 193,446 of VXAB01004848.1, forward strand.
CCAGGGTGCTTCATTACACCGTTTAGAACTGAATTTCAGAGACACTAAATGCCAGACCCCAAAGGCTTGAAGGTGGATATTCAAATGTGGAGATACTGGAAAATATGTGACTTTATAGGACCATTTGTCTTTGTAGAAATGAGATTATCCCTATTCAGTGCTGAGCACATCCAACATCCACAGATCTAACTGTAGATGCCAGGGTGTAAGGAAAGGGCGTTCATTAACACCACAGAAAGATTTAGTGACTGTCCTTCTGTCCACCAAGAAATCATCCTATGGAGAGGTTTACATTCTTCATATACCTCCCATCTCTCTGGGGCACAGCAGGTCACATGGAACTACCTCTCTTGGGCCATCCGTTGTGCACACTGAGATATATCTAACAGTAGCCTCAGCTTACAAAACACCCTGCCTCACAAATCTGAGTCATGTTCATTTACCTTGGCAACAGTTGCATCACAGTTCCTCTATCTTTGTGGTTTTTTGTTCTATGTGCTTTAGCATTTTAAATCAAAGGCTGATGTCAATCTAGAGTTGGAGTTTACCAAATTTTCCATTTTTGATGCAGTCTTGTCGGACCTCTCAAACCACAAAGACTTATCAGTGGTAAGGGAGTTCTGTGAATGGACAGACAGTGCTGGGAGCAGTGCTGACTGATGTGTGTGGCTCACTCTGAGTCAGAGCTGAGCCCATCAGTGGAGATCAGGAAGCACAGTGTCCATCAAGATACCACGTTTTGAATGTTTGAATGAGAAAAGAAAGAGCTCCACTGGGTCACCATGGGAAGTATGGCTGAAACCTTACCTGGTGTCAGGTCCCTTATAACACTAATTGAGGAGCTCAGCAATTAGCAGTGTATGTGAACAGCCCTCCGACCTAAGCTGGCTTTACTAGCATACATTATCTAATGGGCTTGGAAGGGAGAGGGAAGCTGTTGTCCCCAGGAGGCAGAGGGTCACTGTGATCTAATGTCTGTATTTGCAAACCACATCTTCTTACACATCCCTTAAACATCTTTTTCAAACAGTGTTATTTTAAAAATAGCTATGAGACAGATTCTAAAGCAGTTTCTTGTAAAAAATCGTTGGTACACAGATCCCAGTATCCAAGTAGCCTTTTCAAACTACAGATATATTCTGCCCTCTTCAGACTTCCCTTGCAGTAAATAATGGATTAAGTCAGGAAAATCACATTATAATGAGAATGACATGAAGATTTAATGAGCCCGTAGCTGGGAAAACTAACCTTATTTTCTGTTCTCCTCAGAAATAAGGATAAGGCTTATCATTATCATATCATGACCAGCTTAAACTGAGCAATTAAGGGCAATAGCAAGATAACAGCAATATCTTGGAGGGAGGGTAAGTTCATAAAGACCTTTCAGAGCCCAGCACTGGAAAAAGGTTGTCCAGAAAGGTGGTGGACACCCTGTCCTTGGAAACACTTAACAGCCAAGCTGGATGGGGCTCTGAGCACCCTGCTCTAGCTGAGGTGTCCCTGTTCATTGCAGGAGAGTTGGACTAAATGGCCTTTAATGCTCTCTTCCAACTCAAACAGTTCTGTGATTCTATGATTCTGAAGGCTCTGGTGCAAAGACCAAGCATCACTGTACATTCTTGACACCAGAAGATCCCAAACATATGCTGCAGAGGTAGGATCTACTTTGCTTGCCTTTTCCTGTACAGATGAAGACTCCACTGCTTGCATCATAGCTCAACTACAGTTAAAGACATGGAGTGTGGGAAATGCTTCCTTCCCTCACCAAACTCCAGCAGACCTGTGAAGATGCTCCTAGGGTCATGGAAACAGTGACTCTGAAGGCTTTCAGACTGACTGTGTGAAACCCAGGTCTTCTAATTTCTGTGCAAATGCCTGAACTAATAAACTTTTATACTAAAAAGAAGGAATTATCTGTTCCAGTCATGTTCAGGAAAGAAAGAAGTGAGTTAATAATTTCTACCCAAGGGTAAGTATGAGAGTGCTTTGAAAATCCCCAGTTTGGATGATTGAGGCCCTCACTACGAGGCATCGAGGCCCTAGAGTGTATCCAGAGAACGGCAGAGAAGCTGTGAAGGGTCTGGAGCACAAGTCTTATGGGGAGCAGCTGAGGGAACTGGGATTGTTCAGTCATAGAAGAGGAAGCTGAGTGGAGATCTGGTCGCTCTCTACAACCCCCTGAAAGGAGGACGTGGTGAGGCAGGTGTCGGCCTCTTCTTCCAGGTAACAGTGATAGGACGAGAAGTAATGGCTTCAAGTTGTGCCAGGGGAGGTTCAGGTTGGATATTAGAAGAAACTTCTTCCCTGAAAGAATAGTGGGGTTTTGGATCAGGCTGCCCAGGGAGGTGGTAAAGTCACTGTCTTCGGAGATTTTAAATAAAAGGTTGAATGTGACACTAAGGGAGATGGCCTAGAGAGGTCTCGGGCATGGGCTGATGGTTGTACTGGATGATCTTAGTGGTTTTTACACATTAATAATTGTATGATTGCCCTACCCCCTTCTCGTTGGCTCAAGGGACACTGCAGTGTGCAGCAATCTTCCACTCACTTGTTTTCCACAGGCTAGAGATGGGGGTACACAGGCTGGAAGTCATGACCCCTTCCAACCTGGCCCTGACCTGGTTGTATGGATGACCATACCATGAGCTGTGGATCTTCAATACTCTGCAGCTAGGATTGCATGTATCCCAAGTTACAGGTTCACACCTAATTCAGGCTTTCACGTAGGTACCTAAGCCCAAGACTTTCAAAGACTGGTTTCAAAGACTGATTGCTTCCTCCCATTTCAAACTGTCCCAGCAGTGTCCTGCTCAGCACCCACAGTACTGTGGGCCTCATTCTGGGTTGCCAGCTGTCCTTGTTGAGCACAGTGCCATAGATGCTGAGCCAACGTAAGGCTAGGGGCCTTCTATCTGCAGATATGGAGCCTACCTGTCACTTACAACTTCACACCCTGCCTCCCAAGCTGCTGCATGAGTTTGTTTAGCTTCTAGGGGAATAATTTTACCCTGCTGTTCTTACACTGAACGAAGTGTGGTCCCAACAGTATGGCAAGCTGTAATAAAGCATGAACTTCTTCCATAGAGAATGTGAGCAATTCCTGATGAAAATTGTTCTATTACTATTGAAAGTTATAGTGGAAGGACACTGCTACACTGGAGAGGACATAACAACTGAGGATCTCATTGCTTACCTTTCCAGATGACCCCTCAGATAATTTTCCCTTTCCCTTCTCTCCCTGCTTCAATGCCCAGGCCAATAGCAGCAAATGCTGCTTGATAAGATGTCTGCAAACATACTTAACTCCGTTCTATCCTACGTCACTATATGGTTATGACTAGAGCTGAGAACATCTTGGCAGTGTCTTCATAGCCCATCATCCTTTCAACCAGTCTGGTTCTGAATGAGAACATCTCTCTCTGTTCTGAGCACTTTCCAGAGAAGGACTCCAGGTGTTCAGCCCAAGTTCAGAGTAGGCCCCTAAAATGAACTCTATCCACCTATCTAATAAAATAAATAAAAACAAGAGACATCAGCTTAGCCAGTTCTACAGCGATGGCCTGAGCTAAGGTTTCCTGAAGTTACAGAAGTGTGGAACTAATGTCTTGATGTAAACAGTGATGTCAGTTTCTGACTAGCGAGGATTTTTTTAATCACCTTTATCTTCATAACAACCCAGTAATTAGGACTCAGAAAGGACTGTATGAATATGTCTGCATGCAAAAAATGATGTTCTTTGTGGAGTAACTGATTATATTAGCAGCTTCAGTTCTGGCTGAAGAGTTCCTTGGACCTGCCAAAGCTCAGGAGTCAATCCGGCTGAGAAAGATGTGATTTCTTTGTATCTTTTCCAACTGCTGCTAGAGTCCTTTCAGACAGAGTCACAACCAACGCAAACCCAGAGAAAGCACAGGGAGCACACAGATCCAGAAGGCACAAACTGGAGAGCATGTAACTTTGCAGCATCCTGGAAGACAGCTGGAAGATGTTTGTTAGCCACGGTGATACATGAGATAGAAGTAAAGATGACTAACAAGCCTTTCACTTGAAATTGTTGCTGTCTCATAATCAGTAACACAGCCTCCTCCAGGCAAAATCCCCCATCAGCCCCAAAGAGCAGACAGTGCAATGAATAAGTAAACTGAAGCTGGGACACGATTTCTCACATCCCTTGCCATTGTTGATTTCTAAAAGCGGTGCTTTGAGCTCTAGCATTTAGCCAGCAATGCCCTTGCTCCAGAATCATCATTGGCTCGACTATTTCTAACATAACTCACCCATTACACATTGTCTAGGGTTTGGCTGTAATGGCTATGAACAGTGAAATAAGGAGAGATAAGAGATCACCCAGATTACTGGCAAGTGTAGAAGCTGTAGGGCAACTTTGGCAAGGCTGTTCTGCTGTCTGGCAGAAAGAGGAGCAGAGAGTAAAAGAAGGCTCTGCCCTTTCTGGAGGCCCAGCTCTTGGCATACCACTAGGAGAGTTTGACAGAGGTGTCTATCACCCAGGACTGATGGCAAGCCATCATTCTGGCTCATCAGGGCTCTTTACAGGCTTGGGACATCTCCCTGTGCACAATGTTTGCCAATGGCAGGAGATACTGGGGGTTGGAGTTACCAAAGCCTAAAGAGGAGCTGTGTGCCACCTGAGCACTAAGCTGGCAGCCAGGGAAGATTAAACCTTATTAGAAAGGGGTCGAGGTCATTTCCGAATAGAAAAGCTCAGCAAGCAGGGACTGCAGGCAGGCTAGCTGGGCTGTGGTAACTGTCGGTGTCCACACTCCTACCCCTTTGCCAGTAGCAAGGAAAGCGCATTCATCTCACCCTATTCCACTGGGGCTTAACATAATGTGTTTTATCTCATGGCTGCCGTAGGCTGTGTATGAATCAGTCAGCTATTGCAGTGCAGCCAACATGTAGGAACTCAACCGTGTGTCCCAGCCCTCTGGGCTAGCTATTGTCACACTGTCCTTCCTCCTGCATTTGCCTCAGCTTGTCTGTGGCCCTGTGGGGTTGGGTCACATCAGATTTACTTTTTGCCTTCCCTTAGCTGGGACTCGGTTCCCATTTCAGTTTTGCTAGGCTGTTTTCACTTTTCTGGGCTGCTGCAGCTTAGGCACTTCTCCCTCCACACACGGGGGTTTGCTGAGCTCTGGGAATATTTTTTGTTATGGTTTCAGTTAAATCACCCATTGCTGAGCCTTTCTATTCATATTCAGATGTTCATCTATTGCTCTTCATGGAAGTAATAAAGCTCTCTTCATAAGCAAGCAAACAAAAAAATGAGTTTAGCACCAAAAGCTGTTTGAAACAGATAAAGTTTAAAGCATTACATAAAAAGTGGGGCTGGCTTTTGCAGTCCTCATTGTACTTGGAGGAGCATTTTGTCATTATAACTTTGGACTATATAGCAAAAGAACCTTGCAATAAAAGACTGCCATAAATTGACCTTTTGTTGCAAAATCTGCCATTCAAGCATAAAGCAGCAAGAAAGGCTACATAAGCTGTGTTAAAAGTAGGTCACTGTACATCCACTGTTGCCATGGAGGGTCCTGGCTGCGTGCTGCTCACTGAGTTTCTCATTGGAGCACTGATACGTATGCAGGAGATACTCTCAGCTTACCCCACAACTTCACACACTGGATAGAAAGGGCAGGGTGGCATCAAAGGATGTTGAAAAGCTGTGCTCCCAGGGTTGGACTGGTGTGGACCATCTATAAAAGTGATTTCTGAGAAATGGGACGTCCTGGCAGCAGGGACAGTGTTTCTGCAAACAGTGTGATGGCTGGCACTGCCACCACTGGGTAGGCTCCAGGGCTGCAGAAGTGACACCCAGAGCTGGTGGGATGCTCTACCTGTGATACTAAAGCTCTAAATGAAGAAGCAGTACTACACATCTGCACTGCTCTAGTCTCGGTGAGCCTCTCACTCTGTGCTGTACTCCAATGCAGTGCTGGAACAACACTGCCTGAGTGGGCCTTATACAACTGCAGCACTCCTCTTTTTCCAGTCCTCCATAAGGGCACCAGTCTTCTGTCCTAGTTTGCTCTCAGCCAGACAGCAAAGAGGAATAAACTTTTACTTCCTCTTCAACTGTGATGCCTACTAGAGGATCCCTGTGGGTTGTTTTTTTTGCAGTGTTTTTGACATTACTGAAGAGAAAGTTGAACTCAGCCTCCAAGAGCCAAGAGGATCTTTCCCCATTGACTCCAGTGGGCTGCAGATATCTACAGACATTATTGGTAAATCCATCATGCTCCAGGAAAGTGTTTAAGTGAACAAAGCTCTAAAATGCCATTCTGAATAGGAGTGGATTTAAGCTTATGATCAAAAGTTTTCTCGACTCCAACCCTAAACAGCATAATACAGATTATGAAAACTTAGTCACAGGAACTCCTCAAGAAAACAGTTATAACATTCACATTTCCCATGGCTGTCCAAGCTTATCTGACTCAGCTGCACTAACAAGACTGGATGCAGAATCCCAGCTCCCTCGGTCCTTGGCAGCTGGAAGGTAATGGAAATCAAAAGAACTTCCCCAGAACAAGGAATCCATGTGCCAGCTCTTTCTTATCCTCAGTTCATGTGTTTCCTGTTAAAGACTTTACTCAGCAGCAGGGAGGAGCCCTCATTTACCATCCTTGACATAAGCTGACGTGATAGATTGAAGGCAAAATTGTTTTCCTTTGTGCCTCCATTACAGACTTACACAGTGAAAATACTCAGTCTTTGATCTTCTTCTGCTCGTGTTCTTCATCATTTTTTGCAGCTTACTGAAAAAAGGTCACATGTAGGTTTGAAAACAGATTCAAAGCAACAGAGTAGCTAAACATTCTGATTTGTGCTTAATTCTTTTTGCACAATAAATGACTTAACCATTTTAACAGACAATCCATCCACCCACCTTCCCCTTCTATGGGCTGATGTCCAAAATGGCTTAAGCAGTGTAAAAGCAGGGAAGAAACAATGGAAGCCTATAAGATGCTGGTGCCTAGTCACCAGAGGAAAGAGCAAAGGAGGATATTATTATTATTGTTACAGTACTGGATAGATATTAAGTTGTAACACTCTTCTGCAGCACTTCTGAGTGGTCTGAAATGGAAGTGCAGTTCTCTCTACTCAATAAATATGATGGAAAACTCACTAAGCAGAATGGATGACGCAAGATCACACAGAACCAGATCAGCAAAGTTTGATTTGCTTATCTGGCAAAAAAAAAAAAAAAAAGTGATACATTTAATGTCCACTTACAACTTCTTTTGAAGGATTCATATAAAAACATATTGAATAGGCTTGAAGATACTATATGCTAAAAGGTCCATGGCCTGTGGTGTACAGGAGAGCAAAACACAAACATAGATTTGAAATATAAATTTGTTAAATCCCCTGAGACCAGTATTATGGCACCTGTGTTATCTCTGTAAGACTGATATTTAGTTCAGTGTAACACTTTATTCAGTTAAGCATTCTGTGTCTTCAAACACATGTATGTACAGATGTGCTCATCTTGCAGAATCACAGAACAGCTGAGGTTGGGAATCCATCTTTGGAAACCCTTTAGTAAGAGCAGGGACAATTAAAAGAGGTTGCTCAGGGGCCTGTCCATTTGGGTTTCTAATATTTCCAAGGACGGTGACTCTACAACCACCCTGAGCAACCTGCCACGAGGGCACATTGCTGCCTCGTGTGTCAGTCCTCCCAGCATTGTACCACGGATGAGAGATAATGGCCCTATGTTGAGCCAGGGAGAGATTCAGGTTGGAAATTGGGAACGCTTTCTTCTCTGAAAGAGTGGTGATGCCCAGGAACAGGCTGCCCAGGGAGGTGATGGAGTTCCTGTCCCTGGAGGTTTTCAGTTATAGGGTAGATGTGGCACTTAGCGACATGGTCGTGGTGGTGATGTGCTGATGGTTGGACTAGATGACCTTAGTGGTCTTTTCTGACCTTAAAAATTCTATGATTCTAAGTGGAAATCACATGAAGGTGCATTTGGCCTCACTGTCCAGGTCAATAATGAAGAGATTAAATAGCACTTTCTCAAGAACTTACTCCTTGGTGTGTACATTGACAGGGGCTGATTTCCATCTAGACACTATGCTGTTTGTCACAACCTTTTGAGACAAACCAGCTAGTTTTCAACCCACCCCACTGTCTGCTTATCTAATCTGTAATTCATCAGTTTGTCTGTGAGGATGACAAGGAAGAAAATGTCAAGACCCTTACAAAACAGCACCCACTGCTTTCCCTTTGTCCACTGAACTGGTCTTCTCATTGAGGAAAGCTATTGAACTGGTTGAACATGATTCCACCTTTGTAAATCCATGCTGATTACTCTCAATTACTTGGGTCAATGTGCTCCATCACCCTTCTTAGTTACTGGAAATCCAGTTATATGACCCAAATAAGTAGGGGTGAGGGGAAAATCATTCAAAATCAATCAAAAAAAATTGCCTTATTTCTACAGTTTATAAAGCAGTTCTTATTTTTCATAGAAGCATTGTGAAGCTTTGGAATATCTGAAATATATACTGAATGTTATTTTTAGAAGAAATGAACAGCTACATCATAGGACATCCTAAGGAAACTTAAGAAAGAATGTGAGATGTTCCTTACACAGCAGGAGTCCAGATCACTAAGTTGTTCTATAAGCAATTATTACCTATGTTTTTCATAAGAATTCTGACCGACTTACAGCTCCTTCAAAATAAGGTATGGTCATATGCTGTACTATCACAGGAAACGTGCAGTGTTGTTCATTAAGTTATACACATTGTGGGACCCATTGCTGAGCATCTCATGAGTGCTAGAGGGTCCAGTTCAGGACAGTCACTCAGCACTCGTTTTGGCATCAGACAAGCTATTACAGCTTATTTGTCCCTTGCTAAAGGACAGTAGCATGCTTAGAAGGGGTCCTATATCAAGCTTATAGCAAGCAATAAAATAGAAAGCACTAAAACTCCAAATGTAAAGACACAGCTTTAACTTAATGTTTCTCAGATTCACATAGGAAGGAGAGGGAATGAACCCAGTGAGTGGGAAGTTACAAACTGCCCCTCGAAACCTGAAGAATAATTCTGATTGTTATTTATAACGTGTATTAATTCCTTAGAGTATACAGCCACATGCTCTGCCAAGAAAAAGAAAAGAGAAAGAAAATTGGATCTGCAATCGGAGTTCCTACAGCTTATTAGCAAATTGTTGGAAATGTTTTAAAGTTTTTTATGCTCTTTAAATAGGCAGGAATGAGGAACACAAACATCAGCTGTTACCTCAGGCAGGTATCTCCTACCACGGGGCTACTCAAGTAGGGTTGCTGCAGTCAGCTGGGGAAGGAGCCCTGCTCAGCACAGAGGGAGCAGCCCTCACCCCGGGGAGAGATAGCACAGTTGGCCTGTGCTAAGGAATGAGACACTTTTAAAAGGATTTTTTGTTTCTATAAATAATGTGTAAAATCCTTAAAAGGGCAAGTCTACATTCTCAAAAGCAACACAAAGTCCTTGAGCACGAGTCTCGAAAGCAGGTGTAACTGAATTACCTGGTCACAGGGATCTGTAGGATCCAATGTGCCCAAACACTGAGAATGTGGGCCAAGAACTTAGGTTTCACCAAGCAACGGAACAAGGACTCCTAAGAACTGGGTTTTGAAAGTATTTAGCTGTTCAAATACAACACTGTGAAACACACCAGTAGCACTAAAGCACTCCTTGTAATTTTACAGCTATTCAAATTTACAGCATTTCAAATATTAAACTTAGTTCCAGTGGAGTACTGCTTTTTTCTCCTGCAAAGACTTCTGATACATAACCTAACAGTGATGAAAAAGCACTGGATAAAAGTTTTACTTGTACATAAATACAAATGATGAGTAATATTAAAAAAGTAACTATTAAAGACAAGATAGGACAAGAGGTAATGGTTTTAAGTTGTGCCAGGGGAGGTTCAAGCTGGATATTAGATAAAATTTTCTCAGAAAGAGAGGTGAGGTATTGGCACAGGCTGTCCAGGGAGGTGGCGGAGTCACCAATCCTGGAGGTGCTCAAGGAAAGGGTAGATGTGGCACTGAAAGACATGGTTTGGTGGGCATGGGGTTGCTGGGTTGCTGGTTGGACTGAGTGATCTTAATGGTCTTTCCAACCTTTATGATTCCATGATTCTATGAAAGCTGGGAACCTGGTTTAGCAAGGGGATGGACTAGACAACGTTCAGAGGTTCTTTCCAACACCTCTGATTCTGTGATTCTGTGAAAAGACATTTGGAGATGGCATTTTCATTTTCTCCCTTCTGTCAATACTGTTTTCAAATGAAAATGAAAAGACTGTGGAATAAAATTCAAAAGTAATCTAGTAGAAATTCCATGTAAGCCGAATGATATCCAGTAGACCTGAAGCTGACCTGGCATTTGTGACGTTTCACTAAATCAGAGGTGTTATTTTTCTCGTTGCTGTGTCCACAGGCTCAGCATGGCTGCACGCTCTCCTTCCAAAGTGATGTACCGGAGAACATTTGGTAGGAATGAATTATGTTTGCATTACTGCAGACTACATGATGTGCTAGTACAAATGTCAGGTGAGAATTTCAGTTACGATAAAAATCAGTACAAAGTCTGTAGCTGGCCAACATACCAGGAAACCTCTGCACATTTATGCAACTCTGCCCGTTCCAGAGCTGTCAATCCAAACTGCCCCAGCTAAGAAAAGCAGCTACAAACAATTATTTTCAAATAACAAAACTCTTAAATTGTAATTAAAGAAACACTGAGCTCTGTTCTATTCCCATATTAGACAACATTCCATGCATATCAGGGATTAGTCAGAATTCCCCTTCCTCCATCTTGCCTTTTTGTAAACTTTACTTTTAATAACTGTCAGCTTCCTAAACCACAAAGCTCTCTCTCCTGTTTTGCTGTTATTCACTGGGGCAAAATGAAATGCTAAGGCAAGAAGAGAACACAGGTGTGTTTATTCTGCACCACAGCAAAAGGAATTTGCACTCTAGCAGGTGTGGAAACACAAGCAAGGGGCTATAGGGTCGTTTCCAGCCTTTGCCTGCTGTGGTGTAGGTTGGCTCACTAAAGAACACCAGCTAAAGTTGCGCCTCACCTGCCCCTACTGACACCACATGCTGTTCACTGTGTCTTGGAGGGGATGTGACCATTCTCTTCCTATCGTAGGGAGTCTCAGACTTGCAGAGAGAGCAGCAGGGTGGGAGGTATCTCATACACTGCTATTTCCCTCTAAAAACCAACGTGCTTGCCTCAAAGTTTGAAACCTCGTCATTACAATGAGGCAGTAAGTGCCAAGGAGAGAGGTCTCAGTGCCTTTCATCTCATTGGTGCTTTCAAACTGGAAGCCTGGAAATAACATGACCCAGTTATTGTTACAGAGCAACTACAGAAGAAGGCTCCCTCTTACTATACAGCTCTTGTGATGAGGCCAGAAACCCTTCTCCTGCCACAAATGGAAACATTCCTATGGAAAAATATGTCAGATCTTCGCAGAGGTGATGGGCCAGGGTTTAGGAAGCATTGAGCTCACTGCAGATGTAGATAGATCTTGGAGAGGGATTTTCAGTGGAGCTTAAATCCCACTGACTTTCATGGCAATTAGATATTGGTCATCAGTCAAAGCTCCCACTAAGCAGAACTCCTCCCTGCTCCAGTTTTAGTCCTTTAGAAAAGGACAGTGCCCTTAAAAATGAGTTTTGAGGGAGATGGCTTTTTTAAATTATTTATTTATTTTTCTGTATTCTGGAGGAGGCTCAGAGGCGACCTTATCACTCTCTACAGCTGTCTGAAAAGTGGGGGTTGGCCTCTTCTACAGGATCACTAGCGATAGGAGGAGGTTCAGGTTGGATATTAGGTAGAATTTATTATCTGAAAGAGTGGCGAGGTATTGGAACAGGCTGCACAGTGAGGTGGTGGGATCACTGCCCCTGGAGGTGTTCATGAAATATGCATTATGTAGCACTGAGGGACATGGTTCAGTGGACATGGGGTTGGTGGGTTGATGGCTGGGCTAGGTGATCTTAGTGGTCTTTTCCAACCATAATGATTTTACCATATTTACCATAACACTCTTGTACAAAATTGATCTAACACTCAGCAGAATTATTTCCTAAACCCAGTTCTTTATTTCTTCCACACACATGCTGTGTCAGTGCAGTAACAAGCCAGTCTTGCTGTATGATGATGAGCAGATATATCTTCAGCACATACATAGTGTCAGCATGACCTGGAGTACTGAGTACAAAGCCATATTCCATTATGCTGGAGCTGCAGGAAGAATACAAAGAAATGGATGGTAACCAGGGAGGGACTTGCAAGAGCAGAGAGAGAAACAGAGTGTATACTGCTTTTATGGTTGCTGTGCTCTTAAGTACATGGTGATCCCTCTCCAGTCCCGGGATGAGAAAAATACAGTTGTGAAACCTTCTTTATATCCACTCTCCACAATATGGACTAACCAGCGGTAATGGTCCTTCTCTGAAGATAGCTCTTCCAAGTTAAACACACATACTACACCCTGTGTAATCCCATAAATAGCTACCATGCATACAAATGAAGTATCTTCCTCAGTATTTAAATGTGTGACCCCTTAGAGTATTCATGATAATTCCTGCTTACAGAAATAATCTTCAGTTATGAAGAAAACACTGTGAAGGAGTGCTTGCATAGTTACTAGACAAATACTAAAAACACATGAAAAATGCCTCTGCTTTATAAAGTAAATCCAACAGTAGGTCTTCAATTGTGAATGCTGTCAAATATTTTACTAAACACTTTGAAACTCATTGCTTAGCCTATGTATAGACTGTATACAAGACTATTTAAAACTATTTCAGCATAAATGCTGGCATTTCTGACCACAATTTTTCACAGTCTCCTCACCAAAAAATGTTTACAATAGCTGAGAATATTCTTGATCATGGATTTGTTTATCAGGAACATCCACAAAGTTTTCTGTATATATTGCAGAGTACTGAAAAACCAAAAGCCAACACCCTACCAAAGTGAACACCTGAAAAACAGTACTCTGTGTGAATGAAGAGGGGTAGTTAGGACTCTCTTCAAGCAGTGGGAGCTATGGGGCTACTTTCTCCAATGGCCACTAGGCTAAAAGTGAAAGTCCTTCCTCTTTCCCCCAAACCACAGTGCTGCCCAGGTACTTTTCACATAGACCTGAGCGTATTTGGCTTCCTATCAGTGCCTCTGGGAATGTACAGGAGCACTTGCCTTGGCTCCCAGGTGATTTAATGTCTCCATTTTCAACCATCAATTGATTTTAAGTTTCACTTAAATTTTGAGGGCACACAAATAGCCCCAATAAAGCCTCAAATTAACTGTGTTAAGGCATGACTAGGTGAAATTTAAGTCTAATGCAACTCAATATATTCAATAGGAAGTGCTCAAGTGTTGACTACTAAATGCTTGTAATCAATTTTTTTTTATAAAATCAATGAGAGAACTTTCGGCAAATATTTAATAACATTAAAAAAATAAAACAAACAAACAAACAAACAAACAGCAGAGACCAAAGCGAAGTGTAATCACTTAATGAACAACTTCCAAGTAATAAAGTTACTCTGTAAAAACACTGACAAGAGCCACTAATCAAACTATGCCACAGATGCCTTCAAACTCTTGATTTTTATCCCACTTAGAGCAAAACACCTTCTGATCCTTTAATACTAGAAGACAAGGGGGTGCTCTGTAGATAGAAGCAAGCTGTACTGTCATGAAAAATTACAGCCTGCAGGGGCACGCAGAGCAGTTCAAAGGTTTCCTTTTTTTTGCTGCCCATTTGCAGGCTGATGGGATGAAAGGATGACAGCAGTCACTCAGCCTTACCCTGGGCACAAACCAGGAAAGAGGAAAAGGAAAAAAGGCTCCTTTCTGTCATTTGTCACCCACTAATTGATATCTGGGGCACTCTGGTACAAGCAGGACGCTCAGAGATGTTTATTAGAAGTGAAGCAAGCATCCAAATTCTTGCAAGGAAGGCCTACTGGTTGTACATGGACCTGTACTGAAGGAATCACGGAATCACAGAATGTCCTGAGTTGAAAGGGACCCATAAGAATCTTGGAGTCCAGCTCCTGGCTGGCTCCACACAGAACCACCTGAAATCCAAATCCAATGTCTGACAATGCTGACCAAACACACCCTGAATTCCAGCACTCGGGGCTGTGCCCACTGCTCTGGGCAGCCTGATCCATGCCCACTGCCCTGTGGTGCACACGCTGTCCCTAACCCCAGCTGCCCCTCCTGACACAGCTCCATGCCATTCCCTCAGGCCCTGTCACTGTCACCAGAGTGACAGTGTGAGGAGCTGCAGCCACCATGGGGCCTCCCCTCAGCTCCTCTGCTCTGGGCTGAACAACCCAAGGAACTTCATCAGCTCTTGGTACTTCTTGTCCTCTAGACCCTTCACCATCTTCATTGCCCTCTTATGGATATTCCTGAGTAGTTTTATGTCTGTAAGACATTGTGGTCCCGCAAAACGGCACACAGTAGCTGAGGTGAGGTTGCACCAATACAGAGTAGAGCGGAACAAAAACTCAAGAAAAGAGGAAAGGTCTTTTTGATACAGTTCAGGGACCTTTGGGTGTTCAGGGTCTGGGAAAGCTGCAAAGGAGAAGAAATTTGGTCCAGGGCAAGTGGAAAGGATCAGATCCATGCATGCATTTGCGCACTGGGATCAGAGCAACTTTCTCTTCCTGAGCTTCTCCTGATGCCCACTCGGAGCATCACGGGTTGCACTCCCCTGGGAGCCAGGTTGCAGAGGACTTCTGCCTTCTGGGGAAGGTCTGGGTGCTTCCTGCTTCCCCCAGATCACTGGGAAGTCCTGTGCAATCCTTTCTCTCTGTTCCCCATGTGAGGCAGGAAAGACCTGAAGAAACCCAGGTCTCAGCCTCCTAACTACAAAACACCTGGCATGCCTAAGTAGGCGTATGCGTGACAGGAGGAGGCAGCTCAGAGATAGGGGAGGAGAGGACTGGGACATAGGCAGGGTGAGTAGGCAGGAGCAAGACAGGGCAGGCCCAGCTGCAGCAAGGGTAGGAAGTTCAAAGACGGAACGTGCAGCTGGGCACAGCTCCCAGCCTCCTGTACACGCTGCAGTGTGGCACTGGAAAGGCCTCCTGAGGTACACGGACGCAGCAGAGAAAAGCCAAGTCAGCTTTTGAGCAAACTCCTTCTAAAGGTGAGTGCTTTGAGGGAGATCTGGCAATGGCAGGGGTTAAACGCTGTAGAAAGTATCAGCATCTGAACTACAGACCATGTCTCAGATTTCAGGCATTATCGTTTACAGACATCTAAAAGAATACACCCTCGTGTTTCATCGCACTATTTATTAAGCTATAAGGAAGCAAAGAGCGGGGGATCCGTTGGTTCCCTACCTGCTCAGAGCTGTGATCAGACATACTAACAAAAGCTAAATGACCACTGACTCCCCAAACCACGTCAACTTCTATTGAAACTGGTAGTCAAATGGCAGAAACTCCAACTCCACTAATATTCAGGCAAGCTTTTCTGGGGTGTCTTTTCCCTCAGCAGCTGTTTTGCTAAATCAGACATTCAAAAGAGAGAGAATTGAACACAGAATTGAAACTACTCAGGAAATCATAACTTTGTCTCATCCTCTCTGCTTCTTGTCTAGGATGACCACCAGCAGCACATCGCTGACATAGCAAAAACATGGCCACGTGTACAATCCTGCATGGTGTGCACGTGCCTCCCTGCAGCATCACACTTCCCAGCCCCAAGCAGGAAGGCCACAGATGGATCTTAGTCACTGTGTCTCGCCCCTCCCTCTGCAACAAGGCAACTCGTGGCCCATGTAATTTTTTTCTATTTCCTGCATTTTCAGCAGTTTGCAGAGTTAAAATGTATTCAACTGCTTAACGAAGGATATCATCTGAAGCAAAATCAAGGTTGGGAAATCTGCCTTTTGTGTCTTTCTATGCAAAATGCCTTTGGGTATCTTGAGAAAAAAACGCTTGTTTTCAGCTCTGTCAGCCACAATTTTATCTCGCCTCCTCTCCTTTTTTTTTTTTTTGTTTTGTTTTAATACAGAACACTTTCAAACAGAACCCAAACCTTTCCAAAGCTAACAAGGAAGGGATTTCCTCTTCCAATTGAAGTGGAGTTAGCAAGGTTGTGATGAAGCACTACATGCCGAGACCTGTACAATGTTGGCAATGAACACACATTAAGATTCACTGTAAAACTCTGGGCAAAAAGGTTGGCCCCATCTCTCTCCCACCTGATGTATGCATCATTGTTTTAACAGCAGATAAACAGCATGATCAGATTGTTTATAGGAGCGTGAAGGTAAATCTTGACAGTGTTTTGTTTCTTCTGTAGTCAGTGATGACAGAGCAGATGATTATGAAAAGCAATTGAAGTCTTTCTTCCCAAATTAGATGATTCATAAGTCCTTGCTGATGGTGTTGTCTTCAAACCAAAGGTTGCTGAGGATGGTGAGAGGAGGAAGAAGGAAGAAAGAGAAGGCACAAAGCACAGAGTCATATGGTGTGCTTGCAGCAATTTCTGCGATCCTAAATCACCCCTGCATGCATCCCTTGAAGACACAGACATGGACACAGCCATGCAGTGCAACGCAGAGGTGAGAATGGGAGGAAAGCATTAAGAACATAAACAATGCCTATGTGGAAGGCTGAAGATTAAGTGCAAATAATAGTCTAGACATCACTTAAAGCCCATTCATGATTTCTCACTTTAAACCATCACTCTGTGCACCCCAAAATGAGTAAGCCTGATCAAAGCTCATCACATCCCTTGCCAGAACACAGAGACCAAGGAGGGTGTGGGTTACTGTGTGCTACATCCTCACCTGCCTCCGTCAGAATAACTAGATGTTGTGGTTTTGTGGTTTNGTGCCAGTTTACACCCACTTCAGCTATGACCTGTTTAGACATTTTTGGAAGGAGTCCAGTGATAGAGTCTAGACACTGTTATTCAGAAATAACTTGATCTTCATCTTTTCCTTTTCTACAGAAAGGAAGAGGAAATGTATGTCACAAAGCAATGTTTCATGCGGAACGGCAGGGAAAGACTGGATGGGAACCCAATTAAAGGCAGATCAGAAATCTTTCAAAGCCATTTATAAAGTCACATAAACTATCTCTGTCTTCCTGTGACTGAATGAAAAGAGATTGCACACGGAGCGAGGAATCAGGTGATCTGCCTTGCAAAATCTTCTTCGCCTCAGAGAACAAAATTCAAGAGCCCATTTCATCAGTTTTGCCCCTTGGGTCACTCCTGCAATCTTCAGCTTTTGTCTTTCTCAGTTCCTGATCGGGCAGGCCCAGTGCCAAGAAAATGAGTCTTGTTACTGTCTGCCATCTCATGTTTGCAAGGAAAAATCTAAGGTGTTTGCAAGGTCTTCCGTGTTTAGGGGCTATTTCCAACAGCAGTTTTCTTTACCCCTATCTGCTTTCTACCACAGTTGTCTGAAGCAAAACATCTTCTCTAATTCTAATATTTTCTTTCTAGCCCTCATTGCCTCCAGGTCTCTTGGCCACAGAGTTTTATTTTTAGCTTTTTTTTCTTTATTTAAGTTCCATGGATGCATTCAGCACTCTCCCTCCATCAAATATCAGCACCATGAGGCAGAAGATGAGGGGATTCTTTGAAGGGAACATCTGTGAAGTCTTTGTGCTACCCCTTCCCGAAGGCCCTGACATTCTGTCTCTTCCTTTGCTTCTACTTCAGCTTCTTGTCTCTTTACATGCAGCTTTTTAACTATATTTTTAGATAGCTGAACAATTCAAACAGTTTGCCTGGAGCCAGTGTTTAAACTTAGTCCTATATTTTCAGGGGAAAAAAAAGGTTTAAAGTCCAACTGCTTATTTAGAAGTTTCACAAAGGTCAATCTCCTCCTGATATTTTTACATACTTTAGTTTTGCAGCTGCTTATATTTCCAACAAAAAAAGTGCACTTCATAGAGGAACATGTTATGGGTTGAAAAATGAAATGAAGCTACCAGATCAACAAAGTCACAGAGTTTATTTATCTCCACTTTTCAGGTTAAACTCACTGGGACTGCCCAGGTACAGCCCAAGCTATGATTGGAAGAGATGAAAAGGTTTATGTTTGAGGTCCTCATATGGCTTCTCAAACATCACACGCACCTCACTATGACCACTGATCCAATAAAAATATACTCATTTGCTAGTTCTCGCTTACCAAAAACATTTTTGTAGGTTAACATGGCAGGGATAAGCATTACATTCTGCCTGTTCTCCTGTGGCTGGCCAAAAAGCAGGATAAACATCAATTTGAGCGTCTGCTAGCTGAACAAAAGCATATTCATGTGTCCAAATATTACTTCAATCCAATAGGGCACAGGTTCTACTTACAAGCTTGGAACCACAGCCTTCCTTTGATACATTGAGAAGAAATTCAAGCAATCTCAGCAGCTATCAGAATGACTGGATATTTAGGAATAAAAATACTAAAGTATGCAACCTCCTATGTCACAAGCATATTCCATCCCACGCTGCAGGATAGTCCCTGACACACAGATTAGTTCTCTTCTAGGAGATCTCCAGCTATCTCCATTAGAGCCTGTCCTCCAGTCCCAGGAAATCCAACCTTCCTGAGTTTACTGAGATACCTGTTGAGAAACTGTCACCATCAGCCACATGAAGACACAAAAAGGATGGGGAGCAGTATGGGATTCTCCATGGAGGAGGGAACAGTGGTTTCTCAAGGTCTTCATACAGGGCATACCCATCTTAGGTACATCCAACTGGGCTCTGGAAGGCCTGACACCAAACTCATTAGCTGACAACTTGATTCCTTCCACAGATGAGGACAGTGATCAGCCGCAAGGTTGTTCCCTGGACATTGTGACACTACAGGAGTTCCACAGGACCTGCTGGGAAGCCACGGGAGGCTCAAGGGTCACAACACTGTCACCACTGTCTTAGCCTTATCTGCTTGGTATTGGGATCGTTGCTGTTATCATCTGCCTACCTCTTCCCCTTTACTGATTCTTTTTCACTGAGGTTCAGACTACTAATACAAAGGCAAATAAAACCAAACTCTGCTGTTCTTTGCTTTTTTCCTGCACTGCTCCTGACTTGACTCATCCGCCAACCGCTTCTTCTTTTTTCACTTGCTATTTCTGCTGGTGCTTCCTNTATCATCTGCCTACCTCTTCCCCTTTACTGATTCTTTTTCACTGAGGTTCAGACTACTAATACAAAGGCAAATAAAACCAAACTCTGCTGTTCTTTGCTTTTTTCCTGCACTGCTCCTGACTTGACTCATCCGCCAACCGCTTCTTCTTTTTTCACTTGCTATTTCTGCTGGTGCTTCCTGCCCTTTCCTTTTCCGCCATGCAGAGGATACCAGCTACCACTCAGATATCAAGACCTTCAAAGTCTGCCACATCTGTGCTCTTGATACTTGGATACTTCCTTTCCATCACTGCTAGCACCATAACATTCCCCAGCAATAGTGTCTGACAATGCCAAATTAAAGGAGACCAAGCAGAACAGAGACCAGAACACTGGTGTGGTGATTTGACATTGATAATCAAATAAAATATTATTTAGGTAACTATGACAGTAGATGGAAGGGTTCAGACAGAATGGGACTACGAAAGGAAAAACAATTGCGATGGGACTGTGCTGGAAGAACAATTTGCCACGTTCCATCCACTCTCTTGTTTCTCTCCATGGATATTTATAGCACACCTAAAGTAATCCAAAGAAATTTAGCCTTCATGTGGCCTCAAAAGGCAAATCCAAACCAACTGTCTATCCTTAATATTTGCTTATCTGGGCTGCAGCTCTCTCACCCGTTCTTTTCTCTCAGTAAAACAAAGAATCATACTAATCTCCAGGAAGGTGCGAAAATTAACTCAGTAACTTTAATGCTGGTTCTAAAAACCATGAAAGGGACCATGAGGAACTTAACATTCATGACTTCAGTGAAGCATTAAATAGAAACCACTGGAATATGATTGGCATGACCAATCTCTTCAAGCTGGTCATTCAGCAGATATTATCCATCTTTTGCACTGGACAAAGCAAGCATCATACAGATAACAGCAAGAAATCATGCAGTGAAAATCTGTACCATAACACATAGAAAAGGCATAAAGTAAGGTTACACAATAAACGTTAATTGTAATACTTTTGGAGTTGTTGCATTTGTAACTCAATTTTTTTCTAATACAACCTTTTCAATGAACTATCAGTACAATGCAGTGAAAAAGAAACTCAAATGACAGCTGGATGTCATTTTTTCCCCTCTAAGGAATGTCACGTTTGGAATGGCCCAGTGGGCAAAGGCAAATACATAATGGTTACTCAGAAAGCAATTAGATTCTGACCGCAGGGAAANGATTCCTTCCACAGATGAGGACAGTGATCAGCCGCAAGGTTGTTCCCTGGACATTGTGACACTACAGGAGTTCCACAGGACCTGCTGGGAAGCCACGGGAGGCTCAAGGGTCACAACACTGTCACCACTGTCTTAGCCTTATCTGCTTGGTATTGGGATCGTTGCTGTTATCATCTGCCTACCTCTTCCCCTTTACTGATTCTTTTTCACTGAGGTTCAGACTACTAATACAAAGGCAAATAAAACCAAACTCTGCTGTTCTTTGCTTTTTTCCTGCACTGCTCCTGACTTGACTCATCCGCCAACCGCTTCTTCTTTTTTCACTTGCTATTTCTGCTGGTGCTTCCTGCCCCTTCCTTTTCCGCCATGCAGAGGATACCAGCTACCACTCAGATATCAAGACCTTCAAAGTCTGCCACATCTGTGCTCTTGATACTTGGATACTTCCTTTCCATCACTGCTAGCACCATAACATTCCCCAGCAATAGTGTCTGACAATGCCAAATTAAAGGAGACCAAGCAGAACAGAGACCAGAACACTGGTGTGGTGATTTGACATTGATAATCAAATAAAATATTATTTAGGTAACTATGACAGTAGATGGAAGGGTTCAGACAGAATGGGACTACGAAAGGAAAAACAATTGCGATGGGACTGTGCTGGAAGAACAATTTGCCACGTTCCATCCACTCTCTTGTTTCTCTCCATGGATATTTATAGCACACCTAAAGTAATCCAAAGAAATTTAGCCTTCATGTGGCCTCAAAAGGCAAATCCAAACCAACTGTCTATCCTTAATATTTGCTTATCTGGGCTGCAGCTCTCTCACCCGTTCTTTTCTCTCAGTAAAACAAAGAATCATACTAACATCCAGGAAGGTGCGAAAATTAACTCAGTAACTTTAATGCTGGTTCTAAAAACCATGAAAGGGACCATGAGGAACTTAACATTCATGACTTCAGTGAAGCATTAAATAGAAACCACTGGAATATGATTGGCATGACCAATCTCTTCAAGCTGGTCATTCAGCAGATATTATCCATCTTTTGCACTGGACAAAGCAAGCATCATACAGATAACAGCAAGAAATCATGCAGTGAAAATCTGTACCATAACACATAGAAAAGGCATAAAGTAAGGTTACACAATAAACGTTAATTGTAATACTTTTGGAGTTGTTGCATTTGTAACTCAATTTTTTTCTAATACAACCTTTTCAATGAACTATCAGTACAATGCAGTGAAAAAGAAACTCAAATGACAGCTGGATGTCATTTTTTCCCCTCTAAGGAATGTCACGTTTGGAATGGCCCAGTGGGCAAAGGCAAATACATAATGGTTACTCAGAAAGCAATTAGATTCTGACCGCAGGGAAATGTTTTCTGAATGGACTGAGCCTTAATAGAATAGACCCAATAGTCTTTTTTGTTCCTTTATTTCTTATATAAGGAATCTTTTTTCCTTAGAGTTAAGATCTGGGTTAACACTGAACACATAATTATACTCTTCAGTTCTTCACTATGAACTCACACGTCCATCTTTGTAGTTACAACAGCTGCAGTCTAAGATAGATATAAACAAAAAACAGCTAAAGATACTCTTAAGCAAATGACTCTCTACCTCTCTTTAACCAGGAGCCCAGTTAATGCTGGTGGACATTTAGCCTTTTCAGTTACAGAAACATGCCATTACAGGAGTAATCAGTATTGTGGGTTGACGCAAACATCAAAAGCAAGCAGTAACCCATACCAAAACTAAAAGGATTTTGCATGCCCTTGAGTGATTCTGATGATTTAGAAATCTCACATCTTCTTTTGTTGGTTCCTTCAGCTCAAAGACATGAGAGGTTACACTGTACAGAAAGGTAACAAATAACTGGACTAACTCTGCTCTGAGCAACATGAGTGAATCTCAGAGCAAAGGCAAGAAGGTTGAGGTAGGCTACATAAGCCAACCCTGCTACAAGATCTCTCCAGAGGCTAATCTGCAGCAGAAAAAAATAATGCTACTATCCATCACTGTTTGATAACATAAAATACTACAAATACTTAACATTTCATATTCTCACACCCCTGTAATGACAAACTGTAAATACCTTTGTTACCTGTATAAACAGCAACAGTCAAGATTGCTAAGCAGCACAGTACAAGAAGTACAAAAGAGTGAAGCAGGGCAGAGGGGAGGGAATAGAATCTTTTCTCCCCTTTTATTTTTTAAGGACATTCTCATGCAAGAAGCAATTTCAACCCTGAAGGTGCAAAGCAATACAGAGAGGAAGCAGGCTTGCTGTACAGCAAAACATGCTCTTCTGGGTAGCCAAGTATCATCAGAGAGGCTGAATTTCATAGAATCATAGGACGGTTTGAGTTGGAACGGGACCTTTAAGATCATCTAGTTCCAGCCCCCTGCTATAGGCAGGGACACCTCCCTCTAGAACAGGTTGCTCAAAGCCCCATCCAGCCTGGCCTTGAGTGCTTCCAGGGAGGAGGTATCTGTATCCACTCTTGGCAACCTGTTCTAGCATCTCACCACCTGCACAGTGAAGAATTTCTTTCTGATATCTAGTCTGTATCTGCCCTGTTCCAGTTCGAAACCATTTTTCTAAGTCCTGTTGCTACATGCCCTTCTAAAAAGCCCCTCCCCAGGTTTCCTGTAGGCCCTCTTCAGGCTCTGGAAGGCTGCTGGAAGGTCTCCCTGAAGCCTTCTCTTCTCCAGGCTGAAGAGCACCAGCTCTCTCAGCACGTCATTTGTTTGTGTTTGCTTTTGCATAAATTATTAAGTTTGAATTATTCCCAGTATTACTCAACTAAAGGAGCACAAAAAGCACTGACACCTTATAGACTCATTATTCTAGGGGTTCTGCTAGTTTTCAGTTGCAACAATTATATTCACAAGGGTTGCTTCATGCAGGTTTGAATATACCAGCTGTTGCTTGTCTTCACACAGAATCAATTTCAAGTGTCTGTAATTAGTTGGTGAGATCAGGTGCTCTCATAAAAGCTGGCAGCATTGGCTCAGCTCCTTAGTGCATCAAAACCAATCTTCTGTATCTGGTAGTGATCAGCAGCTGAGGTGTGAGTACAAATGCTCTAGGTTACATCATCGCATTCCTTGATATCACGTGGATCAACTTATTTTTTCCCTCGTTTTGTTATTATTTTATTTCTTCTTCTTTCTAAGTGGAAAAATGCACTTCTCATTCAATCTCTATGTCTNGGACGGTTTGAGTTGGAACGGGACCTTTAAGATCATCTAGTTCCAGCCCCCTGCTATAGGCAGGGACACCTCCCTCTAGAACAGGTTGCTCAAAGCCCCATCCAGCCTGGCCTTGAGTGCTTCCAGGGAGGAGGTATCTGTATCCACTCTTGGCAACCTGTTCTAGCATCTCACCACCTGCACAGTGAAGAATTTCTTTCTGATATCTAGTCTGTATCTGCCCTGTTCCAGTTCGAAACCATTTTTCTAAGTCCTGTTGCTACATGCCCTTCTAAAAAGCCCCTCCCCAGGTTTCCTGTAGGCCCTCTTCAGGCTCTGGAAGGCTGCTGAAAGGTCTCCCTGAAGCTTTCTCTTCTCCAGGCTGAAGAGCACCAGCTCTCTCAGCACGTCATTTGTTTGTGTTTGCTTTTGCATAAATTATTAAGTTTGAATTATTCCCAGTATTACTCAACTAAAGGAGCACAAAAAGCACTGACACCTTATAGACTCATTATTCTAGGGGTTCTGCTAGTTTTCAGTTGCAACAATTATATTCACAAGGGTTGCTTCATGCAGGTTTGAATATACCAGCTGTTGCTTGTCTTCACACAGAATCAATTTCAAGTGTCTGTAATTAGTTGGTGAGATCAGGTGCTCTCATAAAAGCTGGCAGCATTGGCTCAGCTCCTTAGTGCATCAAAACCAATCTTCTGTATCTGGTAGTGATCAGCAGCTGAGGTGTGAGTACAAATGCTCTAGGTTACATCATCGCATTCCTTGATATCACGTGGATCAACTTATTTTTTCCCTCATTTTGTTATTATTTTATTTCTTCTTCTTTCTAAGTGGAAAAATGCATTTCTCATTCAATCTCTATGTCTTATGAGGGTTTAGCTTCCAGACTACCTGCAGACCCGTGGTGTTGCAACTCAGCGTGGATGTATGCAGTTTAAAATAAAGGAAAAGAAGGATTTGCTGATTTGGTGGCAGCGGCAATGAGAATATTTACTGCGTGGTGAATGGGGTCCAGTTGCTAAAATAAAAAGAAGAAGAGGCTTCTGTGTGATCACTGACAAGCCAATAGTGAATGGATTTGCGTCATTAAACTTGTTCATAAGAATGATAAAGCACCTGCCTGGATAGATAACAAAAGTGAAACATGAATTGTATCTTAGGAAGTGCTCTCTACAAGTATGCTCAGGTCTCAGAGCACATTTAAATGGAAATAAATACTACAGGAAAACAACTGTGAAGATGGCAGATAGAGGAGGGAAGTCACACACTCTCCAGCTAGCAGGCTGGTAAGAAAATGGTTTTCTTTCAGTTCCCTGATCAGATTTCTGCAGTTACAGTACCATCAGCTACTATCATTTCATGTTGGCTTTTTTAATCATAGAATGACCTAAGTTGGAAAGGACCCACAGAGATCACTGAATCCAACTCTTGGCTCCACGTAGGACTGCCCCCGAATCCAAACCCTGTGTCTGAGAGTGTTGCTAAATGCTTCTCGAACTTCAGCAGGCTCGGTGCTGTGCACACAACCCTGGGGAGCCCGTTCTGTTCCCAACCAGCAGCTCAGCAAAAATCTTTTTCTAACACCCACCTGACACTCTCCCGACGCAGCTCCCTGCCTTTACCTCGGGTCCTGTTGCTGCCTCCAGAGAGCAGAGATGAGTGCCTGCCCCTCCGCTCCCCTTGTAAGGAAGCTGTAGACAGGTGCAAAAAGACCAAGAGAAAAACAGTCATTGCAGACAATCCTTTCAAGTAATGTCAACGTTACAATGGGAATTTGTCTACTGACACCCAGCGTTCTCCACATGACTCACTGGAACTCCCAGGAGCACATGGAAAAAAAATTAATAATATTCAAAGAATGTATGAAAGACAACATACACTTTAAACATTTCTACAGCTGCTCTTCACCATATAATCACCTTCAGAAAGAATTGTAAAGATTCTTTCCTGATATCTTTGAGAAAAGTGGAATACATATTGTCCACTTCTAGCCAACTCACTTTTAAGAAATGCTGGAAGATCGTGGTTACTGTGTTTTCATTTATTTTTTGTTTCTCTGTGAAACAGAATGTAATGATTTACTGCCTCTTTCTCCCTTCTTTGTAGTGGCTCATTTAAGCTAAAGGTAATAGCCTATTGGATGAAAACATAAAGAAACACATGGAAACATATTGTTTTCTGCCCTTTGCAGGCAGACAACAACAATAAAAAATAAAAAAATAAAAATAAAAATAAAAGCTGTCAGTGCAAATGAACTAGATTTGAAAAGATTTGGCCTCTCAATTATTTTTGACATATGTAGTGTCTTGTATTACAGATATCAATGTTTACTTGGTTTATGATCTTTGCTCTGTAAATCTCTGGTTCAGCCTACGGTGTTGAATTTGCAAAGGAACAATAGTGTCAGAAAATAGACTTAGGTATGAACTCCAAAACAAGGAAACTTCAAAGTTTTTACTTAGTGCTATGGATGTATGAAGTTCGTAGTTGTCTACTCTTACACTCATAAAATTTCATGGCAACTTCAAGTTCTCCTTTTGCACCTATGGTCAGGCCATCCCCCTGCCTGTGACTCCTGAAGGTTCCAATCCAATTGCTGTGCTCACTTAATGAACATGTAAAACATGATGGAATCATGGGGGTTGTATCTCCAGAAAAGGTGATTCCACAGCCCCTCTGGGCAGTCTGTTCCAGTATTCTGTCACCTTCCAAGTCATTTTTTTCTCATGTTTGTGTGGAACTTCCTGTGTTCCAGCTGGTGCCCACTGCCCCTTGCTCTGTCAGTGGGCACCGTTGAAAAGAGGCTGGCCCCAGCCATTTGACTTTCATCCATTAGATATTTATAAGCATTAAGATCTCCCCTCAGCCTCCTCTTCTGCATGCTGAACAGGTCCTTTTCTTCCTGTGGCAAATACCACTTTTGTTCAGAATCTTGGCTGGAAGAAATGTTCCAGAGCCAATACAACTTGTTTTGAGGTATTCCCACAAAGACTATTGTTGTATATGGCCTTAGGGTCTCTATTTCTTTTACCTTGGTTGCATCATTGTTCATTTTTTGTTTATTTTTAGATAAAACAGAGCAATATTTATATTTTAATTATTTTTTGTGTTTCCCTGATACAATAGGGAATATCAGTAGTGTTACAAAACTTGTTATAAAAGGTTTCTGAAATGTTTCTGTTATCACTTAAGCTTCACAGAGCTTCTTATTAAACAGAGAGAACAGAGGAGGCAGTTCCATACCATCCATAGGACCTAGCTATGCACCTTTTTTTTCTTTAGGACTGTTGTTTTAAGAAGTACAAAAAGCTGCTCAGCCAGTGTCCTCTCTTCATTCCTATTCCAACCTCAGCTTCTGTTTTTCTTAGATACCAGGGAATGAGTCAACAGTGACATTTAAATCATATCTGTATTGAAGACACAGGAAACTGCTCCAACGAACAAGTCTTTTGTCTTTTGATATGCAAATGCTTTAGCTGAGTAACTCCACTTGCTTATTGCATCTGACTCCTTCCTCTGTTTTTCCTAACTTCTACTGTCTCTTAGGTAAAATCTGAAATGTAATGGATTATTGTTGTATACTCATGTGTACAATGGTTTCCAAATTCAAAACCCAAGTTGCCAAGTATGAAGAAACTTAAGGTACCTTCTACAATTTTCATCTGCTTCATTAGCAAATATTAATTTATATTAAGAATATATTGCTATAAGAGTTACTGTTGGAATCAAGGATCGTCGACCAGAAGTCACAATTTAGCTGTCCAATGTACTCTGTGAGCTTTATCTTCTGTGTTAATCCAGGAGAATGTTTTATATTCTAATGCACTGCCTAGGTATATTTTGAGTTGCAATTTGTCATGCACCATTAATTTACAAGTCTAAACAAGTCCTGATATTAATTATTACTTCACATCAGCCAGACACTTTGTAAAGCTATTGTGATAGAGTGTTCATCTCTCCCCAGAAGCATCTGCCTGCTGAATACTTGGTTCTCAGGGCTTATTTTTTCTCATATTTTGAATCTGTTAGTCTCTACTTAAACTGAAAAATTAAAAGCATGCATTTATGACAGACTTTCTTTAACCTTCTGTGTGGTATCTGACATCCACAGAGATTTTCCCAGCCCTGGGATCTGTTGAGTCAATGTTGTCTCAGCTAAAAACCATCAACTATAGCTAATGTTTCAAAGCTGGCTTAAGCTGCACTCTTAAATCCATTATTTACAGTCTTAGAAAAAAGCGATCTGATTTTTAAAAACAATTTTTAAGAAAGTAAATTTCTGATTAAAATCAATAAAGAGTAGTTACAATCATTCCTAATTAGCAAGTAGAAATAATATTCTATGTTCAGCCTCCTGTGTTTGTGTCTGGTCACACCACCTCCACCAAGACCGTTTGGCCCACACACACCCATCATACAGTCTGCTACATTAGCAAAGCAGTCCTTAAGTTTGGGATTAACATTCCACAGCCATGGCCAAAGGGACACTGCAGTCCAGGTCATACCAGTGAAGGAATTGCACCATTGGTGCAATTCCTTCACTGGTGTGACCTGGACTGCAGTGAGAACTGAGGTCTAGGGGTTTAGACATGAGGGCATGGGGACAAAAATGACAGACTGTAACATGGTTTTAGTGGTTGGTTTTGTCTTTTTTTTTTTTACATTTTTAAAGAATTTGAGAATATTTTAATTTTAGAGCCAACAAACAGCTATGTAAAGGCTGAGAAACATATTCTAAAGAAAGAGGGGGAAGCAAACTGTCAGTTTTCCCTTACAGTACAACCTGAAGGACACGGTGGGAGATGTGAAGATCCCTTCCATCGCATAGCCAAGAGGTGGAAGCTTTTTCCTTTCCTGCAGTGACTCCTTGGCCTCCTGGCCACCACAGCCCTTTCACTGTCACTGCAGGACACTACAGCCATAAGCATGGCTCAGATCCCCCAGCCCCACAAGCACACAACTCTGGGCCATTGGTGGTGCTGCAGGGAAAAGGATGGGAGGAGGAAAGCCCCTCATGTTGGGAGGGGTAGCAGCAAGGGGAAGAAGCTGTCTTCATCCCACTCAGCAGATTGCAGGAGGTACACACACCCTACCTCAGGTTTAGGCTTTAGCCAGCTTACTTCTTTAGGCTGCCTAGGTTTATATTTCTTCTGCAGCAGCAATACAGCCAATCCTGCCTGGCTTACCTCCAGTAGCAAGTACACAGCTGAAAGCCTCATTATAGCACACACTGATATGCTGCACTTTTATACCAAGAGCTGAAATAACAAACTCGGTTCATGCAAGGGGCAGAGCTTTGGGCTCATCTCTGCTTGAGAGGCCTGGTTATTTATTAATTATATTTAAAGTTTTATAGCAGCTTAAAAGGAATGTGAGCCAGAGGCAGCACTTCCAGTCAGGTCTCCCTTGTGAAATGCTTGTGTAATTCTCTGGTTTTAGTGCTGGCTTGTGCAGCTACAGAAGGCTCTGGTTTGTTTCCTTCTCTAATGCCTCTGTCAGTGCCGGTGATTTCCTCATCCTTCGACACAAGAGTGCTCTGACACACAAAACCCCAGAAGAACCACCTTGTTGTGAAATCCCAGGGCATGGGAGTCCAACAGGCAGGCCAGATCAGGGGGAGACAACTAAAAAAAAAATCCTACCTAATTATTTTCTAAGGAAAATTCATCAGACTCCTGAAATCCCCCTCACTGAAATTAGTCAGTCACCTGCAAGTTTGGTGCGCTGCAGAATCCAAATTTCTTTTTCAGAGCCAGCCAAAATTAGAATTCAAGAGCAGTGTTAAAGTGTAGTATAAGCAAATGAGTTGTGGATAGTGCGTCCAGTTTTGGGTCCCTCACTGCAAGAAGGACAGTGAGGCCCTAGGGCATGCCCAGAGAAGGGCAGCAAAGCTGGGAAGGGGCTGGAGCACAAGTCTTATGGGGAGTGGCTGGGGGAACTGGGATTGTTCAGTCATAGAAGAGGTGGTTCAGGGGACACGTTATTGCTCTGCTGAACTCCTCAAAAGGAGATTGTAGCAAGATGGGAGTCAGCCTCTTCTTTCAGGTAACAGTGACAGGATGAGAGGCAGTGGCCTCAAGTTGTGCCAGGGAAGGATCAGGCTGGATGTTCAGAAAACT
The DNA here is from genome assembly GCA_013399175.1 of Odontophorus gujanensis. Taxonomy (NCBI): domain Eukaryota; kingdom Metazoa; phylum Chordata; class Aves; order Galliformes; family Odontophoridae; genus Odontophorus; species Odontophorus gujanensis. The sequence goes on from VXAB01004848.1 coordinate 223,154, forward strand.
TTTTTCTCAGTAAGAGCGGGGAGGGATTGGAACAGACTGCCCAGGGAAGTGGTGGAGTCACCATCCCTGGAGGTTTTCAAGAAAAGGGTGGATGTTGTGCCAAGTGATGTGGTCAAGAGTGAGCTGGGTTGATCTTAGTGATCTTTCCAACCATAATTATTCTGTTATTCTATATGAGTCATCGCTCACTGTCTTTTGCTCCATGCAAAGCAACACTGTACTCAGTATTGATTAACTCAGGCTGAGTCTATCTAGGGCATGGGTAACTACTGATGGACTCTGCCATCGGGCTGCTGACAAAGGCATGGGTGCTCATCTCCAGCCCGCAGCCAGCCCCACTGCTGGCATCTGCAGCCATCTGCTGGTTGCCTCCTCCCAGCTAGGCCAACAGAGCATGGGTGCCCATCTTCTGGCCTCATTGCCTCCATAAACAAACGTCAGCTATTTCATTTGAGAGTGTGTTCTCATTTTGAACAGATATTTTGAGATCCCTCTTTTATGAGCCAAGAGTTACTTCCAGACACTTAGCACATATTAGCTAATGAGAACATTGCAGTTTTGCAAAGTAGGCTGCTAGTAGGCCTATTTTGCAGCAGGGCAAAATTAGTATACTGAGAACCAAGTCGGGTGGGGAGCTTAAGAACTCAGCAGCTTTATTGGCATGGGGCATATCTGGCAGTTCCTGCCCACACAATTTGCTCCTTGCTGGTGGTTCTTGAGACCCTGGCCTCAATGAAGGAGAGATTGTGAGATATGATGTGCTGCACCCCATTAAGAAATACCTGAGGAGTCCTTGGAAATCTTTCCATGCTCTGTCCTTCCCTACTGCTGAATTTGGCTTTGTAGGAGCAGATAGAGAAAAGTCAGTCCTAAAACCTGATGCAAATTCAACATATTGCACGTGAGCTGCAGCTCGTTCTTTGATTAAATGAATTTGCATAGCCAGTATTAGTTAAATCCTAATGTATTAATGAAGATGCATATCAATGAAGAGGTGTGTAGAAAACAATATGCAAACCAAATAGGAAGGCGTGCTTAAGGGAGTGGTTCTGGAGAGGTTTTTTCACCTTGCTGTTGGGAGTAATCTGCCATCCTGCCTCAGAGAGGCCTTATCAGGATGAGCCGGTGAGAAGCTGCTTTGATTTTAGCAATTGAAGATGTTATCTGTGCTTCTTGATTTCTTTTAAATTAACATGTAGCTTTCTGTAGTGATGTTACAGGTTTCGTAAGCAAACTTGGCAAAGACAGCAAATGTTAATTGGGCCTGCTAATCTCAATTTAATATGATGATCAACATCTTTTGTTTTCCCTTCCTTTGCTGCTGACTGTGCCATTTCTTCCTTATTCCCCACCCTTCCTTCAGTGCATTTGTTCAGTTACACTGCTGATTTAATTTTTCCTTGCATCTTACCTTCCCACTATGTGTCTCTTCTCATCTCTGGCCTCTGGTGCCTTCCAAATGAATAAAGTGGAAATGCCATGTCCTTGAGCCCTTGCTGTCTGAAACCATTACAGAAAAGAACTGGATTAATTAACTGACTGTGATGGCAATTGGGAAATACAGAAGACAGCTGTGATCTAGACTTTCAGACCAGTTCAAGTCCCCTCCATAGCTCTTCTCCCAGTCATGTCTTCTAAACTGAGGTAGGTTCCCATCTGCTCACCGTCCTTACCCACTCTGAGATACTTGTTGCCCCTGACACTACTATTAATCCTTGGAGTTGGAGTTCATGATTTTTCTATACTCTCTTTCTCTGTCTAGACTCTTTCCAAAGCTTTCTTTCCAACCTCCAAGTGGAGAATTCCATCTACGCTTCCTGCTGTGCCTTCCCTCCCACCTTCTCTTTTCCATTCTCGGGTGACCTCTCCTGCAGACATGGATCAAACTATTATGCCTGTGTCAACTGCCTTTAAAACACTCATCTACTGCTAATTTTTCTTCTGTGCATTGGCTTTGCATCTTGTTGCTTCCATAGTGCTACATCCTGACAGACAGCTTGCTGCCAAGCTCACTGGGATACAAAAATGATCTCATTAAAAACCAAGCCCAACAGCTCAGCTTTCCTTGGCTGTCTGGCTGGCAGCCAGCATGTTTGTCAATTTTAATGTCTTTGATATTTAAATTTAGCTTTCTTTTACCACTGATACCATTTGGCAGAAGGTGTACTTACAACGTTATTCCCAAAGCTATTCGCCAGGCATCTCTGCTCATCTCTGCTTCACTCAAGCTTTCCCAAGAATTCAGTTCTGCTTATAAAAAATAATAGTGGTATGAATGAACTACTAGTGCTATCCTAACTAGCTGAAGGGATCATTTTAGTATTTTTCACTCTTGTTTCCACTCTTCATATGTTTGTATGCTATATCAAAACTTGCCAAGGACTACCTTTAATTGTTCATAACACATCTAACACCTTTCTGTGTCTGTTATGTTTGTATGCTATATCAAAACTTGCCAAGGACTACCTTTAATTGTTCATAACACATCTAACACCTTTCTGTGTCTGTTTGTGGGATTCTTTCACAGAATTCCAAGGAAAAAAAAACAATTATTTTAGTAACAGAACAGTGTAACTACAAAGCCGCAATAGTGATATATGGTATTAGAGGCTGATCAGTTATTTGTCTGAGAATATCATACTCCTGTGTTCCAGTTTTGACACTAGTTGTGCAAGATACTGCAGGTCACCCTAAAGCTTCTCACTTATTGAATGTCTCAGTTTAAGAAGAGGAAAAAAAAAATAGCCCAAGGGTTGCCTGACACCGAGTCTCATTAAGACTCCTCAGATATATTTTTTCTGATGTAGAAAACTTCAGAGCTTCATGGCTGTGCAAGTGTTCCTCCATGTATTTGTTAACTTTCGAATCCCAGGAGTTTTCATTAAGGTTCTTAGTTTCAATTTTGAGAGGGATCAGAAAAGCTCTTAGTTTACTAGGACTTGATTCTTGAAAATTTTAAGAAATTTTAGAATGTTGATACTAAACAACTGCATTTCAGGTGATTCCATGCCATGCCACCTTACGTACCTCTGACTAAAATAGAGATGCTCTGGTATAAATATGTATATAAACACACCAGCAGTTTGAATTCAGACACTGCCAAAACCTTTACTGTGCCTCGGTACCAACACCACAGCCACTACAGCGCCCAAGCACTTTGAATTTATTTTAGGTGGAAACAACACTGAGATCTATGAGACAGATTTTTGCCTCTCCTATTTCATCTGCAGTATTCAATACAACATAGATGCCAACATGCAGTTCCACAAAACCATGGCTGAAAGAGTCTGTCTTTTTTCTGTCATTGTTTGAATGTGAGGTGTTCACCTAGACCTAAATTATTTTCTAGTTTTCATCCAAGGACACAGCCCAGAAGCATCTAGTTAAGGAATTCGTGAGGGACATTCTAATAGTTGTTTTCAGTAAAATACTTAACTGCTGCTGGGCACACCACCCAACACTCTCCAGTGTTCCAATGACCATACTGTAGTATCATACTCATTTGTTTTCCTTGTCTTGCTGTGTATTCAAGTGTGCCATACAAAACAAAAGAACTTCCACAGAGGACCTGTATATCCTGCAGCAGATAGGTAAAGTGCCATAAGCAAGTGTGAGCTCTGAAATTAAACCTTCTCCAGAATAAAGGCTGCCAGGCTCTGGTGTTAAATTAATTTTTGTGGTACATTAGGCATATATAAAAAATTATTGGCTATCTCTGTAACAGCTCAAGACTCCACATTTAGCTGTGGAGTTACCTATGGTCTGTTCTGATTATATCTGTATCACGTCCTTTTCTTACACATTTTTTTTGTTCACAGTATAGCCCCAAACCTGTTAAACGTGGTGGAAACTGTGCTGGTGGTTCTGCTGCTCAGCTGGAATTTTTTTTTTCTCATGGTGCTTTAAAAGTGGCCTAGAAATAAAAGCAGGAGTTTCAGTCTGAGAGGACTGCTTGACATAAATTAATTATTGTATGCATATTAATATTCATAAGGGACCCAATTATGTGGGAAAGTCACAGTGATCTATTTGCTGATTAGAAAAGAAAACACTGGCATGATTTTTCTTCAGTTCACCTTGTTAACTACAATTTGTGTCAATAAGCAAGTGCAAGGTTAAGATGGAATGGGATACATACTGGTGAGGTGACTGCTAAAAATGCAGTCAAGCAATTTTTCAGCAGCAAAGATTCACAGAATTCTGAGATAATTTAGTTTGGAAGGACCTCTGGAGGTAGGTTGGCCCAACTCCTCCATCAAAGCTGGGCCAAATTCAACTTCACATTCCTCAGTGGCTGCAGAACACACTGAAGTGTGGAACAGGAAATGCTTGAGAAAAGGAGGTGGATGTAATTAGGTCCAAGAGGTTTAAGAGCTACCACTTCAGGGTGGTTCTTTCAAATTTCATCCACGAAAAATGTATTTTTTTCTTCCCACCATGCAGTCCTCTTTGGCCAGGCAGTATTAAAAGTAAATGAGATAAAAACTGACACCTCATTTACAATGACTGATTATAAAGGAAAGCCTCCACATTTTTATAAAACACATCTCAGATGTGTTTCTCCTGTAAAAATGACAGTGGTCTGGGGCAGCCATGAGTGGTGTGTAGCAGCTGTACCTTATCTAACATCATTTTCATCTGAAAGTCAGCATCTCAAAAGCTGCCTCACTTGCTGAAGGACCGCTGCAGAAGTTGCTCACAAAAGACACCTGCCTCACATCTCTGGGGCTGAGAGAAGAGCTTCACAGCACAGATGTGTAGGGAACAGCCAAGCAGTACCAACGACATCCTAAGAGCTGATGTGTGATGAGCAGCATCCCTACACACAGTCAGCATAAGAGCTTACTGACACTGCTCTCTAACACACACATTAAAACCAGGGAGTGTGTTTATTCCCCTTCCTGGGAGGGGTCACCACCCTGAGACTGTACCCAGGATGCATTCAGCCTTGTTACAGCTCTGCATGCTGTTCCTTCTCTGACTCACAGTGAGAGTGAGAATCAAAGGCAAGCTAAGTTCCTGGGAGAGCTGACCTCACTCAGCAGGGCTGTGCCACCTTCAGCCAGTTTTCAGGCTTCCTGTGTGCAGCAGGAAAGGGCTGACTCATCTGGTTGCTGTGATGCAGAAACAAAAGGTACTCAGCACCTTCCAGGTTCTTTGGAAACTGGATTTTCATTTGTATTATTTCCACACAGTGAGAGTGTTGCCATTTTGCAGCTGAGAGGAAAAAAATGACGAAGATTCTTATGAAACAATTTGTATTTTTCCCTATAGTGTCTGTAATTTTTTGCAAGTCCCCGGATTTAAAGATCAAGAAAATTATTAGCAGAGTAGATGTTGAGTACGCTTAACTTCTCCTTACATTTTCCACTTGTTTTAATTCCCATTGGTTTGCTCTTTTGAACCACCCATGCTGGTACAGCCTTACTGATTGTGTATGTTCCCTTATACATGCCTAACAGATCTGTGATGAAATGCTTGGAATCTGCCAGCTCTTCTATTATTCTGTGAAGTATTGTAATACTTGCTTTAATATTGTAATGTGCAATTAAAAAGAATGCCTGTTAGAAAAGCATGTGAAATTCTGGTTAAAAAGTTGCCTTTCTAGTGAGGGCTTTTAGAATATGAACCATAGACTGAATTTGCTGCACTTTCTGAAATGTTTACCAAAATGTACAACAGTTATTTTTGTAAACTTACCTATCCAACATGTTTTCTCAAAAGACTGCTGCAGAATAGTCTGGGAATTATATCAGTTTGTGACAATACAATTACTAAGTTAATCTCCAGTAGTGTCTTATCAGTGTTGTTTTCATTTCAAAGCACTGGAAGTTCCAGACTGTATCACTGAGAATGTCAACTAGAAGAGCTCCTCAGTCCAGCTTTATTTTCAATTGAAGAGAAACGTGCAGATCTAAGGAGAACAAATTAAGAAAGTTTTCAGGGAAAGGGATGGGCTATTCCCTGTAAATTATGGGCATTCACAATAGAAAAGCAGAAGAGAGAGCTGTTGTGATCTTGAGAAGCTGAACTACAATGGTCTTTTGGGGTCTGACCACTTGGAGACACAAACTCCCACTTTTGTTGAGTGAGGAAACTTCCTGGCAATGATGGCTTCTTCTGCACATGCAGAAACAAGATTAGTGCACATTTCTGTCAAGTAAGTTTACATTATGAACATATCTAATTTTTGTTAGTAATTTTTATTCAAGTGGGAAAAAAATAATCCTTGCAAGGCTTTAATTTTGCTGACCCACTTGAGCAAAAGGAGCAGCACCATGCAACAGCATCTCAAACAGAAAACTCCTGAAATGCTTTGAGGAATTGACTTCTCAATAGCATTTTGCTCTGGAACAGTCACAAAGTAAACTAAAACATCAAATTCTGTTGTTTCTCAAATACTGAAGAACAGCATGTGTGATTATGTCTGATAATGGAACATTGAACAGAAAATTGCTTGAATCGATATTCAAAGCAGGGAAGTCTGGACACTGCAGACTAGAAAAGAAATTAAAAAGGTTTGGGAAAGAGATAAATGAGGGTCAGCAGAAAGTTTGAAAATGGACCAGAAATCTCCAGTATGTTTAGTACTGTGATAGCAAAGGCAGGGCTTTGCACGATGGGAATGTCTACCAAGCTGACTGGAACTGCAAAAGAAAGTTTTAGGAAAACAACTTTCTGAAATAGACATTTATGAACATTTGACACTTGCCAGACCCTGAGTGATACGTCTGGTATTTTTTTAAAGGCAAATATGTACACATGTGCTGTATTTATAGATGGAACATTTCAAACAATGGGAAGCTGATAAAATTAAACATCCATTGACTTCAGAAAGAAAGAAAAAAAAACCTGATGTACACATTTTTTGTGGATGAGAATGGATCAGATTAAAACAGGATTTTCTTGCAGCTGCAGATTTCCCTTTAGGCCTCTGCCTTATGCAGTGACACAGCAAACCTGGTTGGCTGAAACTGTTGCACTACTGACTGTCTGACAAATATTTATGACTGAGCTAGTGCCACAGTGTCTTAAATTTAAAATCCAAAAGTGAGTTAACACTAAACACAATCACACAATTGGCCTTATCACTGCGGCCTGAAAAACACAGCAGTCTAAAAGATGCTTTGGTTGTCATTTACTTATCCCACAGCAGGGTAAGTCACAAATACAGGGTGGGTTGAATCTGCCATTAATCTGAATCTGCCATCACATTATGTTCAAGCATTAAGTACAGTTCCACGGCTGCCAAAGAAGATGAAACGTCAGCCAAGAAATGTCACTGGGCAAGACAAACTTGGGAAAAAATGTTCAGTCTGATCTGTGAGGAAAAACACACAGTGAGCGCAAGCCAGAGAAGCTGCAGTTTGTGGGTGCAGTCAGTTCTGTAAAAAGTATTGGTCTGTCTTCAATTATTTAGTCCACCACCCATATCTGGAAATAGAATGTAGAGAAAACAAGAAATACCCTTATTCCTGTAGCTGACTTCTTGATAACACAGTAGCATGGATGTGGCATAAAGAATTCAGCCCCTAGCTAATGACATCTTTCACAGTGTTTGGTCCATTCCTTGTGTGGTCTGCTTGTCATCACAGTGACCTGCGTGGTTTTGAATGTGAAATCCAGACGTCTCCAGGACTTTCTCTTTGGTTCTGGCTGTAAATAACAATAATGTTTGCTGGTATCCCAGTACCACACTTATTTGAATCTAATGACCATGTTCTGCCTCTGTTACTCTCAGTAATGTCCCAGCACTGTTTTCGCAGACCACATCTCTCAGGAATATTTGCATTACCACAGCCCATTCAGGATTCCTCAGATGTCAGGACATGGTCTGTGTTCAGGGCGCGAGTAAATCAGCTTAGCAAGGACAGCCAGAATCACACAAAAGCTCAGGAAGACAGGATTCTTGGTCAGCAGGAGCATCCTGTGTGCCCAGGAAGTGTTGCGCCACTTCAAGTAGGCTCTGTGATCCCTACTTGTTGGTTCCCACAACTACTGGTTCTCCTGTCAGAGCACCCAGAGCTTCTCGATGCCTCCTAATATGGCATTTGGCTCTTTGGCAAATAGCTAAGGGTACAACTTGTCTCTCTGATACCCACTTTTAGCAAAAGCTGTTGTCCAGCAATGCACTGCTTTCTTTCACTCTTGTAGTATGCCAGACGGCAGAGCTGGAGGCAGCCGGGGTAGCAGAGCCTGAATATCTTTACATTCAAGCTCAGCCTGTAGCAAGAGAAAGTAGATGAAAAGCAGATGTCAGTGAAATGAAACTGTTGCAGACAATGAAGCAGAAGCAGTCCCCTTTTTTGAGGCTTTTTTCTGTCCCTCTGGTACATTTGTTTCAGACTTGCATTATTTCTCTTGGCTTCTGTATAAATGTTGCTATATTCTTGGGACTTCTCTTAATAATCTCAGTTTAGATATTTACTTGTGAAGGAAGGAGTCTTCTCCTCTTCCCAGCCATTCACTGGTAGAATTATGATCAGCTTCATTTAATTTATATCGGTTATCAATAAGTAACCAACTCGTTTTTCCCTCTGAAGGAAAGGCTGCATTTTGCTTTAAAATAGTAGTTTAAAATAGCGTGTTGTAATATTCATTTATTACTCTGCTTGTACCAGCAAATCTGGCATTTAAAAGAAACTGGGGAAAGGTGGCAAGAGGCCTGAATGGATGAGCAAGGAACTCATGGATAAACTGACAGGAAAGAAGAAGGTCCATGAAATGTGGAAAAAGGCCCTGTCCACCTGGGCATGATACAGGAATGTCGTCAGGGTCTGCAGGGATGCAACGAGGAAAGCTAAGGCCCTCTGGGAATCAAACCTTGCAAAGGAGGTAAAGGATAAAAAGAAAAGTTTCTTTAAGTATGTCAGCAGTAAAAGGAAGACAAGGAAAAAATGCGGGTGCCCTACTAAATGAGGTGGGTGCCTTAGTAACAGGGGATGCTGAGAAGGCAGAGATTCTGAATGCTTTCTTTGCTTCAGTTTTTAATGCTAAGACTAGATCTCAGGAATCCCAGACCCTAGAGATAAGTGAGAGAGTCTGGGAAAGGAAGACATACCTTTGGCTGAGGTGGATCTGATCAGAGAGCCAAAATACACAAATCCATGGACCCCAATGGGATGCACACATGCGCTGAGAGAACTGGCAGAGGTGATTGCTGAACCATTCTCTATCATCTTTGAAATGCCAGGGCAAATGGGAGAGGTGCCTGAATAATGGAGGATAGCCATTGTCACTCCAGTCTTCTAAAAGGGCAGGAAGGAGGATCTGGGGAACTACAGGTCAGTCAGCCTCACCTCCATGGTGAGGTGATGGAACAGCTTGTTGTGGATGCCATATCCAGGCTATCGGAAGAGAAGAATGTTATCAGTAGTAGTCAGCTTGGATTCACCAAGAGGAAATCACGCTCGACCAACCTGGTGGCCTTCTATGAGGTCATAAATGGCTGGATAGATGGGGGGAGAACTGTGGTTGTTGTGTACCTTGATTTCAGCAAGACATGTGACACTATCTCCCACAGCATCCTTATAACAAAGCTGAGGAAGTGTGGGATAGATGAATGGATGGTGAGGTGGGTTGAGAACTGGCTGACTGGCAGAGCTCAGAGGGAGGTCATCAGCAGCACATAGCCTGGCTGGAGGCATGTAACTAGCATTGTTCCCCATGGGTTGGTGCCAGGTCCAGTCTTGTTTAACATTTTCATCAGTGACCTGGATGAAGGGTTAGAGTGCACTCCCAGCAAATTTGCTGATGATACAAAGCTGGGAGAATTGGCTGACTTGCCTAAGGCCATGCTACCGTTCAACATGACCTGGACAGGCTGCAGAGTTGGGCAAGAAGGAACCTGATGAAGTCTAACAAGATCAAGTGTAGAGTCTTGCACATGGGGAGGAATAACAGCATGTATCAGTACAGGTTAGGAGATGAACTGCTGGAGAGAGGTGCTCTGCGCAGGAGGACTTGGGTATTCTGGTAGACAACAGGGTGGTCATGAGCCAGCAGTGCGCTCTTGTGGCCAAGTTGGCCAGTGGTATCCTGGGGTACATTAAAAAGAGCATGGCCAGCAGGTAGGGGGAGGTGATTCTCCCCATCTACTTCGCCTTGGTGAGGCCACATTTAGAATACTGTGTCCAGTTCTGGGCTCCCCAGTTCAAAAAAGACAAGGATCTCCTAGAAGGAGTCCAGCAGAGGACCACAAAGATGATTAAGGGCCTGGAGAATCTTGGGTATGAGGAAAGGCTGAATAAGCTGGGTCTCTTCAGCCTGGAGAAAAGAAAACTGAGAGGGGACCTGATAAATGTTTATAAATATCTAAAGGGAGGTGCGAGGCAAATGGAAATGCTCTTCTCAGTGGTATGTAGCAATAGGACAAGCAATAATGGCCAAAAATTTGAACATAGGAAATTCCGTACTAACATGTGGAAGAACCTTTTTATTGTAAGGGTGACGAAGCACTGGCACAGGTTGCCAGAGAGGTTGTGGAGTTTTCTTCTATGGAGAGCTTCAAGACCCAGCTGGACACCTACCTGTGTGACCTATTGTAGGGTACCTGCTTTAGCAGGGGGGTTGGACTCAGTGATCTTTTGAGATCCCTTCTAACCCCTGTGATTCTATCATTCTGTGATGTGTAGTGTCTCCACTACAGTCACAGAATTCTAGAAAGACTTAGGATGAAAGGCAGCTCTGGGTCCATTTGGCCCAACCCCTGCTCCAGCAGGTACACTCAGAGCAGGGTGCTCAGGTCCATGTCCAGGTGGCTAAGGACACCCAACTGCCTCTGAACAACCTGTGCCATTGCTCAGCCGCCCACATGGCACAGAAGTTCTTCCTGATGTTCATGGGCAACCTCACATGTTCTAGTTTGTGTCCATTGCCTCTTGTCCCTAAGTACTGGCCACCACTGAAAATAGCCTGGCTCCATCCTCCTTGCACTCTCCCTTCAGAAATTTGTACACATGGATGAGATCTCTCCTGCTGAGCCTTCTATCTGCTTCTTCCCAGCTCTCTCAGCCTTCCCTCTTAGGACAGATGCTCCAGATCCTTACTCATCTTTGTGACCCTTCACTGGACTTTCTCCAGTAGTTCATGTCTTGTACTAGTGAGCCCCAAACCAGGCTCAGCACTCCACGTGTGGCCTCATCAGGGCTGAGAGCACAGATCACCTCCCTTTACCTGCTGGCAATACTTTGCCTAATGCAATCCAGGAAACCATTAGCTGTCTTTGGTGCAAGGGAACATTAGTGTCTCATGGTCAACTTGGTGCCCAGGAGGTCCCCCAGCTCCTTTTCTGTCAGTCTGCTTTCCAGCTGAGGATCTCCAGCATGTACCAGTTCAGAGACTGTTCCTTAGATCCTCTTATCTGTCCTTCATTGGAGACAGAAGTGATATTTGCTTTTGGGTGCTTCTCCCATGACCTTTGGTAATGACTGACTAAAGATTATTGAGAGTGGCCTCACAATAGCAGCTACCTCAGCATTCACAAGTAGAAGCCCATCGGGGCCCGTGCACTACATACGCCCAACTTGCACAGGTATTCCCTGAACTCGTCCTCTTCTACTAAGGGTACATCTTCCCTGCTTGAAGTACGTAGATCTTGTATTTCCTGATCCTTCATTTAATCACTACCCCTTGGTGTTTTATAATGATCAGAAGGTATCTCAGTAATGTGAGGATAACTCCTTCCATCATTAACTCTGTTTTTCTCTCACACTAGTGAGCAGCTGGTTTTGAAATCATTAGAGTTCAAACTCATAGAATCAGGTTCTGGGTGGGAGGGAACAGGACCAGCCATTTAAACTGTCACATATAATACAGGCTAACCAGTTACCTCTCATATTTAACCCAATTATTTCTGCTAAAAGCATAGCTTATGGTTGGGTAAAATATGTACAATGTGACAGCTGATTTACAGCTATAAAGAGATGGCTCTGTCACCTCTCCTGAGAGTCTGTGCCAGGCATTAATCACAGAGTTAAACATTTGGGTCTTACCTGTCATAGAACAGTTCTCAGTCAGTTGGCAGTCTCTGCTTTGCAGCCAACGCTGCCTGATTAAAGAATCCGTCGGCATATGGGATTTTTCTTTACCTAAAAGTATTTCTCTGCTATAATCCAGTCATTTCTCAGTCATCTATTTGACAAATTCAACACACTGAATTTTTCACATGTCCTGCTGAAATGCATTTTCTCCAGTCCAAAAATCAGGTGTGGCGCTCTTTTGCTCATCTTTTTTCAATTCTAAGGTTGATTTTTTGCCATAATTCCCAGAGGGATTTCTGCTATCATTATCACCAATGCCATTTACCACAATAAAATCATTTCACCTTTCCTACCTGCTATACCTGTTTATGCATTCAAAGATTTCTTTATACTGCATTGTATAAAGAAAATCTCATATGACTATCTATAGCATTGTCATGGATATGCATGTATAGTGATTTTCACGGTCATTTCTCTCCATGACTCAGCCTCTCTTGTATACTGACTGAAATATAAAGAGAGCTTCAAAGACATCACTGGTACAATAAGTGTGATCTTAGATTCCAGTACTCATTAGTTTTCAAAAAATCTCTATTCATTAGTTAAAACCACAAAGCAGAAACAGCTAAAGATGCAGCTTGTGGGTTCCAAACAACATAAAGAAGAGCTCCTCTGCTGGAACCCCCTCCCATCTAGTAGTTTCACCTGTGTTGCCGGGTATTTCACCGAGTCAGCAGCTCAGCTGCGAATCGGGTCCTGATTTGGAAAGAGGGACAGGACAGCTCGAGCCTGTACTTCGGCACGAAGCTTCGCCACAAGAGGGTGCTGCTGGACAGAAGCTGGGTGTGCTCCGCAGATGGCAATTCAACACCAGTGTTGCTGCTTAGACGAAAGCTGTTTTCTGAAGCGCCTGAAAGTTGTAGACTCATAGGATCACAGATTATCCAGTGTAGGAAGGGACCCGTAAGTATCATGGAGTCTAGCTCCCGGCTCCAGACACTGCCGCTCAAAAATCAGAATCTATGACTCAGGACATTATCCCAGAAAGCTTCAAACTGAGATCTACTCACTGATTTTCAAAGCAGCGTCATTTTCTTGTTCTCAATTCTTCATAGCCAGTAGAGAAGTACTTCAGGACACTGGGTATCCTCAGGGTCCTACTGGGCTAATTTCCAATCAGTTACACTTGGACAAAGTTTTTTTAGCATTGATAGAGGTTGAGAGCAATCAATATCCATTTTGCTTCTCTCTCCCTCTTTTTTAAAAATAAAATTTAACAAAACAAGAAAAGAATCTGAGATTGTATCTGAAAGAACCTTTGGAGAAACTTGGGTAATATCAGGTAAGTTACGTGTGTTTATGTTTCTTGCTGTTTCTATTTCCCTTGTAGTACATTTGTACTTGTTACACATTCTTTTCTCTGTTTGAAAGATGGCTGCTGATAACCTGAGCTGTTGTCCTGGTGTATCGTGCTTATGTGGCAAGGCTTTGGTAGCAGAAGAGCCACTCTGGGAGCAGAGCCCGGCACTGCCCCACGTCAGATCAGAGGCAGCTCCAGCTGCTCCAAAAGGGAGCTGCCAGTGGCAAGAGCTAAACTGTGAGCAGCACTGGTTGTGGCTCTGAGAGCAGATTTAAGAAAGGGAAAAAACTGCTGGGCAACAGCAGCTGGGAGAGAGAGGATTGGGAAGATGTGAGGGAAACAACTCCGCAGACTCTGTGAGTGTGAAACCAGCACATCTGTAAACTACACATTGTGCTGACACTGACATTGTGTTGAGGGACGTGGTTTAGAAAGAACTATTGGTGATGGGTGGATGGTTGGACTGTGTGATCTTGTCTTTTCCAGCCTTGGTGATTCTATGATTCTATACACCAACATGCAGATGTTCTAACTCAGACCTATTGCAAGAGCTTTCAGTGAAAAATGCAATGAACTGTAGCCTAACGTAGTCTGGAGGAAAGAAGCATGGGCTCATGTCCCACCAGAGGTGACTCAGATTATATCACACATAAGTAGTCCTTCAGTCCTGTGAAGCACTTTGTTGGCCATAAAATGGTAGCCAAAGATTCCTGTAAGAGTATCATGCAGGAATATTCATGTACATTTTGACAATCAGCAGGCTTGATTCTGCTTATCAGCCCTGACTGAGATGAGGCTGGCATTCTTGAAAATCAGCCTGGTCTTACAATAAAAGGAAAAAAAAATGGTAGCCAAAGACTTGCTGTAAGTGAGACAAGACAGAATATTTCCTGGAAAATTAAATTGGCGTTGATAAAAACTGGTGGGAAAAGCTAGAGCAAAGCATAGGTCATCCAGAAGTCACCCACTGGAGATGGTGAGGCAGATTAGGACAGAGATAAGCAGCAGTTCCAGCATCTGTTTTGTTATAACTGTAGCAGTGAAGCAAGCTTGAGCCGAGCTTGTAGGCTGCTGAATAGTTCCATCATAGAGAGGAGAGCTCCCTTTGAGTTACATTCTTTTGGTGGAAGAACAGCAACCCAGAAGGCAGTGCGACCTTTCATCTAAGAGTTCACCTGTTCCCCATGCAAGGCCAACCCTGATATAGCATAGCTGAGTGAATGGGAATCACTTTTATTGAGAACAGTTAAAAAAAAAATTAAAAAAAAATGCATGAACTTAAAGCTTTACCATGTAAGAAAAATAAAAAGAGGTGTGAGGTTGTTGGGATCCTAACAGTGAATGGTATAAGGATTAGAGAAGTCTGATAGGAAAGTTATAAAATCCTAAAAAAAAAAAGATCAGAAGATTGCAGCTCAGCAACACAAGATCTGTTCCCTTTGTGAATGAAAGTTAGCCTCTCCCCATGTGACTGATGATTTCCCAAAAAGCAGAGTCATGGATTATCTCATCTAGGGCAGTGAGTATTATGCTGAGCCTGATACCTCACTAATCGTAGCTACGTATTTATCACACGTTGGTCAATAAATAATTGGGTTTTGCTCTTACATTGTGTTTATTGTGCCTGAATAGATTCTTCTGTAAAGGCTACTGGAACAAAACCTGTGATACCTTAATCTAAAACTGAATGTCTTCAAGGGGATGAAATAAATAACACGTAGCAGTAAATTAAACTTGGAACATCAGAGAAAAATATTCATTTCTCAGCTCCAAGAGTATTTTGCTTAAGAGAACTTTTTTGCACTTCTTTAAAGATTAAGAAGTAACTGCAGCCCTCAATGAAAAAAAAGAAAAAAGAAAAAAAAAGTCAGAAAAGACTGAAAAGAAATGATAAAGATGGGTGGAAGTGAAAGACAAAGAACTGAGTGGAAGTTATTGGCCAAAGAGGTTATGAATATTCAGAAGTTTCTATCACAAACATCTGAAGTCTAGAGTCACTCCTTGGTTCATTATAAAAACCTGCCAGATGGAACTTGCCAGCTGTGTGGATTCTCTCCACCTAGTTTTGTAGGTCAGGCATCTTGCTGAGATGTGTCCCTGCAGACACTATAATTGTTGGGTATTCTGATTTTTATTGATATTTCCAACCCATAATTTTCAGTCATAAACTTTGCCCATCCTATACAGTTATGTTGCATGAATTATATGTAAAAAAAAAAAAAAGGTTTACTAGCAAGCAATTTAGTATGTGGCAATTAATCCTCTTGGGAAGTAAGTTTAGTCACCTGCAGGAGAAGTTCAATCACAGCCAAGTTGGTGAAGGTTAATTCCTGCCCCTTAAGATTGTTTTCCTATTTGCTGAGCTGTTTCTACCGCTCCATTCTGCTCATTTCACTTTTCTTTCCTATTTGTCCTCTAGAGCTCATCTGTTCTGAACTTATAATGAATGGGTTTTTATTGTTGATGTGTAATTTGCAATTCCATCTTGTGGGAATTCACAAATATGAGATGCTTTCCTGTTTATATATCTAGTGCACCTCTTGCTTCAGCTCTCTCCCTAACTTCAGGACTTAATTGTCTTCTGGATGAATTGGTCTCCAGCCACACAGAAACAAACTGCTGTCTGAGCACATGAGGGAGAGAAATGGCCTCTGGGATCCAAGCTGGGTCTGCTGTAAAGAGAAGGAACCATTTGGATTGCATGCACAGGCAGACAATGCAGAGGTTGCATTTCTGTTAAATGCTGTATAAATGACTTTTGATTATGGGTGTAATTGAACTTGCCCACTCTGTATCCTAAGAAGAAGGGTTAGACACATTGAAAATATCTTGAAAAATCATGATGTGCAATCTAATGAAGTGATGGGTGGCACAGTTCCAACTGGTCAGGGGAGGCAAAACAGAGAAGGGGACAATGGGTAGATGTGGTTGTTGGGGCTAGCGGGGTCAGGTGGTCACTCCTGTGCCTCAACCTGTATGCTGCCTGTATTCCTCAAGCCCCAGTAACTTTAAATTATGACCTGAGCTCCCTGGGCATTACAGCTTTCCCCTAAAAGAGATCTTGTCTTAAATATTGTGCAAAGAACACTATAGGTACTGAATTTATTTCCTTACTTATGAATAAATAAAAGACAAAATATTTTACTGTCTTCCTGATGGGAGTGAGAGAAAATATTGCTGACCATCTGTTTGGTCATTTTAAAAATAACGTTTCATCCCCATGACATATTTTATGATGTGCTTCACAATATTTTAAACTTCTTAGTGGGTTTTCTGTGCGCTACAGTTACATGTTTTTGCTGTATCTCATTATTTTTTGACATGTAGCAAAAGCTTACTGAAAAGATCTGCAGAGTTCTTGTGATCAGTTCTAGAAAACATCCAACTGTGCTCTACAGGTTTGGTAAAAAAAAAAAAAAAAAAATAAGTCACCTGACTTGTCAGTATAATTAAATCCCCACAGAGAACGTAACAGATTTATATCCCTTCACACACCCACTGGCGTATCTGCAATAACAGTTATTGTTCTTTCTGGAAGTGGCCTCTTGCTTCAAAGTTTGAATCATCTGCAATTTGGAATAATTGCAGTTTCATATAGTCACCCTTCTAATTTTTCAGGATACTCTCCCACCTTCCTCTTCTGAACATTAAGAAGGCTCTGCTTCTTACGATGATTACTGAAATGTGAAGATCAATATTTTTCTTCTAAAGTACACAACAGACCTCCCCCATCCACCTGTCAGCATGGACAGAGGACCGCCATTTGTGTGTGCACTGAGATCAGACTGCCCATCACGCCGTGCCCAAAGAAAGCAAGGCTCAGTCTCATACTGCACACGTGGGTCAGTTGTGCAGCCTATGAACAATAGATTGGATGCCTTGGATATTTGTCCTACTGCAAGTGCTGCCAGACCTCTGATACTAGAGGTATTTCAGGGGTTGGCATCTTAAGATGACATTCTTATGAAACCTGCTTCTGCAAAACCGGAGAAGTCTATCTTAACTGAGTTGTTTTTATACCCTGGAGTTCAACCCATCATTTCTGGCTGTTCAGTTTCACACTGCTGCCAAATACTGGTTGCCTGTGTTGAAACACTGGATTGTGGGAGAGAGCTGATTTTAGCAACGAGCAAAAAGTCAGCTCCAACCTCTTCTCAGGTGCCCTTATTTCCTGCCTGTGAAGTTGTTTTGTAATTTTAGAAATTCTTGTTTCAGCCTGTTCCTATTTGCCACACTGAGCTTTGAATCATTAAACGATATTTCACAGTCATCATCTTGACAGAGGGAAGAATAATTTATTCCAGAAACAAAAATACTAGTAAGGTTCAAGAACATGGATAAATATGAAACAAACCAACCAAAAAAAAAGGGTGTTATAAAAAAAGATTGGTAAAAAATCCACACAAATACCACTTATTTACTGTAAGCAGCAAAAGATAGCTTCCACAGGAAACAGAAACCTAATTATGTCAAGCTCTTCACCATGGCCAGGACACTGAAAATAAATTAAGAGACAGTAGTGATGTCTTCTGATGTCTTGGCTGGAAACATTTGGAACATATCTGAGACTTTGACAGATGCATCTACGAGTGTCTCATTCAAAACCATAATCTTCTAATTGCTTTAATCCACTCTGAACAGAAGTATAAAAAAAAAATATTACTCGGGAATTACATAATCCTGACAGAAGTTTTGCACAAGCATCTCATTAACAGAGAGAGATTTATTCTGGAAGGAGGATAAATGTGTTATTTGTTCTCTAATTAAATCTAATTATAACCTGCGGGAGCCGTGACACCCAAGCTCCATGTTCTCCACCAGCCACGCATTGTCCTCTCCTCTATCTCTAACACAGTGTTCATGTCTCTTGGGTAACTTAGACAAAACAAAGTTCCTTTTCCATGGGTCACATTTTGTTGTCAGTGAGCTGAAGCAAGTAACCTTCCAGCTGCATCCATCAGGATCCAGGGCTGGGGGTGGAAAGCAATTTTTGTCAGTTTGGAGTAAAATGAAACAGAACACTTGACTCTGATCTTAACATCAGCACACCATCATCTTCATTCTCATCACTCTGCTTCACTTCTGTTTTCTTAGACACCATCCTCCTTTCTCTTAGCTCCTTAACACCTCACTGGTCCCTAGCACAACTCTTGCTGTGTGTTTTTTGTTTTAGTTTCAGTACTTTTTGGCTCGTGATTGCCAACTGTCTTATCCTTCTTAGTCTTCAGAAGATTAATGTTGGTTCCAGTAAATGTTCCAGCTTAAAGACTGTGCTTCAGCTCATGCTTGGTTCTGGCCATGAAATATCCAAAAGGCTCAGTTTGATCTTCCAAAGTATTGAGATGTGGGGCTCAGTTCATAATAAAAAAACTTTAGAGCTTAAGGAACATTACTGAATTGAACATAAGAAATCAAGTGCAGGTGTACTTAAAAGGTTTAGTCTCAGGAGGTTTAAATATAAAAATTGCTGACAGCTATAATAATTCTAGTTCAAACTGCGGAAAACTGTTTCCTCTACTACATTTAAGTGCCTGTGTTTGATCTCTTTAGATCACACATTCTAGCCTAAACTGACTGGTCTGATGAATGAACCGAACTCCATTCTTTTACCAGCTCCTATTTTTGCCTTTATTCTTACAAGTCATGGAATAATCGAATCATTAAGGTTGAAAAAGACCTCCAAGATCATCTTGTCTGTTAACCCATCAGCACCATCCCCACTAAACCACATCTCAGTATAATGTCTACACGTTTTTTTGAATACTTCCAGGGATGGTGACTCCACCACCTCCCCAGGCAGTATGTTGCAATGCTTGACCACTCTCTGAGAAGAATTTTTCCCTAATATCCAATCCGAACTTCCCCTGGCAAAACTTGAGGCCATTCCCTCTCATCCTATTGCTGTTGCCTGGGAGCAGAGGCTGACCCTCACTTCACCGCTACCTCCTTTCAGGCAGTTGTAGAGAGTGATAATGTCTCCCCTGAGCCTCTTATTCTCCAGACTCAAGAATCCCATTTCCCTCAGGTGCTCCCCATAAGACTTTTGCTCCACATCCTTCATGGCTTCGTTGCCCTTCTATGGACATGTTCTAGGGCCTTGATTTCTTTCTTGTTGTGATAGGTCCAAAACTGAGCACTGCACTCAAGGCACAGCCCCACCAGAGCTGAGTACAAGGGAATGATCACCTCCCTGCTCCTGCTGGCTGCACTATTGCTGCTACAAGGCAGAATGCCATTGGCCTTCCTGGCCTCCTGGGCACACTGCTGGCTCACGTTCAGCCAAACATCAACCACCACCCCTAGATCCTTTTTCTTTTTGCAGCTTTCCACCCACTCTGCCGTGAGCCTGTAGCACTGCTTGGGGTTATTGTGGACAAAAGGCAGAACCAGGCACTTGGTCTTGTTGAACTTCATCCCCTTGGCCTCAGACCATGGACCCAGCCCGGCCAGGTCCCTCTGTTGAGCCTTCAAGCAGATCAACACCTTCTCCCAGCTTGGTGCCATTCACAAACCCACTGATAATGTCTCCCACGCCCCCCAGAGCGCATGCGCGGCCCTGCAAGGCAGCAGCAGCAGGAGAAGCGGGATTCGGGGCGGCCCCGCTCATCCCGTCACCATGGCAACTTCTCTCTCCCGCCCCGCCCCTCGGCGTCACATCGCCCTAGGATCCCGGCGCCCGCAAGCCCCGCCTTCCCCGCGCTCTGATTGGTCGCCCGACCATAGCGCCATCTCAGCATAGCACCGCCGATTGGTCCGTTGCGGCTGAGGCATGGGGCGCGCGGTACCCACAGGAGGCGGAGGCAGACGCTCGTTAGCATAGCCCCGCCCCCCTCGCCGCCTGTCCGTCGCTTTCCCGCGGGGGGCGATCCCCGGCTCTGTGGGGGGGCTTTTCACCTCAGTTGTGGGGCGCAAAGGCTTCGGCGGCACCGCCCGGAGCTCGGCCTCCCCCAGAGCCGCGGGGAGGGCTGGGTCGGCCGCCCAGGGCTGAGGGGAAGCCGTGGAGCATCGCGTGGGGATGGAGGCTGCCGGCAGCGGCTCTGGTGGCTCCGCAGCTCGGTGAGGCGCGAGGGAATCCCGTTGTGTTTCTCCGTTCTCTGGTGTCGGCGTGTTACGTTAAAAAGCCGTTTCTGGAGCGTCAGAAGTCTAAGGAAGCGCCCTCACCATGTGGACTTTCTTGGGCATCGCCTCGTTCATCTACGTGTACAAGAAGTGCGGGGACCTCCTGAGCTACGCCAACAAGGAGCTGCTGCTCTCCGCCGTGCTCTTCTTCTCCCTGGGGCTGCTGCTCTCCTATCGTTACCACTTCGGCGCTCCCCGGCAGCGGCAGCAGAAGCCGCACCTGGGGGTGCTCTCCCATGCCCTCTCGGCTCTGCCCCTGGTGGGTTTCTTCTGGGCCAAACCCGCTGCGGGGACCCGGCGAGTCGAGAAGCCCAGGCCCAGAAAGGTGAGTGTGAGGTTGGATGTGACACCCAGGTGGGGAGAGACTGCCCCATGGGCGCTTTGGAGTCGGCCCCAGTGAGGGCGGGGAGGGGTTGCGTTGCATCTGGTGTGTCACATTTTGTGCTGGTTTTATGACGGAAGAAGGAGTGGGGTTTTATGAGGGTGAATGAGATGTGAGTGTTTGAAGAAAACAACATAGTAATGGATCCTGTAACTAGCAGTGTCCCCCAGGGGTCCGTGCTGAGTCCGGTCTTGTTCAGCATCTTCATCAATGACCTTGATGAGGGGATAGTGGCCACCCTCGGCAAGTTTGCTGATGATATGAAGTTGGGAGGACTGGCTGATACACCTGAAGGCTGTGCTGCCATTCAGCAAGACCTGGACAGGCTGGAGAGCTGGGCAGTCAGAAACCAGATGAAATTTAACAAAAGCAAGTGTAGAGTCTTGCACCTAGGGAGGAATAATTGCATNATGGTAGCAAAAGGGTATCCTCAATTACCAGTCTGCTCTAGACATTAGAGAGAGGAGTGTCTCTTGTGAGGAACCACAGAGAGCTGGGACTTTGCTCAAGAGAAGGCTCAGCTGGAGGGACTTCTCATCCATGTGCAACAAAGTTGTGAAGGTACAAAGAGGATGGAGCCAGGCTTCTCAGCAGTACCCTGGCTGAGGACTGGAGGCAGTGGGCGCAACTGCAGCATGGAAGTCTGTCCATGAACAGCAGGAGCGCTTCTGTGCTGTGCAGGTGACAGAGTGCAGGCATGGGTTCCCCAAAGGCAACAGGATCTTTTTCTTGGAGATCTCCAGAAGCTGCCTGGATGTGGCCCTGGGCCCTCTGCTCTTGGTCACCCTGCTGGAGCAGGGGCTGAGCCAGATGCGCCCTGAGGTCCCTGCCAGCCTCAGTCGTGTTGTGATCATCTTCCTCTTGTGTCTGCATAAAATGTATCCATTTAGACAGCAGGAGATAAAATAACATGGGAACTATTCTTAAATACTGCTGATATAATATCTACTGAACCGGGGCTCAGTTAGTCAGCCTGTTCTTCTGTGATAGTGGAGAGCACTTGGGCTTTCAGCTGGAGTTTGGCAGGAGTCCTGCAATCTACAACCAGTAGGTGGATATGCATATCCAGTACATCTCTGGTTCAGTGTTGTTTGGCTCTCTGCCTGGGGCATTTTTTTCTGGGCACTGGCTGCTTGCACAAAGCAACTTGAAACTCTTTTTGGATGCATGCCCTATTTTATTTTATTTTTTTCAAGTTCTGGATTTATTTTTTTCTAGTAAAAGCCCGCCTTTACCTCAGTTTCTTTTTCTCGAAGAGTAGTTATTTTTACAGTCCCTTGTTACATTGTAGCTAAGAACATTACAGCATGCCACTAGAAATCCTGGTGGCTGTGTTGTTCCCGGTACTCATTTCACTGATGCAAATGTACTTATACTGCTGTCAGCACTGTAGTGCTGAGGCATTTGTGGAAGACTGAATGGGACTCTATTCATTCAACTCAGTAAAGTTAGAGAAATACATTTTCCTGTGTATACAATAGCTTCTTTAATTGCTAAGTTCTCTGTGTAGTAGGGATGTATATGAGGGTATTGGAACGTGTCTTTAGAGACACTTTAGTCAAGTGTCTCTGCCTGTTTGTTTTCCCTGCTTGATTTTTGTTGTATTTTTCAGTACAACTGGTTTCATTTGAAGCAAAGCTAATCTGGAAGATTCTGTCCATCCATCAGTGGGCTCTCAGTCTGCTGGATAAAAGTAGAACTAGTTGAAAGTCAAACCCCTGAAAAGATTATGGTGCACATACATCAGCACATCTAACTCTGGATTATTTTTTTTTCTACAGGGCAAAATAGAAGTAAATGTATCGGACATGCATCTGACAGAGGCTGCTTCAGTTACAACATTATCCCCCCAGTGTGATCCAGAAGTTATTGTTGTAGGTTCTGGTGTCCTTGGGTCTTCCTTGGCCACGGTGCTCGCCAGAGATGGGAGGAAAGTGACTGTAATAGAGAGGGATCTGAAGGAGCCTGACAGGATAGTTGGAGAATTATTGCAGCCTGGTGGTTTTAATGCACTTAAAGACTTAGGTCTTGAAGGTGAGTGTGTTTCAAAGTGTAAATACTTATATATATAAATATGTCACAACAGCTACTGCACTCAGTTATGTACTTAGATAAGGCATACTGTATCTAAAATACAGGAAAAATGAAGAACTGTATTATCTACAGTGAATAAAATGAATTAAAATTGCTTGTGTGTTTTGAAGATACTCTTTCCTCAGCATGTTTTGATTAGAATAATTGGAACTCATTTATTAAAATTAAAATTAAAAGTATTTCTTCACATAAGTCTTTTAAAAGCTTTCTTTTTAACTCATCTTCTGGCTTCTATTTTGCAGATACAGTAGAAGGTATTGATGCACAAACAGTAAATGGTTACATCATTCATGACCTAGAGAGCAAGTCGGAGGTAGAAATTCCTTTTCCGACATCTGAAGATGGCCGTGTGCTGAGTGGAAGGTCCTTCCATCATGGCCAGTTCATCATGGGTCTCCGAAGGGCAGCCATGGCAGAGCCTAAGTGAGTTCTGTGTGATGGTGAATGTCTCAGCCTGGGTGCTGGGATGCTTTAGCACTGTTCCTGGCATCACTGGGATTCCTTGGCTGTTCAACTGTGCCCTGGTACAGGGCTCCAATGGACAAGTCTGAGAGAAAGTGGCAGCTGAAGCTGCTCTTTCTGTTCCCTGCGGAAATTTATGAGTGGAATATACTTCATATGTTAGCCTTTGGGACAAGTCTCTTTTTAGCTTATAGGAATAAAGGCTTTAGGTAGTAGGCTCAGCACTGCCTTGTTACTGTGAGAGAACGGTCTGAGGCTAAAAAGTTGATTCTCTTAGAGCTGTTATTGGGTTTGGTTTTTTACCAGAAGTACTAACCTCAGGGTGAATGCATTCATTGGTCAAGAAATGTGTGATATACCTTGGTGTTATTTTTTCCAGCCCTGTTGTTTATGGTGCCAGGAATCAAACTTCTTACCTCTGCATGTTCAATCTATTTTTTAATTTTTATTTTTTTGCTAACAAGAGAGCAAAATAGCTAGGAAGGAGCACTAACTAATGGGAAAGGGCTACTTCCAGTAACTGTTGCACAATCCGGAAGATACATCCTAATCCTAATTAAATAAAAAATGTTTGATATTTCCTCCTCTTAAAAGAGAGGATGAGGAAACATTTCTTAAAACAAATGGATTCTAGATGCTGTTTCTGAGGGGTGGATTTATTTTTCCCATCAGTAATGCTTACAGGGGAATTACACAGGGTACTGTCTTCTTACATTACATGTCCATTTTGAAGTGGAAAATCACTTCCTTTTATTGTATCTTTTATATCCTATGAATCATTAGCACTAAAAGATAGCAACTCTGCAATACAGTTAAAATCAATGACAACTGCATTTAATAGCTATAAAAGCCAAAACTTTCTTGGTGATGGCTTCCAGTTCAGTGAAACTGGGGCATCTCAACTTACAGACAGCTCCATGAACTATACAGAAATCCTTTCAGCAGAAATTCATGAAAGCTAATGTCTGAGTCTTGAGTTCAGTCCTTACTCCTTCTTCCACCCTGTTTATTTCCTGTTTCGTTTCTTCCGTTTGAATGATAGCACTTAAAACTGCACATTGCATCAAGGCACAAGAGAGGTTAAATACTCTTAATATCTGTGAAGCTTTTTCATCTCAGAACTTGTGAAAGTATAGGGAACAATGGCTACTCAGTATATTCTATTTATCTGTTTTAGATAATATGAACTTCTTTCAGATGAGTAAAATTAATTCTGCAGAGGAAAAAAGTAGCTTATCATTAGTTAGTAATTTTTATAGTGGGTTAGAACCAGAAAAGGAAATAAGCAATTAAATGATGGCTACGTAAGAAATATAAAAGCTAGTAGGATCTGCAGGACGCTGGTTCACCTGCTATTAACCTGGTAGGCTGCTGCATTCTCTTGCTGTTGAAGTTCCCATTAGGCATATTTTTAGTTGCTTGTTATCTTTGAGAGCCTGAATTATCAAGCTGTTGTATTCTCATATGGAACTTCATCTCATTTCTCTAAGTCTTTGTATTCTGTGTGGATGTGAAAACATTTCTGAAGTGGAGAAGGTGTATTCATTTTGAGCTGCTGTGATTGTGTCTGACAACTCAGATCCAGCAAGAGGTTTAAGAGGAAAGAGAGGATTTGTGAAACTCAAATATCTCTAGTTTTGGCTAGATGCAGATGATGCTCAGTTCAGAGTCTGATTGTGACCATTGTTAGAGCTTTGTCTCTGACCTAAACAGGTTAGATTATTGAGGACTATTCTGTGTTAGTTAGGAAGCTCACTTCTGCCTCATTTGTGTGTTAAGTACTGCTTTGGATCTTGCTCCTGTCCTCTGTGTGGAGCTAGATCCCTCGTGCTCTGTCAATATTCTCTGCTGAACAGTGGGAAATGCTCAAGGGCCAATTTCTGACTGTTTAGAGGTGTCACACTTGTCTCCTTTGGCCAGGGAATGCCTTAAACAAAAGCAGGGGTTCTGCTCAGCAGCAGGGTGTTCATATTAAGCACTGTAACTTTGGAGTTGTCCCAAACATCAAGCTGAATGGTGGTGTGGAACTGAAGTTAATGACACACAGTGTTTGATGGTTAATGTGGCTTCAAAAAGCATCGATGAATCTTTGTGTGGTGCATTTAGAGAGAATATCATGGCAGAAGCAGGATTAATGAAAATCACACTTTCCTTCTGTGCTTAATACCATGAATTGTTGGCATCCTTAATCCTCTTCCCTCCTGTTCTCAATCCTGTTTTATTTCAGTGCAAAATTCATTGAAGGAACTGTGACACAACTGCTTGAAGAAGATGATTGCATAGTGGGCGTTCAGTACAAGGACAAAGAAACTGGGGATACTAAGGTGAGACAGTTTTCTGTTTTGATCTTTGTTTAACTACTGTGAAAATAGAGTTAAATGTATATAGGATTTAAAAGCACTCCTATCTCAGAGCTCTGGTGTAAGAATCTGTAATTAAAAAAGAGATGAAAGCTTTAATGAATTGCACCCACTAGGGAGCAGTCCTGGCGTATGGAAATTCCTCTTATAACTCCTAGTGCTTTTTTGCTTTTTTTTTTCCCCCTAAATATTCATGTTTGGAGCTTAAAATATTTGAAAGCTACTGATGGAAGAAATAACATGTTAAGATTCAAACTTCGTCTGTGTAAAGACATCTATGTTTAAACACGTGCTTGCTCTGTTGAGTGAGATGTCAGAAAGTCAGGTGGTATGTGCCTGTTCACAGGGTTAGCTCTGCCCAGTCATCTCTTGGGTCACAGAGTAATTGCATCACTGATTTGATTGTTCTTTGCTTCAGCTCAGGGAAAACTGCTGGCTGAATGCTGAGAAACTGGGTGAACCTGCTGTAACATTAGGGGAGATTGATCTAGATAGAACAGTTGTACTGAAGTTCTGGGTACACTCTCTAGAAAAGCCATAAAACACTTCAAAATAACTCTTCCAAGAGGAAGGAGGAGCAATAAGCCTGCTCAGGCTTGAGGCATTGCAGTCCACGGGGTGTGCTAGGAGTGAGGAGCTGTAAGACAGCTGTGGAGGAACACTGTCCTCAACTCCTTGCGAGGTAGCTGGAAGCAGATCCAAGCCCTGTTTGGTCTGCCTTTAATGTCATGTGGTATGAACAAATAAATAGAATCCACTGCAGTGGAGCAAGCTGTGGAATCACACAGGTGTGCTGAAAAGATGGGGGGACTTGGAGGCAGCAAGGTTTTGTTTGTGCTTTTGTGTGGTGGTGGAGGTTTGGGGTTTGTCTTGATGGTGGTTGTGGTTTTTCTTGTTTTTGTTCCCCCCTCCCCGTCCAGTGTGCTCAATCACTTAGAATTATAGGCAATATTTTGGTGGGAGTGTGCATTTTGCTTGGAGATGTATTTTTAAGCTTTGCATGTTGATGGGTTTTATTGCTGTAATTTTAAGTACAACTTGTTCAGCTAGCATTAGGATCACCAGTGTTCTAGCCTGTGCCATGTCTGACAGCATGGATGTTGTTCTTGGGGTCTTCAGTTTCCTGTCTATACAGCAGTGATACTCAGATTCACTGAGCGCTGGAGTTCTGTGGCTGGAAGGAGTTGTATTATTTGGTGTCTAGGTAGTCTCTCTTTTATAGCAATGTAGTGCTTAGAGGGACTTGTTCCAGGCAAGGATGTACACTTGCATTGCTGGTTCACCAAATGCTTCTGTCCAACAGTAAATTACTTTCCAGAAGTACCAATGAAACATGGCATGGTTTTTCCTGAAAGCTTCATAGGAAAATTTATTCTTTTCTGTTCCGGCCAAGGACTAATGCTCCTTGTCAATCTCCAGTCATTATGTCCAGTGATCTAACTGCAAATGACAGTGAGACAGCTGTACATAGAAGGAAACATCCATCTCTAAATGCTTCCTACTTCTTTTCTAATGTTACCATAAAAAATAAAATGCTTTATTAATAGTCTGAAGAATTTGCTCATGTTTGAGAATGGTGTATGTATTAAACAGCAGGAATTTGTGCATATGTTCAGTGTGAACCTAATCCATTTGTCTTTTTTTCCTCTTTCTTTACCCATTGTTTCTATTTATAGAACCTAAGTGTAGTAGGAACTGCTCAGAATTCACTGCTTGTTCTTTTAATGAATATGTGGGCGGGTTAACCGCGTTTTGGTTTAGCGCACTGTGGTTTCTTTTAGTTTTGTTTCTTAAATGTGTTATGTTTGCTTATTTATTCCTGAAGAGCATTTTGGGCTGAAGGTGGCAGTCACTCCACTGTCTGTTTTATTCAAGTTCTCACCCAGCCCCTGCAGCTACCATGATTGCATGTCTAAAAGAAGCTGGAGCACATTCTTGGGCTACACTTTAGAATAAGCAGTTAAACATCAAGATGAGGAAGGCAGGGGAAAAAAAAAACAAACAACCTTTCATTTTATAACATATTTTATAAATGAATTATTTCATCATTTTATGGATGTTGTCTGCTTATTGTTTTGAAGAACATGTAATATGAAATTGAAAAGGAGGGCTTGAGAGATATTTTCAACTGCTGTGGGGGGAAAAGAAAGACAGGCAAATGTCCTATCTCTCTCTTTCTGTTTTGCTGCAGGAACTTCACGCGCCGCTGACGGTTGTTGCTGATGGACTTTTCTCCAAGTTCAGAAAAAACTTGGTATCCCAAAAAGTGACTGTGTCATCCCATTTTGTTGGCTGCATTTTGAAGGTAACTTGTATATCCTCAGGTTGTACATGCATTCCTGCATGGATAATGCTGCGTTATCTGTCTGCGTGCAGCAGCCTCCGCCCTCTTGGCGGTGTCCCGCAGCTGTTGGTGCTGGTGTGAGCTGGTGGCCCTGTGGTGATTCAGCAGACTGCTGGCACCCTGAGTGTGTGGCTCTGCCACATTCCACAGGGTCGCTGCTCTCCACAGTTTGAGTCCCTGGGAAACTTTCATGTTGTTTCTTCTCAATATGTATTTCTTCTCTTTGTGGCTGTTGTTTTCTGTTTGGGTGTTCTTTGGGGCTGGTTTTTCCATCCAAGCATACGGGTACCTATGGAGCCTATTCATGGGAACTCATACAGAAGAGATGTATGGTAGGGCTTTATAAAATCAAGGCCATAGGATCTCCAAGGTTGGAAAAGACCTACAAGATCGTCCAGTCCAACCACCCACCTACCACCAATAGTTCTCTCTAAATGTGTTCCTCATCACAACATCTAAATGTTCCTTGAACACCTCCCATTTCAGTGACTCCACCACCTCCCTGGGCAGTCCATTGCTGAGCCTGAAAGATGTTCCAAAGTCTGTGAAAGGAGATCTATGCAAGAGTACTTTAATCAAATAGAATTGCAGATAGTGTTACAGAAGCTTGCATAGGGAATAGCTATGGAAGTAGTGTGATTGTTAAAGCAGCTATTGATGCTTTGTTTGAAGGACTGTCTTGCATTCCATACAAGATGTTTTCTGACAGAATCAGCTATTCTGTCCACTTCTGTGTCACACTGAGAAATGCTTGGAAACCTGCATCCATGCTTTTGAACTTTTAAGTCACTGGTGCATGTCTGTCTCACCTCTAGCACAGCTGAACTTGCTGAGTCAGACTCAGCATATGTGATAGAGTTGTAGGACTGGCTTTCAGCTCTTCAAACATTTATGTAACTGTGTGAACCAAATGATTTTTTCTATGTGGATATTGTGGTTAGAAGTTGGATTAACACCAAAATCTACTCTTAAAGCCAGCATCTAAGCATATCATTTCTCTGTAGTTGAACAAGGGAGGGTGAAACCAGCTGAATTACCTAGAGTATTGTGTCCAGTTCTGGAGCCAGCACAAGAAAGATACAGAGCTGTTGCAGCAGGTCCAGAGGAGGGCTGCAAAGATGATCAGAGGACTGGAGCCCCTCCACTGTGAGGACATGCTTAGAGAGCTGGGGCTCTTCAGCCTGGAGAAGAGAAGGCTCTGGGGGAACTTTATAGTGGCCTTCCAGTACCTGAAAGGGCCTACAGGAAAGCTGGGGAGGGACTTTTTATAAAGGCATGTAGCAATGGGATGAGGGGAAACGTTTCTAAACTGGTATAGGGTAGCTGTATACTAGTTATCAGGGAGAAATTATTTACTGTGAGGGTGGTGAGACACTGGAACAGGTTGGCCAGAGAGGTTGTGGATGCCCTCTCCCTGGAAGCACTCAAGGCCAGGCTGGATGGGGCTGTGAGCAGCCTGGTCTAGAGGGAGGCATCCCTGCCTATAGCAGGGACCTGGAACTTGATGATCTTAAAGTTCCCTTCCAACCCAAACCATTCCATGATTCTGTGATTGGCCTTCAGCATAGCTACCTAAAACTGAGCCCCAGCCTAACTAGACCCAGTGGTGGGGAATACTGAAGGAGAAAAGTTTCAGCACTTTGCATAAGCCTGGTTGTGCTACTAGTGCTCTATTTTACGTAGCCCTAATCTTTGAATTAGGTGTTACTCTGGATGTAGGTGCTTTCACTAGTTTGTGTTAAGATAACAGCACTCATTCAGGGGGTGAAAAATGAGTTTTAGGCATAAGCTGGTGTCTGTGGTTGAAACAGTCTTTTGTTTGTACTCAAAAAGCATACTTAAACTGTGTCCCTGCCAGCAGATGGGGTACCTTGTAACCAGCTACCTAAGCACCTTCAGGATCTATACATTTAAGTGAGAAAGTGTAAGTCGGTAACTGGTTGGTTGTAGCCAACTCAGGTTGGCTCTGCCTTGCTCTCTGTGGCTGCTGCAGTAACCACTGCATTAACAGCAGAACTAAGGGAGAGCAAGCAAAACCCTGCACAACTTCCACTGGACACACACTGAGTTGGAGGAGCTTCAAAACTTTGTGTCCATAACCCTACAGTTATCTATCACTGCCTGAGTGCCTCCTCTTTCTCTACTTCTGGAAACTTGTTCAAGCCTGAGGAGCAGCTGTAGTCGCAGACCTGGGGTGCTGGAAGCCTCTGATTTTCCCATGGGGTTTCCTACACTACAGACTGGTGTACTTCAGTCCTTTCCAGAGCTTTACTTATGGAAGTCAAAACAATCTTACGGAAAGCTTCTGCATTTTTTTTCTCTTGAAAACATGCTGTTTGTTGGAAGAAAAAGAAGTTATACAACCTTTAATATCATTCAGGATTTATTTTGAAGTGTGTCAGAGAATGATTTTGCGTATCTGAAGTTTAATATCCCTTCATTAATTGATTTCAGTCCTTCTGCTTTTCTTTTCCAGGATGCGCCACAGTTTAAAGCTAATTATGCCGAACTTGTTTTGGCTAGAACTAGCCCAGTGTTAATCTATCAGATTTCCTCAACGGAGACGCGGGTCCTTGTCGATATTCGAGGGGAGATGCCAAAAAACCTGAAAGAATATATGCTTGAGAGCATTCATCCCCAGCTGCCTGGTGAGTGTGGTTTGTTGGTCTGTGTTCCCTCCACGCTCAGTTACTGTTTCAGTAACAGTTCACCCTTCCTGGATGATGCACCTCGTAGCAGATTGTCCGGTTGACCTTAGGAGGTTAGAAGCTTGGGAGGATTGTATCTGTGAGGTTAATATGGGTCGCGTGCAAATGATTTAAGACTCAAGCAAGAAAGGGTAACCAAGAAACCTTGGTTTTTGCAGATCACCTGAAGGAACCATTTTTATTAGCAGTTCAGAACGATCGTTTAAGGACTATGCCAGCAAGCTTCTTACCTCCTTCAGCTGTTAACAAGAAAGGTGTGTACAGTGAAATAAAGCGGGTGGAGGGAAGGTGGTAGGAACTTGTGGGACTTAAGACTGTGTTTAGTAGTTATGCATTTGTTGATTGGCACAGCTACCTCATTCTTTTAAAAAAAATAGATCTGAAAATGCATGTTTGACACAACTTAACAAGAATGTTCATATCAGCACAAGACTTTACATCACTGCTTCATCTTTAATTTTCAGTAACTCAGTGGGTCGTACTTCTTTAAGCTTGGTCTCCTTATGAGGGAGAACAAAGCGTGGGGTTTAAGTGCTAAGATTATATGGTAGTCGTGCAGTAGCTCACTGATCTTTTTCTTCCATCTAGGAGTTCTTCTTTTAGGAGATGCGTATAATATAAGACACCCTCTTACTGGTGGAGGAATGAGTGTTGTTTTGAACGATGTCAAAATATGGAGGGGCTTGCTCCAGGATATTCCAGATCTTTATGAAGATTCTGACATTCTTAAGGTGAAACATCATTCTGGACTTAATTTAGACAAATGTGGTTTCCATTTTAGTTGCATTTTAAGTTGGATGCACCTGAGGGATGTGGAAGTCATAAGTGAGGCACAGCTGTTCTCAGATTTTCAGATGATTTGTTAATCATTACATTGTGCTAGTTGTATTTGGAGCAATGGGCATGTGTTTGTAGTGTATCAGAGTGCATCCTGACAGCACAGGAGTAAGTCAGCAGGTGCTCACATTCACACGACTCTTATCACCTGCTTGAAGATCTTCTCAATGATGTTCTGCGTTGCCTAAATGTATTTTTTTTTTATCCTTTTGCAGGCAAAAAAAGCATTTTACTGGTCAAGGAAAAAGTCTCATTCTTTTGTGGTGAATATTCTTGCCCAGGCACTTTATGAACTTTTTGCTGCTACAGATGGTAAATATACTTATTTTAAAGTAACTTCTGGTTGAGATTTGTTTAAAAAATATTCTGGAGAGTGTATGTGTTTGTATACAAGTGTACACACATGGATATATGTGTATACACATATAAAGTGTACTGATCAGAGGATGTTAATGAGTTAGCCACAGTCTTCTTCCCAGTTACTTCTAGTGCTGTGTAAATTAAGTCATAGCAACCTAAAGCAAATCTGGCGTTAGTATTTAAAAACAAAATGCAGGATAACTGAAATCACTTGTTCTTGTGCCAGTATTCAGGAATATGTAGATTCTCTATAAGATGCTAGAAAAACAGCTTGGCATCTAACTGAATTTAACAGTAGCAGCTGCCAGAATGCTGAAGTCCTCTGTTTGATATCACTGTTGTAAATGCTCAAAGTTTTTCATTCTGTTGACTGTATTTCTGAGTCATTTTGAGTCATTTTTAATTCATTTTGTAGATTCCTTGCACCAGCTAAAGAGAGCCTGCTTCCACTACTTCAGGCTTGGTGGAGAATGTGTCTCAGGTCCTGTTGGATTGCTCTCTGTGTAAGTTCAGCATGTCTGCAGCAGCTGCTGTGAACCAGGTCAAGATTTGTGAGCTGCTGTTAGATTCTGCTTTGCTCCCAGTCCGTCACTTTTGCGTGGGGAGAATGCTCCATGTGAGGCAGTGTTTTTGGGATTATGCTAAAGTCTGAAGCTTTATTAGAATAAAGTTTGAATGCTGCCTTTTTTTAGCTTTATAAAAATGCCTCTGCATACTGGAGGGGCACTGGAATATTTGTCCAGAGAGGCTGTGGCTGCCCCATCCCTGGAGGCATTCAAGACAAGGCTGGCCGTGGCTCCGGGTTGTCTGGTCTCATGTTGGCCACCCTGCCCATAGCAGGGGGTTGAAACTCCATGATCTTTGAGGTCCTTTTCAACCCAGACCATTCCATGGCTCCGTGACAAGTGGCATGGGAGTTAATGTGGACTCTTGTGCCTCATTCAAATGGGGGAGCTGGTGTGGAGGTGTTTGATGCATGACAAGTTGAGAGTGATGGGTGAGGTCTCCCACAACTTGAGCGAAAGGAACGGAGAAACAAGTAACTATCAGGGTCTTCTGAATGCTCCCCCCAAGCTGGTGAACGCTGAGTGAATTGTTCTTTGGACATGTAAGGATGTGTCTGTCTGTTTGGGAAGAGAGCTGAAGCTGGTAGGGCCTGTACAGGCTAACCTGGGAGCTGGTCAAGGCAGCTTCAGACCCCTGGAAGTGAAGAGAAAGCAGAGGTGTCCGTTGGCCGTACTGCAGAGCAGGATACAGGTGTGCAGCAGCTCCGGGGGCTTGCTCGGTGTCACCTTGAGTAAAGAGCCCAATCTGTGATGTTAGCAGCCGTCTGTGCTTTTTTTATCCTAGCTCTTTAATATTCTCCCTCTTGCTTTTTAATGCAGGTTATCACCTAAGCCGATGGTGCTGATCGGCCACTTCTTCGCCGTGGCGTTGTACGCCGTTTACTTCTGCTTTAAGTCAGAGTCGTGGGTCACCATGCCTCGAGCGTTTCTCAGCAGCGGAGCCGTACTTTACAGGAGTTGCTCTATCATATTTCCACTTATTTACTCTGAAATGAAGTCCCTCATCTATTGAAGTCCACGGGGATATGACCAAACAAAGAAAATGTGAAGATCACGATGCCTTTAAACTCTTTGGACATGTACTGTTTAATATTGTACCATGTTTTCTTTTCCAAATGCAGTTTCCTTGATCGGGATTTGACTTAGTTTTGG
The DNA here is from genome assembly GCA_013399175.1 of Odontophorus gujanensis. Taxonomy (NCBI): domain Eukaryota; kingdom Metazoa; phylum Chordata; class Aves; order Galliformes; family Odontophoridae; genus Odontophorus; species Odontophorus gujanensis. Next base: position 256,879 of record VXAB01004848.1, read on the forward strand.
TTTTGTGGTTATATACGTATATATTATATGTAAATATCCTTTTCTTTGCAATTAAAGTTCCCAGAGGAGTTAGCTGTTTACAAGGACTGTAAGGGAGCGTGGACGTTGCCAATTCTGTCAGAATTTCATTCCTCGCTTTATCCATTGCAGAGTGCACCACTAAAATTAATAAACTGAAAAGTGAAAACTGTAACCCCCATGCTGCTATTATCCTTCATGCTTCTTTCTGCTCAGTAGCTCCACAGCCTCTTCCTTTGTGAACTGCTGTGAGAAAACTGCTGATGTGGGCCATTCCATGAGGACATGCCTGTTGTCTTTCAGTTGCAGCTACGGTGCTGTTCTACCGATGCTACAAAGGGCACTGCAAGTCATTGCACTTTGCAGTGTCACCGTGTCTCCAGTGTTGCTTTTGCAAATGCCACGTGTTGTGCTCTTCTGAAAGCGTTCTTTACACCAGAGTCGCTTGAAACAAGTCATAACCAAAGCATGCTCATGTTCCTGCTGCACCCAGGTACTGAAAGCACATGGTTTTGAAACTGCCTTCCCATCTCATTTCCTTCTAGAAACTGAGATTTGGTTTTGCTTGATGGTGTGCAATTAGTGTTTAACACTGCCATTGATTTAAGCACAGCAACCACAGGTCTGTGGAAACAAGCAGGGTGCAGGCTGTTTCCAGCAGACAGTCTTTAACATTACTTCTGAAAACCTGAGACAAGTACCGTTCAAGTGCCCTTTTAACACTTGATCTCTCTTTTCCTGTAGATGCTGCTGCAGTTACCTGAGTTGGTGTGTTTTACTGCTGGGCAACATTCCTCTGTGCGTTACCTTCACTGGTCACCTTTCCTTGGTTCTTGTCTCATTTTCCCTTGCCTCTCTTACAGTTGCTCTGTGTATGACCACGTGGCTGTCATTATTGTGGCTTGCCGACCCCACCGTGTGTCAGTGTGGCCCAGAGCTTTGAGAGCAGCACTGCATCGTGTTCCATGCTTAAAAACCTGGACTGTGTTTTGGAAATGACAGATTGCATAAGCTGTATAGAAATACCCATTCTGTGTTGGGTTGGGGGGACAAAATCAATGGAGAAGTTATTTTTAGTGTTCTATTCATCAGACACTGAAACGCCCAAGGTTTTTGCAGAAGACACAAAGATGTGTATATTTTTCTAACCGTTCTCACTTTTGATACCTCGATATCTAGAACCACGTTCACAGGGCAGGCAGACTTCTGGGCAGAGTGCTGCCCATCTCAGCTGTTGTTACTTGTGGTGATTAAATGATGCCCCTGCTGAGGGTGAGCACAATTCCCAGCATTTGTACATGTGTTTTCAGGATTTGTGACAGCTTGGAGAAGATTGGTTACTCTCATGTTTTCTATTTTTAATACAATTTGCAGTCAGTGTCTCGAGGTTCAAGGAGCAACAATCTTGAGCCAAACACATACCCTCAGCCAACTTAAATAAAATGTGTAGATTTTTCTCGTGCATCTCTGGGTAATGAGTTTAATTAGGTCTGGATTTATCAGGAAGTACTGATGTGCTTAAATTAAATGTACATCCAAGCACTTTTCTTTCTGGAAGCCTGGCTAAGTGTCCTGCTGACTGAGGCAGATATCTCTAGCTGAAAACTACTGCAGAGAAAATCTGTGTGTGTGTGTGTGTCTATGGAAGAGCAGTGTGAGACCCCATCCTGTGCAATGTGCTTTGTCTGCAGGGCAAGGTGAGAGTACCCTGTGCTACGGACCAAGCTGCGCTCATCTGGGACGCACGGCAGCACGGACTGTGCTCTTCCAGCTGAGATTACTGATGTGTGCAGAGATCATCTGGAGCTGCTGGGTTTTATTTTCGACCTGCAGGTGTGTGGTGTTGGGTGCCATGAGAGGGGTGACTGTTCTGGGCACGTTTTTGTTGCCTGCTTCAGCTGAAGACAGAGGAGGGGTAGTTTTCTCCCCTCCCATTCCCCCTAATGAGCTGATACAGAGTGCTTGATTAGCTCTGACCCAGCTGCTGGGAGCTGCAGTTCATACCTTGATAGTCCTTCTGACAGCAGTAGTATAATGCAACGTTAGAAATCTGAAGCATAATTATAGTGCCACTCTGGGGAATTACATGAACAGAGGCTTCAATATTCTGTTCTGCAGCTTTAGAAAAGAGGACTGTGTGGGGCTTCCTCTGAGTGCTCTCCCCCCATCACTCAACTGAGGTTCCCATGTTTATGGAGAAGGGTGAGCTGTAAGCTGACAGCTGTGCCTTCTGTGAGGCCATAAGGTAACCCAGAAACTGCAGGTAATGGTGTGGCAGTGGAAAGAGGATGCTGATTTACTGTGGTTTTCTTTGTACCCAGATCGCATTTGCTCGTGCACAGCACTTCTCTGTCTCCTGGTAATGTATTTCATAGAACTACAGTTGGGTCAGAGTGGACCTCAAAGCCCACCCAGCCCCAACTGTGGGCTCTGTTAGCTCATCCAGAACCAAATTTTTGAAACTACTTCTGTACATTTCTCTGGGGAAAGGTTAGAGCTTCCATAGCACAGATGCAGGCACCAAACGTCTCTTCTCCATGCACTCCTTCTCCCTCCTGCTCCTTTTAACAAGGAACTGGAACCACCATTCCCACCCACTGTTTCAGTACCTTTATTTCCAATTGTGATGTGATACGAAAGTCCAGTTTCCACAAACAGTTATTCAGAACAAAAAACTGAGTGATTTTTATGTCAACTATTACATATAACATTTATAAGGTACAGTACAGGATGTACACTGCAGAGCTGAGATTCTTCGCACATCACAGCAAGATTTAAACAAGCACAAATGATAGAGGCGAGCTGTGGGGACAGCTGTAGGTACTGCCTCAAAGCACAGCAAAATGGCAGTTCTCAGCCCCAGTCCTGTGTTTGGGCTTTGGTCCTTTGCCATATTCATAGAACAGTTCTGAATTCATCAAAGATGAAGCTAGGCACGTGTGCTTCAACGACCTACAGAAAAGGAGTCGCTCAATTACTGCAGCACATTGAACTTCCTAAGATTAAGTCTCTCTACAAGCACAGGCTTTCAGAACTTCCCTTGCCTGTGAAATGCAGAAGCTGCCAAAGGAAGGCAAGGGAAGGAAATGAGGGGCTGGAGATTCAGACTTTCTAAACAGCTCTCAGCCCTAGACTTAGTATATTGCTGAGCTTGTTATTTAATTCTGCAGCATCTTTCCCTTTCCTGAAAGGAAAGCAAGTACAGAAGTAACAAAAGCTGTACAGAGCTCAAAAAAAATCCATTTTGACTCATTCCTGTCAGAGCATCTGAAAAGGGTAAGAACTGCTTTTTGGACATTCATAGAGAGTCCTTCACTTCAGATACTCATTTACAGATGATGCCACGTTCTAGAGATGGCATGAGTGATCGGACTGCTGGTATGCAGCTGCAGCACAAACCAACTTTAATGTCCCTGAACAGGGCTCCAGGTAGAAAAGAATGTGTACAAGTGTCTTTCCAAACAGAAGTGACACTTGTTATTGAGAACACCTGATCAGAGCCTTTTTTTTTTTTTAATTTTTTTTATTTTTTGGTATCTAAAAATATAACTATGGGAATGAGGGGAGAGAAGAAAATATGCAGCAAATAGCAGTTGAACAGTCTGGAAAGAATCCAGGCAGATTCAAGTTGGTATAGAAACTGTTCTACCACTGGCTGCCCATCTGTTAACATCTCATATGGTCATGCCCCAGCATTCTGAATTCTCTTTCAGGTGCTGTCTTCAGATCACAGAGTGGCCTGGGTTGAAAAGGACCTCAAAGATCCTCTAGTTTCAACCCCTCTGCTATGGGCAGGGTCTCCAACCACTAGAGCAGGCTGCACAGAGCCACATCCAGCCTTGCCTTGAATGCCTCCAGGGATGGGGCATCCACGGCCTCTCTGGGCAACCTGTTCCAGTTCCACCAGCCTCTGAGTGAAAAAATTCCTCCTAACGTCTAACCTGAATCTCCTGTCTTAGTTTAAAACCACAGATGTAGAGCTCCACTTCAGCTCAGTGGGGCCAGCACACCCAGTGCTGTGACAGAAGACAGGGCATTTATTCCTACCTTTCTTGGTAATTTTGTGTAGCGAATGTAATCCTCCAGGAACATGAGGGCAGCCACTACATCAGCAGGCATCTCTGGTATCTTCTGGCTAATGTTAAGCAAACATGGAGAACATGTCTTACCAAGTGGTCAGCTACTTGCATAACATTCTACAAAAACACCAAGATTCAAGTAATGCTTCTCCATTTTGTACTACGTGATCCATTACAGGATGAGACACACTTCGGTCTTAAGTCAAATGGACTTTACTAAGAAAAAAAGAAAACAGCACTCTGAAAAAGCAGTGAAGCCCTTACTGGAGGCGATACATAGGAAAAGGGAAACGTGGATACCTCGTGCACTGTTCCATCGTTGAACGGATGAACTGACCAACCAGAGTCAGAAACTGCTCTGTGTACCTCGAGTGAAACTGTTTCAGCAAGGTGAGGAGCCCCAGCACCAAAGGAAGCCAGTCGATCTGATCAGCTGGCCGCCTGCACACCACTCCTGCACAGAAAAAAAAACCCCAACCACGTGTCTGTAAAACAGCATCTTGGGGGGAGAGGCAAACATATATTATGTATTTCTCGCACAGTAAATGGCTCAGTGACATTAACTAAGGCATGGGATGGAATGGCAGAGTCAGAAGTCTGGATGTTGTTTCCTCCTCTGCTTCATTTTGCTTTAGTAAGTCCTGGTTTCAGCTAGGATGGAGTTAGCTTTCCTCCTAGTAGCTGGCATGGTGCTGTGTTATGTATTTAGGATGAGAATAATATTGACAACACTGATGCTTTTGTTGCTGCAGAACAGTGCTTACACTGAGTCAAGGATGCTTCAGCTTCCCACACTGCCCTGCCAGCAAGGAGCTGGGGGCACAGGGAGCCGACAGGGGACAGGGCCTGAACAGCGACCCAAATGGGCCACAGGGATATTCCACACCACATGACATCATGCTGAGCAGTAAAGCTGCGGGGGAGCTGGCAGACAGGTTCACAGAGGCTTGTATTAGATTTGGACCAACAGTAAACAACTCATACGATACCTAAATTTTTGCTGTACTGAAGTTTTGTAAACTGTGAAATCAGGAACAGGAAGTTGACAGTGGGAAAATACGGCAGACGTTTTGTTGTGATGTAGATCTGAGGAGAGGAAAAAAAAANAGCCCCAGCACCAAAGGAAGCCAGTCGATCTGATCAGCTGGCCGCCTGCACACCACTCCTGCACAGAAAAAAAAACCCCAACCACGTGTCTGTAAAACAACATCTTGGGGGGGAGAGGCAAACATATATTATGTATTTCTCGCACAGTAAATGGCTCAGTGACATTAACTAAGGCATGGGATGGAATGGCAGAGTCAGAAGTCTGGATGTTGTTTCCTCCTCTGCTTCATTTTGCTTTAGTAAGTCCTGGTTTCAGCTAGGATGGAGTTAGCTTTCCTCCTAGTAGCTGGCATGGTGCTGTGTTATGTATTTAGGATGAGAATAATATTGACAACACTGATGCTTTTGTTGCTGCAGAACAGTGCTTACACTGAGTCAAGGATGCTTCAGCTTCCCACACTGCCCTGCCAGCAAGGAGCTGGGGGCACAGGGAGCCGACAGGGGACAGGGCCTGAACAGCGACCCAAATGGGCCACAGGGATATTCCACACCACATGACATCATGCTGAGCAGTAAAGCTGCGAGGGAGCTGGCAGACAGGTTCACAGAGGCTTGTATTAGATTTGGACCAACAGTAAACAACTCATACGATACCTAAATTTTTGCTGTACTGAAGTTTTGGAAACTGTGAAATCAGGAACAGGAAGTTGACAGTGGGAAAATACGGCAGACGTTTTGTTGTGATGTAGATCTGAGGAGAGGAAAAAAAAAGGGCACAGGTTTTCCATAACATGTTCCCCTTCGATTAATAACACATGAAAGAGAAGAAAGCAAACTGCATCAAGCACACAGATGTCAGCCTGACCTTATTTAATGGATTGTGAATGCCAGCTGCTTCCAGATAAGCTGTGATTTCATACAGAAGAGTGTTGTCTTCTTTAGGATAAGGTAGTGATGGATTCTGATAATGTGCTTCTATATCAGCCAGTATGGCTCTAAAACAAAAATAAATTAAGTGCATTAAATACTTGAACTATCCAGAAATAAACCTCACACTAATAGAACTACACAGGGACTGTATTAGAGAACACAGTGACAGAACAAGTGGTACTGGCATCAAGCTGAAAGAAGGTAGATTTGGATTAGACATTAAGAAGAAATGCTTTACACAGAGGGTGGTGAGGTACTGAAGCAGGCTGCACAGAGATGCTGTATACACTCCAACCCTGGAGGTATTCAAGGCCAGGTTAGCTGGGGCTTGGGCTGGTGGAAGGTCTCCCTGCCCACAGCAGAGTGGGTTGGAACCTGATGACCCTTAGGGTCTCTTCCAGCCCAACTCCTATTCTCTACTGGGTTCAAATTCAAATACTCATCCGCAAGAACCCAAATCCAGTCAGACTCCATATTTTGCCATGTTAGAGATTTTAGGAGTGGTTGAGCTAACAATAATTCAAATAACAACACTGCAGTAATACATGCAGCCCTCCAGCACACATTACTTCTTACTTGTTGAGATTCTCCAGTGCAGCAGCCAAGTGCTTGGAGTCAAACCTGCATGAGTAATTCAACTCGTTGGTAATCTGCCGTCTTAAGATCTGCATCTGACCAACCTGTTTGTGCAAACACAAATGGAAAAGCTGTGTGTTTTATCAGATGCAATAGGGGAAGAAGAAATTTAAACTAAGGGAAAAGAGTAACAATGTACAATTTACAATAAAATAGATTACATGAAGTCCTCATTACACCTCATTCCCTTTCTTTCCCTGATCTTTTCAATACCACAAACAAATATTCGTAGCACTTTGAAAGAGAATCATTACAAAGGAAGATAAACAGACATTAGTGAGACAGCTTGTTTAAATCTCCAGCATGTTCGACTGCCTTCTGTGTGAACGTGGCACGTCCAGGACACACTACTGCTCATAACCTCAGCCTTAGCACATTTACATTCCCACTGCACTGTGGAGAGTTTATGGACTTTAGGCAGTGTATACAACCAAAGCTCAGGAGCTCTCACAAATCCAGTCCTGCTTCATTTGTAATGTTACAGAACTCTATCGACATAAAACAACACTGTAAAACAAGCAGTCTGAAGTATATCATCACAAGCTTGGAGTGGACTCTGCATCAGTAAACAGTGTAAGCCTACCTTCATTATGGAGTCTAAATATGCTGTCCAGATCTTCTGAGTTTTTGCAATTGCTGCAGAGTAAACCTTGTTTGAATTTGCTAAGATGAAAAAAAAAAATGAAGAGGGGAAAAAAATAATAAATGCAAGTGTACTGAGACAACAGCTTTCTTCCATCTTAACCAAAAAGTACTTACCTATAATTCCTTTGAGAGGACTGACAGCATTCATAAGTGCTTTTAACGTATCCTGAACTGTTCTGTCTCGTAATATATTTTTCTGGAACATACTGAGGAAATTCTAAATAAAGGAAAGACAAGTGAAGTCCTCACACATGTACACTATACTTGATGTCAGTGGTACAACCACATTCTCAACATCAGTCTTGCTGCTCGAGGAGAAGCAAGGGGAGAGTACTTCCACAGGTGAAGAGTTAGAGAACCCTGCAGAAGGATTTCTTGCTTTCCTGCATTACACTCTATCAGAGTTTGGACAATTAGATTCACCTCCTCAATACACATGCCCACCACAAACAACTGCGTATTCAACTGTCACATAGGAACTCTTCATAAATACTTCATCTGACTTAAAATCTTTAACCAGACTAGGACTAGATTTTTCAAAGGAAGACTTGCTTACGCCCTTGGGCAATATGGGTTAACTGCACAGAACTGACACCTTATTTATATCACAGTGGACTCAAACAATTTCATCTTCTTGTTGATATCTAGATAGAAAAATAAAAGCTGATCCGGTGACAACTGTTAAGCATACACAGAAACTGTATGCTTGAGAGGCACTGTGTAACACACAGCTCCAGAGGAACAACTCTTCTATCTGCAACCCTTCTATCTGCAACCTTTGGGTTTGAAAGCACATTTTTCAACCGCTTTGGATTTCAATTTATCTTTCAAAAGTCCATAGAATTTTTATTTCAGTAGCAAAGTCGCTATGCAATAAAAGCAACGTGATCTGGAGAAACTGAAGTTCAGCTATTACCTGCAGCTCCTTTACAATCATGAAGCACAGCAGCCTGTCTAAACCGTTGAGACCAAAGGTACCCAAAGTATCCTGTATCTCTGAGAAGAGGCGACTACTGGTTACTTCCTGATGAGTTTTGATATCATACCAGGTGTTCATCTGGTCAATGTAACAAGTGGTTCTAAGGAAAAGTTAAGGAAATTACGTATTTCAGAATGAGCTGAGGACAGTTTCCATGATAACATGAGTAATGAGTTATCTTATTTGGGCAGATATTAGAAAGCTTTCTCTCTGCAAGAGTTGTATACAACCATGTTTTGTATACTTCCTCTGAATACAGTGGAATTGGACCAATTCAATGCATGCAGCTTTAATACAGCTAGTGACACACAGTACTTACCTTGGGTCTGTGATCCTCAGGATCTCTCTACAGAGACGACCAATGAATGTTACAGATTCATCTACAGGTGTGAATTTTGGTATAGGAATATGAGTAGATTGGTATATGCTTTGCCAGTCTTGAATCTGAAAAACAAATTTACAGTGTTACCTTTGCACAGTTTTACTTTGCTCTCCAGATTGTTTTGTTTAACTTAAAGTAGTGCAACAAATATAACACAGTAGGTCATACATAGCATAACACCATAAAGAGGAGAACGAGTCCTATGACAAAGGGCAAGCAGCTCTAAGCGTGAAGGTCAAGAAAACCACCTCCACTCCTAGCAAGAATTTCATCTGCTCCTTCCTGTGGTAAACTGTCCGCTGTTTTGTTAGCTAAATGGAAATCTATTCACTCCTCTACTTGTGAAATATCACAAGATCCGGCAACTACTGCAATCTAAGCCTGCATGCAGGTGGCTGACTATAGTTACACAGAAGAGTGATTCTCTAGTTATCTTCTCTTTCCTTTCAGGAAAGGAGGAAGGATATCACTCACTGACAGAAGATATTAAAACACTTTTTTGGGGATGTTTTACTCTCTCTATATATAACTAATTCACTGAGGATGCTGAAATCATTAAAAAGCCAGGGCAGATGTTTTTCATGGTAGATAACTTGTTTAGTAGAAGACACCTATATGGACTGTGCATGATGGACTACAACTGTTCCACCCCTCAAACTTCAACATCCCAACGTAAAAGCATTTATTGACTTTTTATTCTTGACTAGCACCTTTGTTCTTAAGAAGTTGTTGCACTCCTGTTCCACATTGTAGTTAATAATACGAGACACTTCCTCTTGCCAAATTTTTAAACCATATATGTTGACATAATCCTGGATATATTCAAACGATCGATGGAATCCATCCATCGTTGCCGCCATTTCTTTCAGTTTGGGCATCAGTTCACTTGGCTAAGGAGGAAAGAAGATAAAAATAAAATGGTGAGCAATACAAAGAAAATATACAAGACTTCTAAATGGCTTTTTGAGCCACAATCTCTCTGTAGTTTCACTATGCTCCAGCCAGAAGTAAAAAAAGCACTGGGAGTCGTGTCACAGGTTGTTTGACATTTCAAGTGGTAGTTCATAGAAACAGGAGGAAAAATATTTTATAACTTCTCTTGTAGGACTTTGCAGTGCTACTGATAGATCTAGGAGACACATTTAACAATCTGGACAGGAACAAAACAAGGAGTCATAATCCTTTATCTACGTTTTTCTTTTTGAATTGTTTACCTGGTTTATTTACATATATATATGTATCTCACACGATGCCACGAATCACCACAAGGTCAGAACTGTGAATTCACAATTCACAGGACCCTCGGAGCAGAACAAAAATAAGATTTCCAATTCTGTGCGCTCTTATTGGTCTATACACTCATTTTAACATCTAACGAGGCACATCCAATTACCTTTAAGAAGCTCAGAAATTTACCTTTTTATGTGAAGGAAATCTACATAGAAAACTGAGGTAGTACCATAAAAGAGTTGCCACACAAATTAAAATAAAACCAAGCTGTGACACACCTTGGCTCTGGGATTGAAGATGAGTCCCCTGTGAAGAGCCAGAGCTACTCGTTTTACTAGCTCCTTCCTTATTCCATCCTCTAGTAACTGTTTTGGGTCCACCTAAACAGAAAAACAATTTTTTTTCTGAAAATTAGGTATCGAAAATATGAAAGGATATTAGGTTTACCAAGAAAGAGATTAAATATTGACTTTGTAATAGGAAAGCAGTGCTCACAGACACTCTTTCCCATCAGCTGCTTGTCCAGAGGATAAATACTTAAGGTATTTCTGTGAGATAACAAACAGTTCCTTTAAGTTGAATAACAAAGGCTTGTTGTTCCCATATTCAAGTTTTGTTACTGATCCATTAAGAATGTTGTACAGTTATAAAAACGAGAGTGTATTAAGAGCTGCATATTGCTTCAAGAACGATTTCTTCTGAAGACCTGAAAGATACAGAAAGAGCAGCCTTTGCCAATGGAAGAAGCAGCTCTTCAGAAAAGCTTACATGCATATTCCCAATAGAAAAAAAAAGAAAGATCAGCTAAGGTTGACGAACATCTTTACAAGGAGAACTGCAGCTTCTTAATCATCCCTTTGAAAGTCCGTATGCAAGCTCATTTTTTCTTGGGTTTCTTTTCTTTAATAAATATCTTCTATCTAAGTCTTGCTTAACATGAAGTATTTGCACTAAAGTACTAATTGTCACCAAGTGACTTTTTCTAACTGAAATATGGAACATTACCTTGATAATACCAACTAAAGTAGTTTTCATCATGAGGATACCTTCAGTGAAAATTGAAATTGCGTGCGTTAGCTTGGCAACCTTTAATTGAAAAAGAAGACACAAGTTATTGAAGCAATTTAACAGATAATCACTCTAGAAAGATACACCTCTTCCCCAGTGGTATCTTCCCGCCTTTAGTATATGTGATTTACACTGATGAACTTCCAGTGTTACACCCTGTTCTAGTCTTATAATACAATAATGATATTCCTTTTCATTAGATTAATGTAGTAAGTTACCAGTAGGAGAGAGCAGGTACTACTCAGAGGTTTTACACAGATTATGGCAGAAAAGACGTGCCTTGCTGTATCACACGTATAAAACATCAAATCAGTACCTCTGAGCAGCCTAGAGACACAGCTTGAAGTAGCTGTAAAACCTGTTGCTAGCAATGAATCCACTTCAATATTCCCACTGATAAAATACAGCAGCACCTTTGCTTAGTTTTAAATTATTACGTAGGCATCTTCATGCTCAGAGTTCAGACAAGCCTTTTATTGACATTTACAGTGTAGAATAAAAACAATGCAGTCCTACAGAAGTCACAAGTGAGAAGATTCATGCAAGGCGAGTAGTTATTCCTCTCCTTCCTTGAAAGTAAAAGAATATTACAGAATACTGACTCCTGCATCCCTGCTCTCTCTTCCCCCAGCAAGCTTTCTTTACAAAGTTTAATGGGCAACTCAAAACCTACTGTTCAGATCTGAGTGTCAGTTTAATTAGAAACAAGTCTGTTCATTTAAAACTTGTAACGAGAGCATGCTTTGAGAAAAACTGTTGGAAAAAGATGGCATTCTAGCTGACACTTGGAGAACTAGAAGATATATTATTCAGGAAAATGACTGGCCTACTCAGTTTTTATTCTCGACAATGTTCTCATAATATTCTCGACAACAGTGCAGAGGACATCACATAGCCACAACAGCAACAGCAACTTCTTCAGGGAGGTGGTGGAGTCACACCTGGAGGTGCTCAAGGAATGTTTAGGTGTTGAGTTGAGGGACGTGGTTTAGTGAGAACTATTGGTGATAGGTGGAAGGTTGGACTGGATGATCTTGTAGGTCTTTTCCAACCTTGGTGATTCTATGATTCATCTGATCAAACCAATGTGCCCTTGCTCTGTATTCATACTTGAAAAAGCTATATAAAACCTGTTGTTTATTCAGTCTAACTTTCTCCGTCTCCTGGAACACACATTCCAAAGTGCTCCATTTTATACTTGGGTTGTTGGTCTATTCAGTGCCAAAACTTTATCCTCATTTACAAATAGATTTAGTTTTCCTCTCCTTTTCTAGGAGATCAAAAGTTAGACTTCTACAAACAGAAGGGAAATTACTTGTATGTCTTCAGGAAAACTAGGGTATTCTCATTTAATAACATTCTCATTTAAGAAATCCCTGTAATTTTAATTCTTAATCAACACACCCTATTTCACTTTTAAAAGTATAACTCCATGAAGCTGTACCTATTTAAATTTAGGCTGAAGTCGGCTGCCCCACATAATATTTTTTAAGAAATCCCTGTTTTAACTGCACCTCGTATCGTGGTCCAAGCTGAGCATAATCTCGCAGCTTATCCTTATCCAGGCGAGTAGGCACTTCAATGATATCATGGGTCTGAAGCTTTATTATTTTGAGAAGAGAAGTAAACATGCTCTCGGGAATTATCTGCAGAACCTTCAAAAAAGAAAGATAAACTGTCACCACATTACTTTTTTTTATTTATAAGTTGTGGAAAACTAATTATAGAACAAGACAACACATCTCTTCAAAGCCTACCTTTCTTACATAGGAAACCAGCTCTCCAGAATAATACTGTGACACACTGAGAAGATCAGGACTGTTTGCTTGATTGATTCGGAGAAGTGGCAGGTCAAGGGCAGAAGCAAGCTAGAAACAAAGTGAACATTTCAACTTCATATCTGCTTTTCTAATAAGAACTAAATGACTCAGCTCTTTTGCTTGGGGTCTTAAGCTACAACTCGAAGTACTACACTCTTCCTAAACAGCAGTGTTTTATTACAACCTCAGAAAATTCAGTCTACTAAGCCACATTCCCTGCATTCATTTTTCCTCATTTTATCAGCTGTGTGAGGTATTTTCTCCTGTGATTTTACTCTCCCCTCCCCATGCTATTTTCCTTTCTTATCCCTACAGACAATATTTTTATTTGATGCCAAATCTTCACCATGACAGAAAAACGGTGCAACTTCAGCTTCCTCTGGTACATATGCAGAACATTCAATCTTTGGATGTGATGTCAGCAGCAAGTAACCGTAATGTGTCAATGCCTGATGATGAGACTATTTTGTCTAACAGCAGCAATGTTACTGGCTGTATAGAAAAAGCATACATAACTTGGTTTTATCTTTAGTGAAACTGACCTAGAGTTAATTCAGCCATTTTATTCTAAAAAAGCTAGAAAACAGTGGTAAAATAATGATTTGTAGTATTTGTGACTTCGTAGTCATAAGGCCTACTTAACAAACACATTGGTTGACCTGCAGGGTTACAGTACCTTCATATATCCTCATACTTACCTTTAAAAAAGTAGCTCTGAGTTTAGTTACCATAGATGGACTAACTCTTATGCTCTCCTGCATAATAGATGTAAAGCTGGATAGGAAACAAAGGAAACAAATCAGTTCCTTCCCTGAAACTATTTTCAACTAATTTTTCACTAGCAACAGTGTAATCCAGAAATGGCATGGGAGATCCATGGAACTTCACTAACAGAAGATTTTGATCTGAAAAGCTACCAGCTAGGAAAAAAAAAAGTAAGATGGGGGAGATGGAGGCAAAAGCCAGTGACATCAGGGATAGATAATGAAGTAGCAGCTTAGCAAAAATCACACTATGGAAAAGAAGCTCTGTAAAAGTTTTTCTTTCCCTGTCTGTTTCTGGTTGAAATGAGAACTCCTGTATCTTAGGGGACACCTAGTCAGACTAAAGGCTGGAGATAGAAACTTAACAAAACTGTCGTAGTCAGACCAGGGTAGAAACTTGACCTGCAGCTCAGAATATGACAAGCACGGCTGTTAGCTCTTATTCAAGTTGATAAGAGTTAAATATATTCACATCAATTCACAGAGCAAGACCTTAAGAATACTTTTTAAATTGGAAAGTTTAGAATAGAATAGTGTCAGTTGGAAGGGACCTGCAGTGATCACTGAGTTTCACTGTGCTATAATATTAAGAACATTTACACATGTTACTTCCTGGAAGTTTCACCACCAGTGACTTGGAAGAAATGCCTCCTGCAGAGATACCTGTCAATTAGCTGCCAAGCATAAGAAAGGTCGCCAACTATCTGCATGGTGATCAAGACCTCTTCTTTGATGTTGATAGTTCGGATCATCTGATGTAGAAATTTGCGGGTGTCAGCCAGAAACTGGCAAACTTGTAGATTAGTTTCCAGCTGGTGAAACTCTTGGACCTGTATTCACAAACAAAACAGCAACAAAAATTCCCCCTTTGGTCCATTCATCTTTACAGACAGCAAAACAAATAGAATCATTAACCTGGCACCTCTTCAGACAGTGATACAGTAGTACACTTAAACCCTGGCCTACTTTAGAGCGTGCTCAATAAGAAAGCTTGTGAATTTACTGTAGGAAATGCACTGGGATTCTGTTATAACCTAGAAGGAGAAGTAACATGCATACAACAAAATATGGTATTTTCATTCTGTCTTCAAAATTACCCTCTCCAGCTTCAAGTGAATCTCAGAATTTACCTAAAAATAAGCAATAGTGACAAATAACGTTCTGTACTGAATTCATTTCTCCAGAAATCCCCACTAAGGCTGAGCTGCAGGTGGCATGATTCTACATGCTGTATTCCTTACTTTACAATTACGAGGTCCACGGGCAAGTTCTGATGACAATATTACAAAGATACTCAGACTTAACCTATTGTTAAAATGAAGATCTGTTCTGTAAGTCAATCATCATTTATCTTAAAATGTCTTTGCCATACCTCCTCCAGTGCCTGTATGAGCTGCACAGTTTTTCTGCCTGCTGCAGTGGAATCATCATAGTTGAGAGACATTATCTGCTTGGAGATTTCTCTGAACCAAGCCTGAAGATTTTCTATGCAAGAACAAGAAGAAAAAAGAAAATCAATTAAATCTTTCCATGGATGGTAAGCAATAAAGATACAGGGAACTTGTTGGACAGTACCAAAAAAAAAAAAACCAAACCAACAACAACCCAAACAACCACAACAACCCAGCAGAAAGCCCCATGAAAAAACAAAACCAAAAATTCCTCATTGTTATACATAAAGGAAATTACTTACTAAATGTTCCTCTTGTTTTTTACGTTACTATCCTTTCAGTGCATAGACTTTCAGAGGAGCAAATGCCCAGGTGAATGTCATGCAACATTAAAGGGCAATTATAAAAACCATTTGGCATTATAAAGCCCAACAAAGAAGCCTTTCAAATCATGAATTTACGTTTTATAAATGGTTTTATAATGTCAACTGCCTTGACAGCTGCAATTTCTGTGTTTCAACTACAAGCACCCCTTACACTGATGCTTTATGCAGTCGGCCCAGGGAGCTGCTTTGGCAGGGGGTTGGACTCAATGACCTCTAGAGGTCCCTTCCAACCCCTACAATTCTGTGATTCTGTAAAATTAAACAGCAATCTAATATCCTTATAGTTACACCAACTGAGGGAAAAAAAAGAAAAGATATTTCAAGAGCAGAGCAAGAAATTTGGAAATACAGACTCATGCTTTTAGGTAGTTTCCTTAGAGAATCTCAAAAATTCAGTATAGAAATATCAGTATAGAAATAAAAGGAAGTTTGAAAAAAAATACTGATGCAATAGAAATCCAGGTTAGCACAAGAAAAAGAATGAGAAGAAAACTTGAAGTATCCCCATATTTAATGGAAATGATCTTTCCACTCCTTTTTACACAGAGTACAGTAACATGAACTGTATTACACACAGAAAAGTGAAATGGTATTTCATGACCTTACCTGGCACCTCTAAACGAAGTGATGAAAAACATACTGAAAAATACAGCCATCTAAATATTAGGAACCTAACCAAGGCTTACCTATGGAATACAGACAATAAACCCAAGCAAGACAACACGTAAGAGACCTTTGCGGAATCTAAGGGACATGCAATTTTTGTCTATTATCTGTATTAACCTCATCTATTTTCATTCACAATTAGCTTAGAAACAGAAGACAAAATTACTTCTTTCCCTCCCCATCAGTTCAGTTCTCAGTAGTTACCATTTTTCTCTACTCTTGTCAGAGGCTTGACTCCTGAAAAGACATCAGCAAGCTCGGTCATCCTTTCAGATCCCTCTTTTTTGTAATTCTCCCATTTTGCTTGTTTTTCTGACAGCATTTGCTTGAACATCTATTGATAACAAAGCATTTGGTTTATGAAACTGGCAAGACAACACACTAAAAAATATGAAATGAAATACAATACTCAAAACAGACGGAACAGACTTACAGGGAGCACTGCATAACTTCAAGATCTTACCAGAATATTAAACGAAATTAAAAGCATTGTGGAATACAGCCAGTGAGAGGTACATACTGTGACAGAAATAAACAAAATACACACACACACACACACACAGATACAGTTGGGTTTCAGTCAGTTACAGAAATATCCTGAAGCTTTCTTTTTGTTTACAGACACTAGAAGACTGATCTAACATTGACTTACACTTCACATAATCATCTCAGCCTACACAGAGACCCACTATTCAGAAGAGCATGTAATTAAAGTTAAGCATACTCTCTGATATCTGACCAATTAGCACCAGGTGGCTGATGTTTGTTCTACAGAAGGCACAAATTCATACATAAGAGTTCTTGCAGTTTATCCTCAACATACAACAAAAAAAAAAAGAGCCTGAAAAGAGAAGTATGGGAAGCTGAAAAATGGTACACTGAGTGGAGTATGCTTACCATCAGGATGCTCATGCAAAGTTCTCAATAAATACAAAGACTGTGGGTAAGAATAAAAACTGCCAATTACTTCAGAGAAGACTGAAAAGTCATCAGACATTTGCAGTTCTTTATAGAAAGCCCACAGTGAAATGAAAATAATCCATTCCTTCTAACTGTTCTGTGTAAAAGATGTGCAACTACTGCTTGTGCCTTCAGCTCTGTTGTGCTGTTTATGGGAAAACAATGAAGGAGGTGGTAGCACATTACCTCTTTCAAAATGAATTCAAATTGAGCTGTATCCAGAAGAAGCTGGAAAAGGACCTTGGGATTGTACCTCGAGTCTGTTAGAATTTGATCCTTTATTTGGCGGAGACGTTTGTTATTTGGATCACAAGCTGAAAAAAAAAGGACAACAGTATAAAATTTAACCAAACTTTTCAATCTTTGTAAATAAAATTGTATTCAATAGCTTGAAAGCAAAGATGCTTTGGTCTCATAGGTTAGTCCCCACTCATTCTCCATTTACATGGATTTAATCAAATCTGTACAACCCTGCATTAGAATAGTTAAGGTTTCTGTGGTACTTTGGCTTCATTAACTCTTTTTCTGGCTTCTGCAAAGTAAGTGTGAATTTAGCACTCCTTATTGAGAAGCCCATAGGTCAGCATTTCTTAAGGCTGTTATAGAAAATGCATGGAAATACAACACATCTCACGTAATAAGGAAATACATGCATTTTTAATTCAGGTAATGATTTTGGGAGCACGTCAGCAAAAGGACAGCTCAACAAACTGCTAAAATACAGCAGGTGACATTTTGCTGACTGCACACAGTGAACTTTGAGACACAAGATGAAATGCCAGTGTAGCAGGACCGACAACTCTGAAATAAGAATCTGGCAAGAAGTCTTACCTGTGTCTGCAGTGTGAAGCATCAGCCAGCGGATTGCTACATTGCAGTCTCGCAGGCAGTTCAGCAGTTTGGGAATATTGTCCAGCACCAGCTCTTCCCTTAGACAGCCCTCTTTGAGAAACTGTTGCACCTGAGTGTGCACTCGCTCAGTGACTGCAGCATACCTGTTTGCCTTAGAACATACATTTGCATCAATATCATCCTTGTCTCTAAAGGAATGCACTATGTACAACGTGGCTGGAGCTCCCCCAGAACTGAATGGGCACAAGGTAAGTATTCTCATTCCCAATACATGCTTGGGAGGCATCATCTAAAACTATCTAGCTGTGTGCCACATTACCAACAGAAACACGTAAGTAACTGCTTTAGAATCTAAGAAAGAAAAAACACTACAGTTAGCTCAAGATATGCCAATACTGAATGATGATGACTACCAGCAACTATTCTCTTAAGTCACAACCCTGAAACTCTCAGGGAAACAAACACCACAAGAGGAAGTGAAACAAGCAATGCTAGGAGGACCAGAATTTGAGACTCTGAAGCATTTTTAATTCAGTTATATACAAGAGGTATTCTTCTTGAATGAAATTCAAACAATGCTATACTGGAGGAAAAGAAATATTAGAAATGATTACACAGGTTGAAGTCTTGCTAAAAGTATTGAAATCTGGTTTATGTACCTGCTCTTTTACATTTGCAATATCCAGTGTGTAGTTGAGGGCAGTTTTGGCAGCTTTGTAGGGTTCCCACGCTTCTGCGAGATTTACAGTGATTCCCATGTAAATGCTAATAACCTAAGCAGAAAACAAGAAGTGTTAGAAAGTGATACGTTACAGGCATCAATAGGAGGTGCTTTTTTTGATAGCCATGTTCTTTGCTGCAGAGTAAGAAGAATTGACATGAAGAAAAGCTCATTGGAGGCTTAGTTCAGAAAGCAATCTGATGGTTCCTCCAATCATTACGTATCATCTTTGTGAGAATTCTTCAGAAAAGGACCTAAGCAACCTGGGGGAGCATACTGAACACGAATCAGACATGCAGGCTTATGAAAATAAAGACCAATTATACACTAGTGTATGTCATTCAGACTGTGGCCAGGACTGAGGGAAGTGACTACTCCTCTCATCAGCCCTCACCAGGTCACATTCAGACATTAATATGTCCATATTTGAGCCCTTCAGTACACAACAGGCATGGACAAACTGCAATGAATTGAGTAGAAGGCCACTAGGATGGGACTTGCTATGAAAGCAGAGGATAAGGGAGATGGGTTTACTTAAGCTAGAGAAAAGAAGGTTTAAGAGGTCTGACTGCAGGCTTCCACTGCTTAAATGGAAGTTACAGATAAGACAGAGTCAGACTCAGATCAGAGGTGCAAAGGAAAGAGTCAAGAGGCAACTGTCACAAGCTAAAAGAGAAATTCCAGTTGAACAGAAGATACTGCTTGCAGATGCTGCAGAATCTTCTATTTCAATATGTTCAGAACGCTACTGGACATGGCCAGGAGCAATCTGATTTAAATCTGAAGTTAGCCCTGCTTTGAGGAGAAGGCTGGACTAGAAGATGGCCACACAGACTTTCCTGTCTACGTTTTTCTATGAAGCACTTTAGCACGATGGTATCAGAACGCAGCTGATGTAAGCACTTACAATAACTGTTATATTTAAAGAGCAGCTGTCCTTGCTTATCCAGGATTGACTCAAAGTGCTTCATTCTGAACAAAGTAAGATTGCTCCAGAAAAGAATCAGGACAGACACACAGGAAACACTTGCTTTGTGCTTTTTCTTTTTTTTTTTTTAGAATATATACAGTAAAAATTAGGTACATTACTTCTCTAACATTAAACCCAGAGAGCAGTTTTAAAACAAAATTAAATTTTACCCAATTATCAGGGAAGTATTTATCCACTATCTCCCTCATTTTTGCTTGCTGTGTGTGAAGAATATTAGCATCAAAATACAGTATCACATAGAGCATAGCAGCCTGAGTAGCCAGGGCAGTGCTGCGGTGTTCTGGTAACGGATACGCTGAGACCTGGGAACAGAGACCAAAATAAACAAGATAAAATAATGCAACAGAAACCACTCAAATATTGTAAAGCAGATTAAGAAGTACTATCTATCTATCAATACACACACAGCACATAGTGTGCTACAAGATAATGAGGATATGCAGGTAAGCTGCTTATATGTGCAGTGTATTTACCAGACATATTCTAAAGAAGTTGACTGTGGAGATGTCTGCCAACTTCTACAGGTTACAGTAATATTAGTGTGTTGTACGTGAGTCAAATGAGGGATGAAGCTTAAGATGATTTGGAAAGAGCAGAG
The DNA here is from genome assembly GCA_013399175.1 of Odontophorus gujanensis. Lineage (NCBI taxonomy): Eukaryota > Metazoa > Chordata > Aves > Galliformes > Odontophoridae > Odontophorus > Odontophorus gujanensis. The sequence continues at coordinate 277,042 of VXAB01004848.1, forward strand.
CTAAAAATAAGAATTTCATAGTGACTGGGCGTGTTATAGTTCATCTCACAAGAAGTAATAATTAATTTAATAAAAGAGACAAATAGAACACAGCTAATTTAATTATTTGGCAATACCACCTATTTCCACTGACTCCAATTACCAGCTGACATTTTATTTTACAAATAATAAGATATTAAAAGACCTTCATCCTAACGTGACAGTTGGCATCAAAACTATACTGAATATCACAATATTTGTCATTGGAAACACTGTCCTGCACTTATTTATTAACACCCTAGTTCACTCTTGCCTGGTAACTTTATTAGGTTAAGTGTTCAGACTATTAAGAAAAATCAGGAGGCTTCTGCCTACTGTCATCAAAAATAAGCTTCAATTTTCAAAGGAGGAAACAACTTAGGTATGATGCACTTCCGTAAAACAAACTGTACTCAACTTTTTGTACGGCACTTGGAAAAAGTACATTAATAATTTCTAAGGGAAGCATGATTATATTAATGTTTTTCATTAACTGTATGCAATGAGTTAGAAACCACAAATTTCATTGTTAAGAAAGTAAAACAATAATATAAAGACAACAATTAATTTTGAAATATCAGTTCTAAGTAAAATTTATTGATTAAGAAATACTTTAAGAGAGCACCATCTCACTAACACCAGAAGGTTTCTTACCAAAGCTTAAATCATGTTGCAGAGAGGGCTTTCTTTGCAATGTGCTCAATGCTTTTTTTTCCCGTTTCTAGAACTCTGCAAAACTTAAGTATTACAGTACCTGAAAAAACACTTTCCCTCCAAATGTTAATATGTCTGCTCACAGTCTGAAAGCACTGTCAATATGTGTAATGCAAATGATCTTAAAGATGACTCTTTAAGAATAGTATAAGAGATGGTATATTTAGTTAGGTCTGTACAGATGGCTCACCTTTAGATGGAAAAGGCTTGCTGTGAACCCCACGCAAGAGGGATCTCCAAGAAGAGATCCTTTCCTGGTGGTGGTCAGCCCTTAAATGGGGCTTGGGGAGAGGTGGAGTCAGGCTCCACCCCTTCCAATCACACAGGTATTATCACCTTCACCTGTGCCCTGACTCAATGCTCACCTCAGGTGACCAATCAGTGGTTCAGGCTGTGATTCAGCAGTTCTCTTACAAGATGTTCCCTAATTTTTAAGCCTTTGCTCATTTCTTTTATCATTCAATAATTTTCCAATGTTGTTTTTCTGTCATCTATATACAGTTTCAGTTCTCCAAGATTCACTGAATTCCAGTAATAAGATAGTCCATGTTAAATATGAACTGCTCAAAAGCACATGCTTGAGCTCTCTCAATTGAGTTATATTAGAAGAGACTATAAATGTAGGAGCTATTATTCATACTTTGCTTCAGTTTTCTCCTTTTAGTGATACAATCATGTAGTTAAGACCTGTCACTGATGCGTTTCCTTTAAATCAAGTTGTCTACTCAAGGGGTGATCTTTTTATCTGAAGAAACGAGTTATTAAAGAGTGGCCAATCATTTAAAGACACTAAAGGAAATAGGTGTGGTTTGTTTTTTTGTTTTGTTTTAATTTCAAAGTTAGACAAACACTGGAAGAGGTTGCCCAGAGGAGTTCTGCAGGCTCTACCTCTGGAGATATCTAAAGCCCAGACACGTGTGGTTTGTTCTACTTGACTGTTCTACTGCTCCTACACCGAAAGGTCAGACTTTGTGACTGCAGAAGGCCCTTTTCACTCTCCACAAATTGGTGATTATGGGATTTGTACTTTTCTGGTTTCTGGCTTTCATAGTTGAGCACCTGACCTAAGAAACCATTCAACATTCAGTTTTAGATCCCTCTTATCTCACAGCAACTTACCTGATTATAAATGTCGTCTGACCGCAAGCGGCCAATAACCATGCTGATGAACGTTTCGCTTATGGGTACCCTGCTGAAGTAACTCTCAGGGTAGTTTGGGGGTCTTCTAGCTCCAGGTTGGCTCGAGTATCCAGTGCTCCGAAGCAATTTACAGATATCATCTAAATTGGAATCAGCAGAGGATCGGGCAGCACTGTTTTACAGAAGGAAGGAATGAAAACTGAGCTGTTTGACCTTATCATTTCCTCCTTCCACTTTCCTTGTAATTATGTTCTTCCTCTATGAAAAAATATCAGATCATAAAGTAACTGAGGCTGGAAGGGAGCTTTACATCACGAGGGTGTGAACTCCCTGTTGTGGGAAGGGCTGCCACCCACCAGTTACAGCTGCCTTGAGCCCCATCCACCCTAGCTCTGGTACTAAGGTCTGGGAGATTTTTGGACATTCACCCCACAAATACAATTCTCATCAAAGGACACTGACACCGGTTCCTACTGAAATGCCTACCCATTATATATTGAGATACAGAATAAATATAAGTGTAATCAAAGCAGCATAGGCACAGCATAGTTCATTTTCCAGTTAGACTATGTGTAAAAGTATTTTCACTTAAAACCTTCAAGATTCTACCTGTCACATAAGGATGCTGTCATTCCACTCTGGAATCTCATAATTGCTTCAACTTATCTAGCCCTGTAACTACACAAAGTCTGACTTGCAACACATTTGCCATATTGATATCCAGAACTTCTTGTCTGTGAAGCTGTGTTACCCTGCAGTGCCACAGCTTTAGTTTGCCAGTGAACTTCAAATCTCTTGCTCCAGTTTGGTAACACTTGCAACAGTAGCTAATGCAAGGAGTTCTGCTGGTAACCAGAGAGCTCTGCAGAATTATCAGTCTGCCAGCGATCAAAGAAGTGCAAATATTTCCATTTATCTTAGTGCAATAACTCAGTGAACTGAGTATACCACACTACACTGTTTCAGCCCTGAGTACCTCTGAATACCAATCTAAGTTACCTGTATCTGTAATAGGAAACCAACATTCTTTCTCTGACTTCTCCTTCAATTTTCTGGTCAATGACCAGTAGCATGACTCCATATAGATAGAGCGCTTCACACTGTTTGGGAAAAGCAAGAATGAAGGAAATTTAATGCTACTTCAAATTGTAAGACAAATAATTGCTGACAAACTAACAGAACGTCAACTTCTCAGTCAATACAATGTGAGAAATGGCAAGCTGTAGACTTCTGCTTGTTGTCCTTCTCAAGGCAACCCACAGAATTACAGTGCACTTGGTGAATTTTATTTTTGGTCTTGTTTTGCACTTATCAGTTCATTTTCTACTGTTACAACATTCTTGAATACTTACTAAAAGTTGTTTTCCATCTTCATTAAGGAGGACTGTTTCTAACGTTTGCTGAATGTAAATTCCTTCATTGAGGTCATCTAAATACCTAAGAACCATGACAAAGATTTAGTAATTGACTATTTTACTCCCAAAATATGTCTCCTCAGAACACAATTGACCAAATTCCTCTGAAAGTCATCAGAGACAACAGAACATCCCCTGCAGTAGTATAGGCAGCTGCAAAGAAATGCTTTCATAGTAGTTTACAAAATGAGAGGCTGAATGAAACTCCTAGTTAGAGCCAACCAGTGGGTAATATACTCTTCTCATTTCTAGATGGTCTATGTGAACTAGACTGTAACTTCTTAATAAACGCCCTCTTAATAAACAGACACGTGGGTAACAGCCTGAGAACAAAGAATTGAGAGGGAAAAGCTCCTCCCCAACTGCAAAATACAGCAGAAATGTAGTATTTTCAAGTTACCCCAAAAATACCTCATAGAAACATGTTAAAACTACAATTTGAAAGGTGAAGCTACAAACAGAATGTTCACCCGCGTGAACAGAATATTTCTTCTTACTAATGGGCTTTCCAGTAAAATTACATATTACATAATTCTAATCTTTTCAAACAAATCCAATAACAAAAGCAAATCTTACACTTTAGGTTCTCTGGAATTTTTTTTCTTATTACATGAACTTCTCCTATTGCATCTGCAGGCAAGAGCAGTAAACTTAAGGTAACTCCACTGAAGAATTAAGTTCATGAAAATAATCACAGAACCACAGAACTGTAAGGGTTAGAAGGAACCTCTAGAGATCATCAACTCCAATCCCCAATGATAGTGACAATAATGACAGAGAAAGCTAAAGAAAAACAAAACCAAACCCACCAGTATCTAGTATACTGTTTTGCAATGCCACAAAAATCAAGTCTTTAAGAAACTCCACATGCATTTATGGTACTATACCTGTTTAAATCTACAATGTATTTATGTACACTCTGAAAAGCCAGATAAAATCTTGTCAAAATTTCAATGTTGTTTTCACGAAATTCTTCATCTAAATCCAGTAACTCAGGTTTTGCTTCCAGTTTGCCTTCGCATGCCTCAGGCCCCTACAAAAAAGGGATTTATGCTTAGAGACAAAGTCTGAGTCCACGACACAAAGAACCACACACTTTCCTGCATGAGGGTAACCACAGAATTAACCCTTCCTGCTAAAATAGAACGTGCAGTTTTACAAACTACTTTATGATTGAAAATGCATTCCATAAAGAGGAATTTTACACTTTTTTTTAAACAATGATTTTAAATACGATTTCTTCTATATAAGCAATGCAAAAGAATGGTTAATGCTTTTGGTAAAACTCTGATGTATCCGAAGACGTGGTGCAATCACTCTGAAAAGCAGCAGCATAGCTTTGCTTCCCTAACATTCAAAAATCTTCTACTTCCCAATATAATTGTATTACTTACCCAGTCATACATATCTGCTTTTAATTTTTCCAGTAATGTGTGCAAATAAAACTAATTAAAACAAAATTCTAACAAACACATCAGCAGGTATCTATGAAATCATTTATGCTTCGGGTTTCCAGCATCTGAGGCTCTCAACAACTGCTCAAAATGTACCGCTCCTATCAGTTTTCCTCCTCCCTAATGTTGCTGTACTACTAACATTCATTTTAATGTACAGATCAGCTAAAGTCAAACTGCATTGCCTCTGTAGCTCCTTTTAAGTCATACTGCAACAGAGGGAAATACAAAGATCAAGCTTTTCTCAAGACGTAAGGAAAACAAGGGCTTTTCTTGCTCACTACTCTTTATTTATTGATTCAGCACACGTGACAATTCCAGTGAGTGAACAATCACAGTACTGTCACACAGGAAAGGATGAAGCAGCTTTCACAGCTGCAAAGAATAAGCTACAGATAACCGAAGGAAGATGGGCATGCTGCCCATGACACTGCTCTGAAAAACACAACCCACTGCACAGGCTCAGAACCTGTCAGTGAAAAGTAACATTTACAGTTACTTCAGGAATAATATCTGAGATCTAAGGAAGAGAACCCACAATTCAAGTCCTATATGATCGGTGTCTGCCAAAACTCACAGGCCAGATGACTCATCATACATTCTGAAAGACTGTTCTTCTACATATATACTTAGAATTTTTGTACTAGAGAGGAGTTACAATTTTATGTGGTTATACTTCTGTTCTGCTCAGATGCCTAAGAACTCACCAGACGGTTTCTCCTCACTGAAATTGAGTGAGATGAGGTTTAGAACGACCAGAACTACACAAGATGCAGGACAGACCAAAACTAGAGTGCTTGCATGCAAGCACATCTCAGATACTACCTTAGTCTGGCAAACATTTGGTAAGGACAAAGCAAATAGCAAGTCATAGAATCATAAAGGTTAGGTAAGACCACAAAGGTCATCAGTCCAATCATCAACCCATCACCATCATGCCCACTAAACCATGTCCCTCAGTACTACATCTACCCTGTTCTTCAAAACCTCTAGGGACAGTGATGCCACCCCCTCCCTGGGCAGCCAGTTCCAATACCTCACCACTCTTTCTGGAAAGATTTTTTTCCTAATATTCAACCTGAACCTCCCCTGGTTCAACATGATGCTATCAAAAACCTCTCTGCCCTATCAGTGTTACTTTGCAGAAGGGGCCGACCCTCACCTCTACCACTATAGCCTCCTTTCAGGCAGTTGTAGAGCGCAGTAAGGTCTGCCCTGAGCCTCCTCTTCTCCAGACGGAACAATCCCAGCTCCCTCAGCTGCTTTGCTGCCCTTCTCTGGGCACGCTCCAGGGCTTCAACATCTTTCTAGTAACGAGGGGCTCAAAACTGAATTTTTCTTTGATGCAGCACTCAAGATGAGGCCTCAGCGGTGTTGAGTACAGAGGGACTGTGGCAATAACACGTTACCTGCCAGTTCTGAAGGGTGTTAGTAATAAATACGTCAGGATTCTTTCTAGCCCTTACGTTCTACCAGGACAACAACGCTTTGCTGGGAAGCTTAACATCAGAAGAAAGGGGTTTACCTTAAAGTAACTGAAATCAAAGATGATATCTCCATACTTCTGTTGGTCAGCTTTGTCCTTCAGCCGGAAAACCCCAGGGATAAACTCGGACAGCCTTAAGAGCTCCGCAATGATGGCATTCCCACAGGAGACGATCCGAAGAACCGCCTGACCACAGAGATTATTCTCTGCTAGAAAATCCAGCATCGCAGAGCCGGGCGCACAGCGGAAGCCCCGCTGCCTGTTTCTGAGCGCCCGTTTTCAGGCGATTTGAGGAACAAATCCTATAGCGAAAACGGGTAGCCCTGAAAACCACCCGCGTCACGTGACCGCGCCGTCGCGCATTGAGGCGCGGGATGATGAGGCGGTTCCGCCGCCCGCTCCGCCCCGCTGCCTCCATCGCGGCGTCGGCGGCGGGGACGAGGTGAGCTGCTGGTGGGCCGGGGCAGCGTTAGCAGGGTCTGTCTGCCTGGCGTGGGGAGGAGGCTTCATATCCTGTCACTTGGCACTGTGGAGAAGAGCATGGGATAGTCGCCTTCATCTCTGCTGTGGGGTTTGGGAGGAGGAAGCATGGGGAGGTTGGGACATTTGCTCAGAATATAACTTCGGGTTTCTACTCAGCAATCCTGGCTGGATTATATCTCCCCTATGAAGACAGGCTGAAGGAGCTGGGCTTGTTGAGGCTGGAGAAGAGAATGGAGGATGGTGGCAGTGGCAGGAGGGCTGGAACTGGGTGATCCTTGGGGTCCCTTCCGTCTCAAGGCATTCTATGATTCTAAAACGACTGCTTTTTGTCAAAAGAAAGCAAAAAAACAAACCTGCCTTGCTACTCTCACTTGGTCTCTTTTTCAGATCAGTTTGCCTCATTATGTTTTCCAGAAGCGAGGTGTAAACAGCAACAGCAGTGTTGTCTGAGCATACTTAAATTGCCTTCAAAAAATCAGTTTGAGATGCAGTGGTATGATTTATCCGTGTAAATAACAGCTGTAGTTCCCATATAGTTTGGTCAGTGCTTCCACAAATATGAAGAGAATGAAAAAACCTGTTTAATTTTTCACTACTTTATTTATTTTTTTCCCAGACTCTTGTCTTTCAGGGTTTATCTGTGAAATTTCCTAAAAGAACAGCAAGCTTGATCAATGAGTGAGATTTACCAAGTTTGAGAAGTGAATTAGATTCCTGCCATTAGCTCTGAAGTACTAAATGCACCCAGAAAGATAAAGCTGCTAACATGATTTTGTGGCTATTTCACGGTGTATTTAGTTCGATTCACAGATTTCTTGCAAACAGTTTTGGTAAGATGGCAAACAGCTGCTTAAAAAAAAAAAGTTAACCATAACAATTTAAAGGATTTCTTTTTTAACTTTCAAAGAGGTCCTTAAGGAACCTTTCGTGTATCTCCTGCTGTCAGTTTGACAGCCTCTAAAGATCTCTTGAAGATGACAGTCACTGACTTTTGACAGAGAGAGCATGAGCTGAGCCAGCTGGAGCAGGCGTTGAAGCCTTCTGCCTCCTGTCTGGCATGATACTCCTTTAGAAAGGAGAGAGGGGAAAGCAGTTCGTATGTAATGCAGAAATTCAAGGTGTGGTGAATGGGAACTATCAGTATTAATTAAAAGTTGCAAATGCACGACCTAAAAGCAGTGGGATAAACGATAGTCTTGAGTAACCAAGCATATTTTGTGAAGCAGAAAAAAAGAAAAAGATGGAAAGAAAACATTGGAAGGGAATACAGCAGTTGTGACAGCAGGTGTTCAGGTCTTGTAATTTGCATGATTGTGAGGAACATGGCAATGTTGTTCATGTTTGGATGAGCGCAAGAGGTAATTCTGGAATCCCAGGGTAAGTAGTGGAGAGAATATGAAAAGCTTGGGCAAAGCTTTGTCCTTTCCGTTTTGACATCTTGCAGATCTCTGCTGGATTTCAGCCTTTCAAAGGCTACTGTTGATACAGCAACTCATCCTCTTGTCATTTTGTGCACCACTTAGATACGATTTCTACTATAGCTCAATTCTGGTTGTGGATTCTCTTCCCTCCCTGCTCCCCAGTATGATCCCAGTGCAATTGTTGAAAATCCTAGTTACAATTTACATGAATTAATGAAGTATTTCTGTCTGTACAAGACTTGCTTTTATAAACAACTGTGTGTTTAAAGGTTGGCAGAATTTCTTATCTCCTGGAACATTATGAGGGTCTGTCCACCAGATCCTTGTTTCTTGGAATACCTACATGTTTTCCAAGCAATGTAAAGCATAGAGAAGGAAGAGCAGAAGTTGAAAGTTTGGGCGGAAACCACTAACTGATGTGAACACTGCAGACAGGGATAGTGTAAGCAAACCCACTTGAGAGTTGTGTCAATAACAGGAGAAGTAGTTAATCTCAGGTTGTGGGTCTGTATCAGAGGAGGCAGTGGTAGGAAAGACAAACCTGATTCTTCTGTGACCCAACGCTGTGTCAGTGTAACACTGCTACTAACAACGAAGTTTGAGACAACTCTGGGGAAAGCAGGCACCACTAGTTAGGTGGGCTTTATTTAAAAATGATGCTAGGTGATTTATTGTTAAACATATAAAGGGGAGCTGTTAGAGCAGCTCCCCTTTATATTTTTCCTAGCAATAGCTGTTGTAGCAGGCTTGTAGTTGGAGAGGCTGAATTTGATGCGAGAAGTCATATTTTCTGTTATCTGATAATGTGTCTAGAGAACAGGCAATCTTTTGGGCATGTGGGCTTTTTTGGATCAGAAATCGAGCAGTAATTTTCAAGCTAACATTGTCTATGAGGTTTTGCAATAGTAAAAAGCAGGAGAAAACTGGAAGTTGCTTTTTGTAGTGTAGTTGAGCTTAATATTGAATAAGAAGGGAATCAAAAACCTCTGGTGAATTGCAGTTCCACTAACACTTGGGAAATTCATCCTTGCTCTCTGATGTTTCAGTGGTCCTGTTACAGTGCTTTATGGTTATATATCTGTGCTTAGGTTTTCTCCCCAAAATTCACTGGTTGTAAACTGCACTCAGACTGTTTTGTCTCTTATTTCTAGAGTAACACTCTCAAGATGCAGAGGGGTACAAGAATCTCATTCAGCTCTGTGAATTCCTCTCTCTCGTCTCTGAAAAACTGCCAATCTTACATAAATACTGGAATGGATATTGCTACTCACGTTGCCCTTGACCTGGTGGAAAATTTCAGTAAGTAATTCCTCTGAGTGTATTCTTTCTTTTGTATTGCATCCTGTATCTCACAGATCAATCCTGGGCCTGTATACCTAGGTTTATTTATAATCAGTATCTATTTTCACTGTGGGATCTGTTGCTCTTCTGGCTTTACAGAGTGACTTCATTCCACTCACCTCATTGTCTAAAATAACAAATTCAATGAAAATACAAATACCAAGCTAACATTGTCCCAGCTTTTGTTACACCCAAGCCTAATTACTATGTTCCTGTGCTTGTTATCCTGCTACTTTGTTAAAACTTCAGTATTGCTGGATAAGATGTAGAAGACCTCTTAAAGTGAATAAAATAACTTCTTTCTAATGCTGCTTCCCTGTGTGTGTTTTATTTAATGTTCAGTGTAAGACTTTAAAAAATGCTAATTATTTTGAGTGCAGAGCTTGAGACACTTGTTAAAGGATACAATTTTTTTAAATGCTGTCTGTTTCTCTGCTGAGAATCAGGCTCTTCAAGGGTGCTTCAGTTTGGACGTGTACAAGCTACAGTAGTCTAAATCTCTAATTTCTTCTAATGGTCCTGTACAGTAGCAGATGCAGTGCAAAGCTGCTTTTCAAAGATAAATATTAGGCCTCCCGTTTCTCTTCTTAGATTTATGATAATGTCTTCACTGGGGAGAAAGGGGTGAAAAAAGGCAAAACTTTAAAGCTTCTAAACTCAAAAACTCTTGAATTGTGAGTGTGGAGTGAGAGTCCTCAAAGAAAATAGTTGTCATTCATTACAAATCTTGCATTCAGCTGAGCCAAGGTTTATGTACAGTCAAAATTCCTGGATGGAAACTCATCTTAACAGTCAGCTTTGTAATGAAATGGGTATAGCCAGTTCCGTTTCTCTCTGCTTGTGCAGCTGCTGTCTCTCCTACTTTGCCATAAGCTTCAGTATCCATTGTGTTCATATTTTGAGGGGTGAAAGGCAATTTAAGCTTCACTGTGCAGGTTTGTTCTGAAGGTCTGTGCATTATACTGCTAGTAAATCTCATAAAATCTCATATTCTCTCTCAGTCATGCACTTCTTGCATGTTAGTCTCCAATTACGGCCTTGAAGTTATTTTGCCCACTTCATTCAGTAACCGAAAGGGCTTTACTTAATATGTTGTCCAGAGGGAAAATTACTTTGATGAAACTTGTATGGTCATTGTTACTGTTAAATTATATAATGTGACTGGAAAACAGCTTCTAGACCATAATATTAATTTAGTTTTAGCAGTGGGAGCATCCTGTGGAAGCTAGGATTATAAAGTAAATCCTTTTAACGTAGTCCATCTCATTCTCTACAGTAAAGCTATTACAGGCTTGTATTTGAAGTTTAAAGGCTGTATAGTTTAAACCTAGGGTCTGGTGTTACAATGTTAACTTTTTCACTTACAGTAATTGTTGTTTTCACTCGTACTCCTTTCTTAGCTGATTTATGTACATGTGAACATGAAACAAGCAAATAAGCAAAGCTCCCTCAGTTCTCTTTTGCAAGGTTTGATTTTTCACTCCCTTGAAAATCATCTTTATCTCCTCCTCTTGGGCCTCATTTCCTTTTGTTTATACAATGCCATCAGGAAGCATACAAAATTTTTAGGTCTTTTTTTGTGTGGTTTTGAGATAGCATCATCTGGTCTGCTAAACTTGACTTGTTCTTATGTCCAACTAATTAATATAGGACAAGTTCAATTTCCATAGAACTGTAACCAAATATCCTGCTTAGTCTTCTTATTTTGAGGGAAAGTATCCATTTCATTTTGAAACAGCTTCTGATAATATATTTCTGCATTCTTGTTCCTCTCCCATTTGCAGTTTAATTTCCAGCTTCTGACAAGTTTAATTACTAGGTTTTGTAGTAGCAAAGAATCCTGTTGTGATTGTTATTTTATTTTAGAAGCATTGTTGCTGTGAAGGTATCTTATTCCTTTTGAACTTCACCATATACAACTACTGTTTGGGAATAGCACTGGGCTAAAATTGTCTTAGGAAGGACGTGAGAGAAGCTGCTTTACATCTGAAGGCGTGCAAAGTTTGTGCAGTAAGTGATGTCCGTTTCTTCTCTTGATTGCAACTATCCAAGAGCGTGACTCTGAAAACATTTAGGTAAGCATTCTTACTAAATAACACACATTAATGTTTGCTGGACTAGCCACTGTTTAATGCAGTAACATGAAGGGACCTCCTCCATGTAAGTACACCAGCTAGTAATTAGGTTGGTGTTTTGTTCTGTTCTGCTTTTTTCTAAGGTCTAACTGCATCTTTTTTCTCTCAGACTACAGTAGAGGATGTGCTCTGGTATTTGGGATGATCTGTAAGCAGCAAACACAATAAACCCTTTTTTTTTTTTCCCCCAAAAAATTGAAGGGTGATTCATGAAAGAGCCCTCAGAGCTGTAAAATAAAAATAATATAATGAAGAAATATAATATAAATTAACAAGTATAAATTTTTTTGGACATATTTTAAGTGCTCACATGTTGAGCCAGTTTTGAGAGTGTTTCCCTGTCAAGTAAAACTTTCTACGTTTTAACACTGTAGGGCTGGAGAATGCTATTTACTTTCTGACATACTTAGTGAGAGAGCACAAAGAGAGTACTTCTAAGAAAGTAGAAAGAAAAGTTTGGTGTTTCAGTGCATTTGTACGCAGTTATAAAGCAGCTACATGACTGTTCAGGTGGAGTGGAAGTCAACGCTCACTAGGGGGCAGGCGAAGATAGCAAGTAAGCAGTACTGCCATTGTAGTTCCGAAAAGCCCTGAAAAGAAGCTCTCTTCTTTATCTCTCTGCTGATCTGGCCGAGTTGCCTCAAGCCCTCTCCAGTTAAACCATCCTGAGAACAAAGAACTCTTCTTAAAATGGTTATGGAAGCTATAAAAACCTCTCAGAGCAATTGTGAACTTAAGCTATTCAAACAGAGGGTGGTAGTGTTAGGTAGAATAAAGAGGGAGTAAATCTGCTTCGTAGATCATGAAGCCCAGAGAGCTGCTGATAGGAAGAGGTGCCAACTTGCAGGCAAGAATTGGCTCAGGATATTCCATGATTTGTGGTAGCCTTGTAACCTACAGTAACCTTTCTTTAGAGGATCTCAGGTGCTTTACAAACACTTGCAAAGCCTCTCAGTTCTCCGGGGAGGTAAACAATGGTTACAGAGATTTCTTACTCTGCTGCTGTTAAAATGAAACTCTTTTGGGTGAATAAAGACTGCCATATAAAAACACTGAAACTGTTTAATAATCCAGAAGAGAGAAACTTTTCCTTCACCTAATTGAAAAGAGCAGAATAAACAGCTAGAAAACATAGAGAGGAGTTCTGAGTTGGACGTCAGGGACATCAGATTAAAACTGCTTACTCGTGGATAAATACCACAATAGATTTTTCGTGCCTTTGTGTTGATGTATGCTTTGAAAGTTTCAGAACAAAATCAAGCACTGGGTTTTCATCTGAATGGGAATTTCTTTTAGAGAATTCCTCCTATTGAAATGAAATTATCCTTTCCCTTAGCATCATATTTCCCTTTAGGAAGCTGCCATCTTCCTTCCTACTGACTCACTCAGTCCTTTTGAAATGGATTTTATCTGTTTCTGGATGAAGGTGGCATGGCTGCAAGCCAGTGCAGATACTGAGGCTATGCTGTTGTAGTGAACTTAGTCAAAGATGTAATAAAAGCTGCAATAAGTATCAGTGTGAGAAATCTAGAAAAGTGAGGGAATCAGTTTAACAGATAGAAATAACAGCTGAAATGACTTTGAAGATAAGCAGATTTGTAGTGTTTCATCACGTTTTTACATTTTGAAATGTAGAACATCTGTAGGACAGAATGTACCAGTCAATCTAATTCTCCACACACTGGAATGAGTTATTTTTACTGCTTCCTGCAAAATAATAATCCTAATAAAAACAATGTTTACCCATTTCACAGGAATATTGGAACGATTTATTACCCCAAATTTCTAAGCAGATTCAGTCATCTCATTCATATGATTGTCTTGACATCTGCTTGCAAACCACAGTGGTGCATTTAAAGTGATTTCTGCCATCTATCCATTTATACTGTCTAAAGATCATATTTTTCTCCCTTTTTCAGAAATAACATTGTGTTAAGCCAATGTTTTCAGATGTTACTACATTAAAGGGAATGTAAACAGCAAAATGAGCTGTGCAGAGTTGGTTTAAGTATGTCCTCCCTGTACCCAAAATACTCTCGGTTGTTCTGTGGTCCAGTCCAGCAAAACACTGAGGGAAAGAATACATTTAAATTCCTGAGTGAGCCAACAAATTTCAGAGTGATCTACATATTTTAAAGCTTAAGCACATTCTCATATCCTTTGGGAATTTGAAGGTGACATTGTTAGAAATCAGTTGCAAATGCAAATAAAAACATCAAAGTTCAATAATTTAGAAGTATATAAATTTAACCTCAATCTCTTGTTTGAGCTGTACTAGTGTGATTGAAAAATGAATTAGCTCTCAGTACTTGTCGGGAAATTTCTCTTAGTTGTAATACTCCTAGAACTTTAAGCCTTCTGTTACTACCTCTGCACACTAAGAACAGCTATTTGCACTGCTCACTTAACTTCTGTAAATTGCTGAACTGTCTTTACCTAAACTCAGCATCTTTTGTAGAGGTAGAAAGGACATCCATTTGAAGGATAAGTCTTTTTCTTTGCTTTTGTTTTTGTTCTGAATGGGTGTGACATGCCATCTGTATTGACTGATGAGTTGGTAATGGTATGAATATACCATAACAAAGACAGACATCCACTTACAGCTCTGCTCGGAGAAATCGGATGTGAATTCTGCCGGTGTGCTGAGGATGGCATTTTATCTGTCTCCTTGAAAGCAGGAGAATTTTCTCAAGAATATGGGACTGTGAAGTACACAGAGTTGTAGGTATCAGAAGAAAGACAATTAATTCGTCATCATCTCCTGGCTACCCGCCCAGCACTTGGCTATTTAAACGGGTAATTGAGTGGTAATTGCTTTTGTCTATGGTCCGGAGCCAAAGCCATGTGGAACTAAAAGGAATGGCCAAAGCAAATTGGGAAATAATTAGAGGGACAGGAGAGTATGCTAACTGTAAACACGATGATAAATATAGATAAGCGTAAAGCGTCTAAAAAACACTTTAAAGCATTAGCACATAGGGTTTTGCCTAATTATACGAACAGGTTTTCAAGCAGACAGCAAGGTATTTCCTTAATGTCTAGGACGTTCTTCTAACTACACATTGCATTCCCACTGTAGAATGCTGAGGCCCTGGAGCATAGCATAAGTGGGTGCAAGGCCGTTATTCCACCTGAACTCTAATTTACTGAGCAGAAAAAAGATGAGCTACTTCTTTTTTCACTCAAAAACTTGCCCCTAAAATGTCGTGGCCAGCTGCTGGTGGCTGCCTACCATCTGTATAACACAGTGGTGATCTTCCTGTTGCAATGTCAGCATCTACATGAGAGCTCCTTTTCCGCATCCCCTTTGCTCTCTTTCTGTTCACTCGGAAGGATTTTTTTCCTCGCTGCTCTGTGCAAAGCAACCCCGTGGGCCTACCAGAGTGTTAGTGATGGCATGCCGTGGCATGTGCTCTGGATTAAGTTAGCTCTTTGCAGCTCTGGTTCTTCCTTCCTGCTTGTCCGCTCTGTTTCCTATTGCATAACCTGCTCCCTCTGCCAGAACAGCTTCCCTCAGTCTGGCTGCTCATCCCATTTCCCTCTTCCTCTTTGCTGTCTCTGCACTTTAGTGTGCAATGTCCTCCTTTTACTGACTGCTTTTTTTTTCATCAAATTGCTTGCGATTTACCTGTGTCTTTATTCCTGTTCAATGCTAGTCTGAAAGCAGTTTGTAATGTGGGTTTAGGTCTGTGAGATTACTTAACAGCACTTCAGTTTCTCTTGCTGCTGTCTTCAAGTGGTGTTAAACAGAAATTACTCTAAACATTGCTGACCCTTGCTGGTGCAGGAAGGAGTATAGGGAATATAGGCATACGAGTCAGCCTGGCACTGTGGAATTACTGGCAGTCTTTTAACAGATGATTCACGAAGTTCTACAGAACATCCACTATTTTTACACGCAGTGTCTTGCTAAAGACATTGAGGAAACCTATAACAAACAGAAAGTCCTGAAGATCAGAAGTTCATTCATCACTGAGTGCAAGGATCTTTTCTGTGGGGATTTCTCTGTCATCGATCTGAAACTTGTCCTGCTTGGAGTAGTGCCAACTCCCTAATAAGGATGGAATGTCTGCTTGTGTTTAATTATTTAACAGTTTGGTTCATTTGTTTCCTTTGTCTTTTTTTTTTTTTTTAGCTTATTCTGTCATTGAAAATTCCCATGCAGTGGCTCCTGCAGTGTGATAACATGAGTCTTAACACTGAAAAAGTTCTGTGTACGAAGTGACCGTGATGTGATTGTGTTGGGATCCAGAAGTGACCCCACTGCTAATCGTGCTCCTAAAATTCTCATGCTCTGTTAGTTTCCATGGTGATAGAGATCATTCATAAAAATAAGCAAACCAAGGTAAATGTCCTTAGGAAAGGCTACAGTTTATTGGCTGGAATGGCACTTTGCAATCTGTTTGATTAAGAGGTGACTTGAAGGTCTGCTGGATGAGGAAATGAGCAGGACTAAACTTTGACTTGTTATCCTACCTGTCCTTGGCCTGGGAAGATAAGGTGTGATGCAGTTTTTCTCCTCCTACATCCTACTTTTGCATATGAATTGTGCTTTTGTCAGACAGCTATCTGCCTGTGGCCTCATAATGGGCAAAACTTTGGTCTGTGTTTTAGGGACTGTGCATGAGGAACCAGATCTTGCTTTTCTCTTGCACACTGCCGTACATGCCCATATATCTGTTACAATACTCCCGGGAAGGAAGTAGCAAACAATTTTATATACTGTGTAGGAACAGTATTAGAATTGAGCAGTCCATTATGTTTTTATGGATGCTGAGCAGCAATCTTACCTGGATTTGAAATCCCCAAGAGTGTGCCTCGATCTCTCAGAATTTACTTTGTCTTTAGGCTAGAGTGAATTCCAAGGAAGGGCTGTGGGATGTTTTTTTTCTTAGTGGAGAACGCAGTAGCAGTCTGTCAAAGTCCATCCTGGAGATTATTGACTTTTCTCTGACAACTGCTTAGAAAAGAACTTTTCTAGCTGTGTGAGAAAGCATGGTAGAAAATAGACTAGTGATCCATTAAGTTGAGCAACCTTCACTGCGAGCCTCTGCCAGAGGCTTCATTGGAAGCTGCAAGAATTCCCCCAGTGTAGAAAGCTATTCCTTGGGGAAGTTCCTTTCTGACCCCAGGCATTTGTCCTCCAGAAGCTGTTTGTTAACTCCCTGCTTCACTGCTACACCAGTGTCTGTGGTACTAATTGGGAGCAAGAACAGTGTGGGCACTGAAATGACTTTTTCTCTTGGGTAGGCTTTTTCCCCTGTCGTTTAAGGTATAATTGCATTTTTAGGGTATTTGAGATAAAATGCTTCAGATTCCCTTTCTCAAGAATACTGTGCAGTTTTTCTTTCCTTCAAATCTTTCTCTGAAAATTCATCCTTTTAGGAAATATGTGTCCTATGTTCCACTGTGCTTTGTGGATTGTTTTATATGTACATAACCTTTCAACTAGTGGTAAGGAAGATACATGTGTTTTCTTGAAGGTAAATGGTATCACATTGAAGTATTTCTTCTTCAAGCAATTTTATTGTTTGGAAAGTGAAAGAACTGTCTGGGTTTTTGTATAGTAAGATAAAAAAAAAAAGTACATTTGATGTATTATGCTCTTCAATCAATGCCAATATTTTGAGAAGAGAATATGGGTTCTTTTTATTTTATTTTTTTCTTTTTATATTATTTTTGTGCCTCAGTAATTGCAATGGAAAAAACGACTTCCAGTGTTTATAGGCAGTGCTGATGAGCCCATTGCTAGAATACAGTTTGGTTCTGAAGGCTGTTCTTCAAAGAAGCTGTGTGAAAAATGTGAGTTTGGAAATACGCCTTGTTTCAAAATGTGGAAAAATATGACTTTTAATGAAAGATTTGAACTGTTTTATTTTTACCCTAAAACCACCCTGACCACAGTCTGTAATCTTACGGAGTGGGAAGAAATATATGTGCTTGTTATTACTTCTTGGCTGGAATTTCGACTGTAAAAAGAAAGCACTGTGGCGAGGGGAAAGTGGCTGTGTTAAGCAGTGTGCTCCTACCTCGTTACCTTTCTGCCTGTTCTGTGCTCTAGGAGCTGAATGCATCCACCTGTCTTTGTTCCTCAGCTTTTTCTCGAAGGAAAAAGAAACCCATTAGGTGGCAGCAAAGGCTTTCCTGAGCCCTTCCCGTTACTCATTCACCCGCTGTGGTCAGCTGTGGCTCCGCAGGACCTCATTCCTTCAGTGGGTTTAGAGGGGAAGGTGCTGTATCATCACGCCCTTGCGTTTGGTAACACTAAAATATGAATGGAGGATTAAGGTAAACACTGGAGAGAGAGAATTAGTATTAGTTTTAAAGCTGTTTGAGACCAACGTGATCTACCAGTCTGACTTTGTACGTAGCACAGATCTTTGCATCTCATCCACGTATTCCTGCATGAAGCTGGTATGCTGTGGTTGAACTAGTGGACATTGTTTAGAGTGAAATCCAGTTGTGATTTAAAGCTAGCTGAGTAACTGTCCTCAGTGCTTTTCCATGGAACTGTGTTAACGGGCAGCTTGCACATGAGCAGGAGGTCTGTTTGGGACAGTCTTGTTTTTGTCAGAAAGGCACCATTTTTAATTCTCAGGTTTCAGCAGCTGGTTTTCTCATGGTGTCTGTTTTCAGGTACATACATGCATGTGTTTGTATGTAATGTTTATACCTTTTTCATATGAACTTCCTAACAGTGGGTTATTTTCTTCCCCAAAGGTCACGGTGAGTTTGGAGTTACCTGGTTGGTTGCCTCATGTACCCATAGTCACTACAAATTTCTCTGTCTTAGACCCCATAAATTCTCAGGAGTTTGCAAGATAGATCATAAGTGGGATTTAAATGCTGTATAGACCTTTTTGCAGACCCTCTGCCCACCAATGATGTTAACCTTGAGAGAATGGCTGTGAGTTATATCCTTGAATTCGCTGGGTGAGGTTCTTTGGCCTCTGCTATGCATGAGATCAGAATAGATGATCCTAATGGTCTGTTACAGCTTCACAATGCTATGAAATACTGCAGAGGTCTTGTGTGGGCTCCTTAGCACGAAGATAAATCAACCTCTTTGAACAAAAGCCAGAGAGGAATATTTTATCTGAATAATTTACTGTATGAAAATATTCTCTGTAGTATATTAATCTGTCATTTTCTTATCATCATATTTCTGCCACAGAAATATGGCAATAAGAAACTATAGCTAGATCCTGTTTAAATGTAGGGGTATACAGTATATATAGAAAATAGTGTGGGCTTTGAAAAACCCACTCTTCCTGGAAGATTTAATTTTTATCAGTTTGAGTAGATCAGAATTTGATTTTCAGTGGTCTGATTGTCTGCCTAAATAACTAGGCAGGGAGGAAGAACCTGTTAAAGTTTAAATACGTTTATATATGTGGTTGTCAACATTCAGCAGGATGTAAAAGTAAATAAATAAATTATATTTCTTTTCTTGATTCTTTCATTAGGGAAAGGTTTATCTAAGTTAAAAGTAAGCTTCATGCTGATGTGCCCTCAGTGTTTGGTCTAAGCCCTAAGAAAGCCCTTACATACACACGAGCATTCTGAAACAGTCATCCCAATCCCCTATCAGGGGTCCGTGGGCACTAACCTCTTGTCAGAAAAACACCTCTGTATTTTCTTCTTTATTTTCTGTTCCTTTCCTTTCTCTTTGGCTCATCTCTTCAAGAATTGAAGGACTTGCAGTTGTGTGTTATAACCTTGCTTTTTTGGTACTCAGAAATTAATTCTACCTGTACTGATAGGAAAATTATTAGGAGGTTTTTTAACGCTTTCAGATAAAAACATTTCATAAAAGAAAACTTAAAATTTCACTCTGGCTCAAATCCAGGTTCTATGACATATTTCCACTTATGCCAGCGTTACTTAGCACACTGACATTCTAGTGAAGAATGGTTATAATATGCACTGGTTACATTTGAAGAATTTAAATGGGAACGTGTGTCTCATCAGTGAGAATCACACACACAACTTGCATTTTTCTTACAATTGCTGGCAGTGAGACCTCTGAAAAATGTCAGCCTTTGGAGGACAGGCAGAAGTTGTTTTCCTGAACTGCAGGTTTACAATATTTTTTATTATAATTCTGATGGATTTTTTGTTTCCCTTCTTCCTTTCCATTTCTCTCAAGAAGAATAAGGAGCTCATAATGGTATTATATGTAAGAGACAAAACAACTGTGAAGCTCCAAGTCTGATTTTGCTGAGGCCTTGAGGCTAGGAACAACTGTGCTCTCAGACTGGTGTTGCCACTGTGTGGCCTTGGGCAAGTCATTCAAGTTCACCAGGCATCTTTTTAAAAAGAGATGCCAGGAGTGTTTTGAGATGTATTCATGTTTGAAAATAGCATACTCCTGTGTAGATGTTCACTTCTGTTGTTTCTTGTATGCTTGTGAAAATTATGTTGCAAGAATCTAGATTCAGTTGTCTGTGATGGAGGTAGGTGGCTGGAAAAGGTAAGAGCTAAGTAGCCACCAAAAATTGGGTTTGCAAGGGGAAAAAGGACAGCAGAAGCCAAGAGCCTAGCAAAGATATCATTTTTACTTTTTGTGAATTAACGAATCAGAAGCATCGTATTTTCAATATCGCATCTCTGAAATATACAGAGGAGACTCAGTGCTAAGATTTGCACTTACATGAGTTTTTTGAGTGGATCAGACATGTCTGGAGGTGGATTGTCTGAATTTTTATTAGTGGGTCAATACATAACACGATGTGAAGAGAGAAAATTTCAGTAGCATTCAAAAATATGCTACTGAAACTGTTTATGGAAATAAAAGCACAACCACCACTGAAGCTCATGGCTCAGGAAAAAGTCAGCTGAAGTGAAAGACAATCTGTCTTATCTCTGAATATGTTGTTCAACTGTAGTTGACAGAGAAACTTGTCATTCTTCATTATCTTTCTTTCAGTTTTCAGCCACTGAATTGCATGGCTTTGTTTGCTTACCAGAACCATTATATTAAGAAATCTCTAGGACAGTTGTGGTAGGTCATGAGCAACACACCTTCAGCATCACTTACTGAAACTAGTCACATTAAGCTGCTTTAGTCAGTCTTGATGCAAGTTATGCTTTCCAGCCTCTGAGTAATCTGTGTTGTTCTTTCTTTTAAATACCAGAAGAGCTTATTGAAGAAAAATGCAATTAACAGGATTTAGTTTTGTTGATCTAGAAAGCCCTAAATTATGCAGTATGTGCCATATAAAGATAAAAACACATCTGCAAAGTTGTCAGCAATTTTTATTGTAATTTTTTGAAGGAGCAATTCCTCTACCTCTTCTTCAAACACTGAATAAATGTCTGTTGTTCATCATAGGCATCATATTCCGTGCAGGACACGTAGTAATAGCCAGACAGTCTGCAATCATTCACTCTGTTGGCCCAGATGCAGTTTTAGACAACGTTAGTGTTAAGTGAGTTCCCAGACTGTGCAGCACACAGCTTTTAGTATTAATGACTAATGAGCTTTATGTCTTACTTTTGTTGTCAGTTCAGGTTTTTGTGTGTATTAATGGACTTTTATTCCAATAATGCCAGTAAGAAAAAGGCCATGGACCATTATATAGGAGGACATGAGAAAGTAGGTGACCCCAAGGATTGTGAACACCAGGGAGATATCACTTGCTAGAGAATCAAAAGCAGGCTAGTAAAAAAGAGCAGATCTGGCAAAACTGGTTGCAGAGGAAAAGGAGAGGAGCAAACAGTAAAGAAATGTTCATGAAGGAGAAGAGAGTTAAGAAATAAGAGGGCCACAGCAGGTCAGTACAGGACAGCAGGACAGTACGCTGATTGAGCTCTAGATGACAAAAGATTTTGAAATGCTTTCCTTATAAAGTCTCCCCTGTAAGCAACTTCTGTAGTTTCCACAAAGCTGTGATGCTTTTGCAAAGTAGGAGGAGTAGCCTGGCATATAAATTCTAGGAGAACAGGTTCATATAGCTGCAAATGAGTCACAGAATGGCTGAGTTGCAAGGGGCTCTCGGAGGTCCTTTGGCCCAACCCCTGCTCAAGCAGAGACACACAGAGTGGGGTGCCCAGGACCAGGTGCATTCAGCTCTTGAATGAGAAGACACATTTGGTCTTTTGATCAGTGCAGATTGGACATATTGAGGATATATACACGTGTGAACCTTCTTGATTTTTTTTGACACTATCAACAAATGCTACAGTGTTCTGCTATAGCATGTGCTGTTGCGTTCAGTAGAAGGTGACAATCTCAAACTGCTCCATAAATTACATATAATGAACCTTCTTATTAAAAAAGGCTTAACAAAAGGAGCCAGCTGGCTTAAGGAGAAGGTGGCAGATGAAAAGAACACAACTCAAAGAAGTGTTCACACATTAAGGAAGTATTTTAACAGGCTTTCCCCAGACTGTAAGTGGGAATGGAATTATACATTGCATGTAAATGTCAAGTGACAATAATATCTTGTGAGTTAAATCAACCTTGCAAACTCTTTCCTATTTTTTTAAGCAGATGAATAAAGTTTGACTTGTGATTTCTTTACTAATCATCTTAGTAAGCAGTGGGTGAGGAGACTTTTTCTATATGGGTAGATTAATGTGACATTTTCACAAGACTTTAAAGAAAAAGTTTATTAGTTGTGGGTGTGGGTCTAATTCACAGCTGCTTTTTGAGCAAATTAGGTATGCCATCACTCATTTAATTTCTGTATTTCTTCAGTATTTTTAGATTCCTCTTTTATCTGTTCTTTCTTGAAGGTGTATAGTCTGTCCCAACGTCTCAAGGTAATCTGTTATTTTAAGATGAAAACTTCTCTTTCACAGTGCACAGGTTTGGCCCAGTCACTTTTATAGAAAACCAAATTAAAATTCAAAAGTTTACCAGTATAAGGATGGGAAGAACTTCTGAGAGCTAACACATTTCAGCCACACAAATCTCAAGCACAGTGATACAGTTCTGGATTTAACTGTTTTGTTAGCACAGTGTCTCACAGCTATGTGATAGTTTCCCAGTTCTGTTCAAGTACTGAACAGAGGGAGCCTTCCTTTATCTGGTTACTGAACATTTCCACAGTCAGTCTCAATTTATATTCTTATTAACAAAAAACAACAACAGCAACAAAACCCTACCTGTTTAAATGGCACTAGACTCCACAGAGTCATTTCTCTATGAACTAGCAAGGTTACCTAAAAATAAATACTGAGAGATCTGTAGTGTACTTTAAGCCATGACAGAAATTCCTGTTTCATGTTGCACGTACGTTCGAGACCTGGGCAACACAGAATCACACTGTTCTTTTTTGCACAGAGATGTGCATTTTTTATATGTTAACAAAGCAGCAGGTCCTCATAGCAGGAGAAATTCTTTTATGAAGTTGGTGAAAAATGAAATCTTAGCAATGGAAAGATTTTGCATTGTCACTTACCAGTATGCAAGCAACAGAATGAATGCCACATACCTGTGATTCATGCCAAAAAAGTAAGATCTGCCAATTCACAGAGGAGGTTTAATGCAAAGGAAGCCTGCTAGAGGCAGAATGAATTGCTGGTTTTCATTACACATGGAGTTTGTGACCATACTTTGCCTTTTCTATGTAAGAAGCTTAGGTTGTGGGTTGTTTTTTTTGGTGGTTTCTTTTTCTTTCTTGTCCAAGTCATGCTGAGACTCTCAAAGCCCTGGCTTTGATGCTGCTGCATGGTTAGCACTTCCAGGGTACCGTATCGGTGTGTGACTCATGCTGAATTGGATGGTGTTGGAAGCATCCCTTGACCTTTGCTTAAATGAAACACTGGCATTCTAGGCTCCTGTGGTCCAACCTTGTTTGTGTCCCAAAAGCATGTGAATGTGTCTGCATTTCCAACAAACAGTTGCTTTGGAGAGGATACTGGTTTTTATTTCCATAAACCTTCTAAGAAATGGTCGTCTTTGAAATTCTAACAGGTCGGTGTTTCTGATATTAAAAACAAAGCTTTCTACTTACAGTGTAGATTATGAAACTGATTTATCTCTTGTTTATTCCAGTGTGTATACAGACCAGCATCAGCACTGTGGTAAGATGCATTACCTCACTGTCCATAGTGGTGTAATGTGGCAGCCAAATTTTTCTAAATATTTTAAGCATACAACTGTGTAGTTTTTCCACCTTGAACTGCTTGCTGTTGCAGCTGGAGTAAAGATGGTCCCTGCTGGGTACCTGCAGCATCCACTCTTGCAGTGCCTGGGGCCACTGATAAACTTATCTGACTTCTGAACTCAG
This sequence comes from Odontophorus gujanensis, assembly GCA_013399175.1. NCBI lineage: Eukaryota > Metazoa > Chordata > Aves > Galliformes > Odontophoridae > Odontophorus > Odontophorus gujanensis. The sequence goes on from VXAB01004848.1 coordinate 300,888, forward strand.
TAGTGCCAGAGGTTGTTGAAGCAGAAGAACTTAGAATGGGAGACTGTGTGGGCTCAGGGGAAAAAAACAGTCATGTTTGAAAGTCTCTAATCAAAATATTTGACATTTAAAAAGCAGACATTTTGGCATTTCTCCTCCCCCAGCTGTTTCACTTTAGGTCAATAATGTGAACATTTTTGTGCTTGAAGAGCATTCATTTGTGTCTGTGTGATGCTGTTGCAGTTGGTTGTGGAAGCTTAGCTTGAATTTTGATTTCTTTTTGTGTGGTAACTATGGGCACAAACTGAGCTGAAGTAAATCAGTGCTGGATTGTCTGTCTTGAAGTGGAGGGCTCCCTTGGAGTGAAGGATTTTCTTTGTCTTGCTTTCCCATATGATATCTCCTGTAGCTTGTACTCTTGCCCACTGCTATTTGGGCTTTGCTTGTATCAGAAAGCGCAACTCTGAGATTTAGCAGAACTGGTTTGTTGACTCTCCTGTGCTTCTCTCTGTGTCCAACCCTATTTTCTGGCCAAGCCGATGACATTGCATTGTGTGACTACAATTTCTTGTGGTGCCACATGAAGCGTGTCTCATCTGTGCAATTCGATTTTGAAACTGATGTATCTGCAGCAGACTCGGATGTTTGGTAGTTCGAGCCCAGAACTAAGATAGTGGCATTTACTGAAACATAATATTTGATTTAATAAGCTCTGATGAGAGCTTGTTAGCTTGCTCTCAGAAGTAGGCTGCCTCCAGTTCTGGATGGAAAATAATGTAACTGAGAATTTTCAAAGTCATGGGTGAAAAAGGTTTATTTTCCTATCTTTGCTGCTTGTTGTTTCTCATTTCCTCCCACTTCCCCAGAAGTCAGTTTAGGATGGAAGACTAAGTAACTATTACATTTAGTTTAATGGACAAGCATGAACAAGCGTCTCTTAGATGAGAGCTATAATACTAATTAACGGAAGCCAAGTGTATTTTGTGAAGATCCTTATGGTATTGTTTACAGTTGGATAATAAGAAATACACTTTTTATTAGATACAGACTTGCACTTCACCCTGAAGTACTTTCACCTGACAGTGCAATTAAAAATAAGAGAAAAATCAGTTATTCACAACAGAAAGCATTAGCTGTTGACTGTAAAGAAAAAAGGGAGGATACATCAGTGAGATTTGCAGTGTGCAAGCAGAAATCCTGTGTTAATATAGAGGAAATTGTGCTTCTTAAAAGAAAAATGCAATATGTTGAAAATGAACAAAATGATCTTGCTGATATTCATTTACAGGGGAGGTGTTGGATACAGCAGCTTGTGAACTTTTTCTGGAAATTAAAAATACTCTTACAAGCCTTGAAATAAAATACTTCATTTTAAGTAGCAGTTTCAGAACGTGTTCTGAGAGATCAAAAAAGAGCAATTATCCTAAGGGAGATCATAGAATAACGAGTTGGAAGTGACCCATAAGGATCTTCCCATTTCCAGAAGAGAAACTTTTGTCACAGTTTTTATCTTGCTAATACCACATTTTGAAAGGAGAAATTATGTAGAAGAAGGACAGCGGTGGACTCTGGTTTTCATCTTCCCAGGTGTCCCATCTCTGGTTCTCAGGGAAGGCTGGGTCAGCAGCAAGCAGCTCTGGGCTTTGAGCTCTGTGGTCTGATGCAGACATGCCCACGCCTCCACAGGCAAGCAGCTGGTTAGTCATAGGAAAATCCTTTCCCATTGAAATTATTAGTGAATGTTGTTTTCAGCCTCAATTTCAACATATGTTGAAATCCACTGAGAACAGAATGGTATATATATATAGTTATGAAAACAGAAGATATAAAAAAGCTTTATTTTATGAGAGTTTGGCCTGAGATTTCTGTGTGAAGATAACAAATAAGTACACCTTGTACTTGCTTGGAAAATACAGGTGTGGTTCCTTTACACTTCTTGGCTAACAGGTGGCTTAGGAGCTCCACTCTGCTGCAGTTTGCCACTTCTCATGTGTGCTGCTAGAACTGTTTGCATATCTGCACTTTGAATTCAGTTCCTGGAGTACCATTGTTTTGGGGGGCTTGCTTTTGTTGTTTTTCTTTTGTTCTGGGGAGGACAGAATATTGTTTCTGTCTTGAACTGCTTTGTTGACCAAATTTATTGTATGACTGTGAAAAGTTATATTGCCCCAGCAGAGGAGAAACTTGGGTCTCCTTCAGATGTCCCTGCCAACCTCAGCTGTTCTGTGATTCTGTGTTACCAGAAAACTGATGAAAGTTTTCGAAAGACAAGAGCTTGAGATGCTTCCCCAAACTCCTGTGTCTCATAAATGTTTTATCTTCCTTTCAGTGCTCCTATCTATTAGCTAGATTGTCTTTGTTAACTTTAACTTGGTTTTCCGCCAAACCACGTAGATGCTAGTTGGTAGAGATTTAACATCACCATGTCTGTGGAATTTAGTATAGAGTGTATCATTGAATCAAAGAATATCCTGAATTGGAAGGGACCCACAAGGATCATTGGGATCTAACTCCTGCCTACACAGGACCACTCAAAATTTCAATCCTATGTCTGAGTGCATTGCCCAATACTTCTTGAACTCCATCAGGTTTGGTGTTGTCACCACTGCCCTGCAGAGCCTGTTACAGTGGCTATCCATCCTCTTGTGGGTGACCTTTTCCTAATACCCAACCTGAACCTCCCTTGGTGTAGCTCCATGCTGTTCCCTTGGGTCCTAAAGAGGTGCTGGTCAGGACCAGACTAGGCTGGTGACTGCATGGGCCTTAATATATTGTCAAGCAAGCATCCACTATCATTAGTGTTCGTGTACTATCTGCCTTCATGTCTCGGTACCATATGTGTGGCAGCCAATGTAGAGGTTACAGTAGTGCAAAATATGTACGTATGATACAAGTATTAGTGTTTCTCTCCCATAGCAAACTGTGTTTACCTGTTTGGAAGATTACAGTATGTCTTTTTATTATTTGTGTCTCTCAGTCTAAGTTGAACTCTATTTGTGTTAAATAATAGTTTACATTGGATTTTATACAGTAAAGTATGTCAGCTTACACTGGGGTGTTTACTAAATCAAACTCTCTGTGAGAACCCTCCTTATTTCATTAGGTACTGCCACAGTGTCCATGGGAGTTAGGAGTTATTGCCCGTTCTTAACATGCAATCTGTGTGGATACAATGGCAGAAATACTCAGTAAGAATATCTTCATTACTGCTCTCAAGTCTGAACTGCATCATTATGACATTTTAGCCTTCCTCTCTCGGTCTCTAAGAAAAATAAGCATTATAAGGAAGTAACTTTCAAAAGCACTGCTGGCCTAGTTCTACTGGCGGTGGGGTTTAAGGAGTTTCATGTTGAACAAAAGTTTCATGATTACTTTATTACGGAATAGTATAGTAAGATCTTTTTAAAAGTGGTTAGTGCTACTGGGTGCCTCAGCTTCTCTGTGCCCACTCTGAGATGACTCTGTTTTCAGAACATGTGCAACACCCACTCCCTGAATGTGCTGGCCCCTTGAGATGCTTCAAACTGGGCATTCAGAAAGGAGACATCCTGCGTGGTCCATTTCTGTTGAAATTCTGACTCTACAATATAATGTGCTTGGGTTTCATTTCCATGGGACTGGCAGTAAACTCCTGGGTCACTGAATCTTGTTACTTCCCATTTCAGACAGTCACAGCCTACGGGGAAATGACATGTAACAAAGGATGAGTTTTCCTGTCAAGAGCAGTTTGTAATCTAGCAGATGCTCTTGACTCATCTTACAGATTAAATGAGAAAATTAATCAGAGAATACTGGAATATTGGATAATTTAATAATTATTTTTCTTTTTTTTTTCTTCCCCTCCAGTCAGTTGCTAAATAAAATAAAAGTTTCAATCCAGGCTGGAAAACAGTGCCCTTTCCTCTGCAAAATAAAACCTCTGAAGACTTGATTCAGGTAAAAGCAAAATGCTTGATGAACTGAATCCAAGTTTTGTAATTTGATTTGGAGTCTTTGAACAAAAGCCTAATAGAAAATACTGTGAAGTTTCAGGAAGTTTTAGGTTTGAGTGGAGCCACGGGCACAGTCAAATAACAGTTTTCTGTTGCTGTTCTCTTCTTACACTTACTAGTAATCTTGTCTCCCACATACTTCTCACTTTTCTTCTCCCTAGTCAGATTTTTTTTCTTTGATAGGATATAGGGAACTTGGATTCAAATTCCTTCTTTTCTTGAGAAGACTTGAATTGGTATTTATAACTTTGAACTCACTTTCATCCACCTTCCAGAAGAATGGTTTAGAGAAAAAGGTTGTTGGATATCAAGGAGTATCACAGAACGGTTGAGGTACAAAGGGACCTCTGGATCTCACCTTCTCCAACCGCTTGCTCGAGCAGGGCCACCTAGAGCCAATTTCTCTTTCCCTCATGGATATTTCATTTTGGAGGAGCTTTTCACTGGTGTGCTGACAGCTGAAGGTATAGGTCTATAAAATCACTGTTACACAGTCAGTCTGTAACTGTGCGTGGAAGCTTTCTACACAAGTAGAATGGCTTCACTGGGGAACGGTGAGGGAAATGCAGCTTGAAGTACACTGCAGCCCAGTTAAGGCATTTCCTGAGAAGCTGGAGCTGTCTTTAGGACTGACTTAAGCTGTAAGTAGCTTCTGACTGTTAAATGGCAGGAAATTTTGCAATTGCTGCCCTGAGTTCCCATTGCTTCACTGGTTGTCATTCCTTCTCTGGTTGGCATTCTGATCAGCAGTATTTTTTTTTTCTCTTGCTAATTGCAGTGGTAAGTTCCCTATCCAAGGTCTTCACTGGCACTGCCTGGACTTTCCAGTTTCAACCACTTACTTGGTTTTCACATGAAGACACCTTCGTCTGGGAGACTAATTTAGTTCTCTGGCCTTTTGCTGTTCCTGTGTATTGCTTCTAAACTCCTTATTTTTTCCTGTTTTCTTTTTTTTTTTTTTTTTT